>NIVC01000671.1:0-175000 GCA_002269645.1 Macrostomum lignano
AATACCCTTTGGTGATAGCAATTTTGTTTTTTTTTTTTTTTTAAAATAATTTTCTGCAATGGTTAAGTATTGCTTTATTTAATTTTGCTTATTTACAATTCCAGAGTTGCAATCTTTTGAATTTATATGTTTTCCAATCCAATTCTAATTGTCTAGTGAAAATCTCTGCTTTTCTCATAGGGGCCTACTATAGTCAGCATTTTATGAAGATTCTCTATAGGTCTATGGTTTATGTGTCTGAATATTCTGGGACAATTCAAAATGATCTGCATAGAAAGAAAACTGTTAGTTTGATTTCTTTTCCTACATATACTAATTTTTTGATGGAAATTTTCAAATATGAACACAATATAAATCTTAACAAAATAACTAAAAGCTGATATTATAAAGCACCTCCTGTCACTAAAATGACTACTTATAAATTCTTATATTTTTTATCAAAATACAAATGAAAAATTTGTGTCTATAACAAAAGCAACTTGTCACCAAAATGACAGTAGGCCTACCTACTAGATTGTAATATGCTTATAGCTTAGTTTAGGCCTAGGTATATATAGTAATTTAGTTAGACTAGAGAGAGTCTTACTTAGACTTAAATATTTACCAATTGTCATTAAAAGTTTAAAACAATATAATTTTACATATTAGATAAATCATAGATAGGTAATAGACTGTATCTCAATCTGATATTGCAACCATTTTAATTTTGTTCCTATAGATCAAATATATAGTTTATAAGCATATCTAGACTGTTCTACATCTAATTTATTCCTTCTAAATGTTTTTTTCATAATATAAACTATTGCACTTTTTACTAAATTTAACATTTAAAAAATACAAAGTGCATACAAGTTAGCATGACCTTAAGAGATAATGTCTTTAATGCATGATCTCTGTATTTGCATAGCATGATTATTAGTTTTTTAACAAAAGTTTCATAATTTAAATTCATGTAGAGTCTTCAAAGACCAGCAAAGAATTCAGCATGGCCACTTGTAATGGTTCAAACCTGTCTCTACCAAAGGTAAATCTTCAAACATGTTAGGACTGATATTTGAAATTGATAAAATATGCCTCACATGATTTGTGAATGAATTCTATATTATAGAGCAATATTGACTGATTTTTCTATTAAAAGCCCTCAATTTGGCATCTAAGCTAGACCAGCTTCTGACCTGAACTTGTGCACTTATATCTTTTCTAGAATTTTGACATCAATTATTTATTTAGATTTATTACATTATTTTGTGTCTGACTAAGTTTTCCTATATATTTAATACCAAAAACCTATTGTTACTGAACTTTTTGCAGAGTTTAAAGGTATATTTTTGCACTAAATTTTTGGTGTGATAAATTTTAACAAATTTACTTTAATTATTAAAGCTCCCTCATGCAAGCTAACTGGCTAAGGGAGATGCTGAAGTGGGTTTTTGGTGCAGAGTGCCTCATTGGTAGCCAGTGATCAGCTTGCATGTCACAGCAATCTGCAACTCTCCCTCACCTGGCCAGGTCATCAATGATCCGATCCATGGCACCATCGAGTTGCACAAGTTCGCCGAGCTCATAATGGGCGCGCCGGAGTTCCAGCGGCTGCGACACCTCAAGCAGCTGGGCGTCACCTACCTGGTGTACCCGTCTGGCACCCACACCCGATTTGAGCACTCTGTTGGTGAGCATAGTGACTGGCTGAGCTGGCTGAGTGACTGGCTGAGCTGGCTGAGTGACTGGCTGAGCTGACTGAGTGACTGGCTGAGCTGGCTGAGTGACTGGCTGAGCTGGCTGAGTGACTGGCTGAGCTGGCTGAGTGACTGGCTCAGCTGGCGAAGTGCCTGTAGCTGAGCAGTGAGTGACTGGCTGAGCTGACGGAGTGCCTGGAGCTGAGCAGCGAGTGACTGGCTCAGCTGGCGAAGTGCCTGGAGCTGAGCAGCGAGTGACTGGCTGATCCGGCGGAGTGCCTGGAGCTGAGCAATGAGTGACTGGGTGATCTGGCGGAGTGCCTGGAGCTGAGCAGCGAGTGACTGGCTGAGCCGCACCCCTCCGATCACTTCAGCACATACCACCTGGCCTGGCAGCTCGCCAAGACTCTGAAGAGCCGCGCCACGACCCTGGAGACGGAGCTGACGGACGACGAAGTTCTGTGCGTGGCGCTGGCCGGCCTCTGCCACGACCTGGGCCACGGGCCCTTCTCTCACCTGTGGGAGGTGCTGGTGAAGACGGGAGACAGGTTCGCAGACTATCACCATGAGGGCATGAGTGTCCAGCTGGTTGACAGAATCATTGACCAAGTCATCGGCTCCGGTCTGTCGGGCGCCGCGAGTTCGCCGACTTCATGCGGAGGCGGCACGAAGCCTCGGGCGGCACCAACCGGGAGCTCATCAAGCAGCTGATTCTGGGCGGGCCCGAGGATCAGGAGATCCCACCGGGGCGGCAGTTTCTGTATGAGGTGAGGGGGGCCTAGGCGGCAGATTCTGTATGAGGTGAGGGGGGCCTGGGAGGCAGATTCTGTATCAGGTGAGGGGGGCCTGGGAGGCAGTTTCTGTATGAGGTGAGGGGGACCCTAGGAGGCAGATTCTGTATGAGGTGAGGGGGGCCTGGGAGGCAGATTCTGTATCAGGTGAGGGGGGCCTGGGATGCAGATTCTGTATGAGGTGAGGGGGCCTGGGAGGCAGTTTCTGTATGAGGTGAGGGGGCCTGGGAGGCAGATTCTGTATGAGGTGAGGGGGGCCTGGGAGGCAGTTTCTGTATGAGGTGAGGGGGCCTGGGAGGCAGATTCTGTATGAGGTGAGGGGGCCTGGGAGGCAGATTCTGTATGAGGTGAGGGGGGCCTGGGAGGCAGTTTCTGTATGAGGTGAGGGGGCCTGGGAGGCAGATTCTGTATGAGGTGAGGGGGGCCTGGGAGGCAGTTTCTGTATGAGGTGAGGGGGGCCTGGGAGGCAGATTCTGTATCAGGTGAGGGGGGCCTGGGAGGCAGTTTCTGTATGAGGTGAGGGGGACCCTAGGAGGCAGATTCTGTATGAGGTGAGGGGGGCCTGGGAGACAGATTCTGTATCAGGTGAGGGGGGCCTGGATGCAGATTCTGTATGAGGTGAGGGGGGCCTGGGAGGCAGATTCTGTATGAGGTGAGGGGGGCCTGGGAGGCAGTTTCTGTATGAGCAGCCGCACTGCAATCGCTTCCCACAGATCATCAGCAACAAGAGGACCGGGTTCGACGTGGACAAGTGGGACTACATCAACAGGGACTCCTACTTCCTGGGCCTCAACAACAAGCTGGACTGCCAGCGACAGCTCGCCATGCTGCGGGTGCTGCCGTGCGGGCAGGGCCGCAACCTGCTGGTGATTCGCGACAAGCAGGTGCTGGAGTACATCCAGCTGCTGGTGGCCCGCAGGGTCAACCACTATGTTGGCTACCAGCACATCAAAGTGATCGGCTTTGAGAAGCTGTGAGCTGCTTTCTAATGCCTTTGATCTGTGGCCAGCACCTGTGGTCTGGCCTCAACTGCCACCCCAACTGCCACCCCAACTGCCACCCCAACTGCCACCTCAACTGCCACCCCAACTGCCACCTCAACTGCCACTCAATGCCACCCCAACTGCCCCCCAACTACCACTCAATGCCACCCCAACTGCCACCCCAACTGCCACTCAATGCCACTCCAACTGCCATCTCATCTGCCACCCCAACTGCCACCCCAACTGCCACTCAATGCCACCCCAACTGCCACCCCAACTGCCACCCCAACTGCCACTCAATGCCACCCCAACTGCCACCTCAACTGCCACCCCAACTGCCACCTCAACTGCCACCCCAACTACCACCCCAACTGCCACTCAATGCCACCCCAACTGCCACCCCAACTGCCACCCCAACTGCCACCCAACTGCCACCTCAACTGCCACCCCAACTGCCACCCCAACTGCCACCCCAACTGCCACCCCAACTGCCACTCAATGCCACCCCAACTGCCACCCCAACTGCCACTCAATGCCACCCCAGCTGCCACCCCAACTGCCACTCAATGCCACCCCAGCTGCCACCCCAACTGCCACCCCAACTGCCACCCCAACTGCCACCCTGAACGCCACCGCAGCCTGGGCGACGCGCTGCAGGCGGGCCGCAGCTTCCTGGAGTCGCAGCCCGTGGAGTCAGTGAACCCGGACGCCCGCCGCTACCTGCTGGAGGCTTCCGGCTCCGTGGAGACGCTATGCTGGCTGACGGACGCCCGCCTGGAGCTGCTGCTGACGGAGCACTGCGGCCCGACGGCCCGGCACCTGATGCAGCGTCTGGTCACCCGCAAGATGTACAGCCTCGTGGCCACGGCGCGGTTGGCCTTGAAGGACCCCGAGGACAAGCGGAAGTACGAATCGGCCATAAAGAAGGCGCGGGCATTCTCGGAGGACTGGAACAGGCGGAACCCGCAGGCCTCGGACTACAGCACCATTGCGGAGTTCCGCAAGATCGACTACGGCAGCGGGCTGAACCACCCGCTTGACGAGGTGTTCGCCTACTCCAAGCGGGGCTCAGCGGGCCAGCGCTGCAGCGAGAAGGACCTGCTGGTGAGCTGCCTACCCCTGAGATTCCCCAGGAGATTCCCCATAGATTCCTCCTCGATATTTGCCTCCGCACCAGATCTCTCCTGAGATTCCCCAGGATTTTCGCGGAGATTCTTTGAGGTTCCCCTGCCGATTCCCCTGGAGATTCATCCTCGAGATTTCCCTTGGAGATTCCTTCTAGAGATTTCCTTGGAGATTCCTTCTCGAGATTTCCCTCGGAGATTCCTTCTCGACATTTCTCCCGAAATTCATTCTCAAGATTTCCCCGAAATCGACCGCCCCCCCCACCCAAGATTCCCCTGTAGATTGGTTTCAAAAGAATTTCCCTTCTGCATTTCCCCCATGCAGGACATTCCCACATTGAAGCCAGCAGACAGTCCGGAGTGCGGGCTTTCATTTCCCATGGGCTCTCCCAGTGCCCTTGCTTCCTGTTAGAAGCAGAGAAGCTGCAGGCCGGCTCCCCCAAGCTGCGAAGCGGGCCGCGTCCTTCGCTCCCACGGTTCCCTCGAAACTTGATGCCCGGGCTGGCTCGGATCAGGGGCTGGGGTTTGACGCGGACCAGAGATGCCTGGCGCACCGCGGGAACGGAGCCAATAAGCCAGACGAGTTTCGCTTAATGCCTGTTGTTTTCGTCCGTTCGCTAAATATTGCAGTGAGGGTTTCTTTGCTAGCCAGTTTTCAATCCGACTCACTCCAACTAATTCCAATTAATCCAACACAATCCAGCTCACTCCAATTTAATCCAACTCCAATTTAATCCAACTCCAATTCAATCCAACTCACTCCAACTCAATCCAAATCACTCCAACTCAATTCAACTCACTCCAACTCAATTCAACTCACTCCAACTCACTCCAGCTCACTCCAACTCAATCCAACTCACTCCAACTCAATCCGACTCACCCCAACTCACCCCAACTCACTCCAACTCACTCCAACTCACCCCAACTCACTCCAACTCACTCCAACTCACCCCAACTCACTCCGACTCACTCCAACTCACTCCAACTCACCCCAACTCACTCCAACTCAATCCGACTCACCCCAACTCACTCCAACTCAATCCGACTCACTCCAACTCACTCCAACTCACCCCAACTCACTCCAACTCACTCCAACTCAATCCGACTCACCCCAACTCACTCCAACTCACCCCAACTCACTCCAACTCAATCCGACTCACTCCAACTCACTCCAACTCACCCCAACTCACTCCAACTCAATCCGACTCAATCCGACTCACTCCAACTCAATCCGACTCACTCCAACTCACCCCAACTCACTCCAACTCAATCCGACTCACTCCAACTCAATCCGACTCACTCCAACTCACCCCAACTCACTCCGACTCACCCCAACTCACTCCAACTCAATCCGACTCACTCCAACTCACTCCAACTCAATCCGACTCACTCCAACTCACCCCAACTCACTCCAACTCACCCCAACTCACTCCAACTCACTCCAACTCACTCCAACTCAATCCGACTCACTCCAACTCACCCCAACTCACTCCGACTCACCCCAACTCACTCCAACTCAATCCGACTCACTCCAACTCACTCCAACTCACCCCACCACAACCCTGGCCGCAGTTTCCGGACCTGCTGCTCTCCGCCATCCACGTGAGCATTGTGCGGCTGTACGAGCGGTCTCCAGGACAGGGGCGGCAGCGGCAGGAGGCGGAGCGGGAGTTTCTGAGTGGGCTGGCGGCCCTGGGCTTCATGAAGACGGTCGAGTGAAGCTGGCGGTGTGCGGGCGGGCCGCCAGAACAAAACGCACTGCTAAGTTGGCTCGGTGCCAAGGGTTTCGGGAATTGATAAAATTTTATTGCTGTTTTTAGCTTTGTTTGAATATTTATTAATGAAACTGGCTTTCAATTGACGCCACACGAGTTTCTGGTGCCGCTTGCCGCTTTATTGGTTCAAAGTTTGGTCCGCTCTTTTTTCCGCCTTCGCACCTGCTTATCCCATTTTTAGCACTGCTTTAACCCGCTTTCAGCTGTTGAATCGGTCCAGCTCCCGGATTCGCGTCTGGTTTATTTGATTTGTTTTACTGAGTTTTACCAACATTTTTTGTTTCGTGTTTTCCTGTACACAGCTGTTGCAAAACTTTTTCTGAAACAAAAGTACTTGTTGCTTGCTTGACTGATTTCAATTTTCCAACTGTTTTGATTTTTAGTCCCGATTATTACTGCTGATTTGCATATAGCACTACTTCAAGTAGCACTTCAAGTAGCAGATTTATTCCTAGATTCGGAACCAGCTTAGAAATTCAATAAATTTTGATTGACTTGCCGCATTCTTTTGGCTCAGGAAAATTCAATTTTAACCTACAATCGATTCGATTATTGATGAGTAGCCAAATTAGTCAAAGCAACTGCGGAGCTCGGCCTTTGAGTTGATTTTTGTGTTGTCATTTTTAACTGCACTAGCTGAAGTGATTTGTGAAGTGCTGCTTTCAGTGGCTGAGCAGCTGCAAACACCTGCTGCCGCTGTACAGGCTTCACTCTTCATCTGCTCCGGTCACTCTGGCTATCACTCCCCTGGGCACTCTGGCTAGCACTCCCCCAGACACTCTTGCTAGCACTCCCTGGGCACTCTGGCTAGCACTCCCCAGTCACTCTGGCTAGCACTCCCCCAGACACTCTGGCTAGCACTCCCCTGGGCACCCTGGCTAGCACTCCCCCAGACACTCTGGCTAGCACTCCCTGGGCACTCTGGCTAGCACTCCCCAGTCACTCTGGCTAGCACTCCCCCAGACACTCTGGCTAGCACTCCCCAGTCTCTCTGGCTAGCACTCCCCCAGTCACTCTGGCTAGCACTCCCCCAGTCACTCTGGCTAGCACTCCCCCGGGCACTCTGGCTAGCCCTCCCCAGTCACTCTGGCTAGCACTCCCCCAGTCACTCTGGCTAGCACTCCCCGGGCACTCTGGCTAGCACTCCCCAGTCACTCTGGCTAGCACTCCCCAGTCACTCTGGCTAGCACTCCCCAGTCACTCTGGCTAGCACCCAGTCACTCTGGCTAGCACTCCCCAGACACTCTGGCTAGCACTCCTCAGTCACTGAAGCGGGATGTGAAAAGACTGACTTGGCTTATTGTATTTTGGGCCAAAGTTCAAACAGGCCAGGGTTAGGGTCCCGGGTTGGAGATAATTATCCTGAGGTTTAAGTGAAGAAATGAATCGAATGTACTTCTGGTTTAACCACACGGTAGACAGTGCGAATAGCCATCCATTATCCTAAAGACAGATTTTTGACAATGCAGTGACTGGAAGACCGGCAAATTGACAATTTTCTGCATTAAAAACAAATTCAATTAGTCTAAAAGAGCGAGTCGTTAGAATCCCCAGACTTGAGGAGTGGGTGACGGGGCAGCTGCAGGTCGCTGACTCTCGTGCACGGACAGCTGAAGCAGACTGGGTGACGGGGCAGCTGCAGGTCGCTGACTCTCGTGCACGGACAGCTGAAGCAGACTGGGTGACGGGGCAGCTGCAGGTCTCTGACTCTCGTGCACGGACAGCTGAAGCAGACTGGGTGACGGGGCAGCTGCAGGTCTCTGACTCTCGTGCACGGACAGCTGAAGCAGACTGGGTGACGGGGCAGCTGCAGGTCTCTGACTCTCATGCACGGACAGCTGAAGCAGACTGGGTGACGGGGCAGCTGCAGGTCTGACTCTCGTGCACGGACAGCTGAAGCAGACTGGGTGACGGGGCAGCTGCAGGTCTCTGACTCTCATGCACGGACAGCTGAAGCAGACTGGGTGACGGGGCAGCTGCAGGTCTCTGACTCTCATGCACGGACAGCTGAAGCAGACTGGGTGACGGGGCAGCTGCAGGTCTCTGACTCTCGAGCACGGACAGCTGAAGCAGACTGGGTGACGGGGCAGCTGCAGGTCTCTGACTCTCGTGCACGGACAGCTGAAGCAGACTGGGTGACGGGGCAGCTGCAGGTCTCTGACTCTCATGCACGGACAGCTGAAGCAGACTGGGTGACGGGGCAGCTGCAGGTCTCTGACTCTCATGCACGGACAGCTGAAGCAGACTGGGTGACGGGGCAGCTGCAGGTCTCTGACTCTCATGCACGGACAGCTGAAGCAGACTGGGTGACGGGGCAGCTGCAGGTCTCTGACTCTCATGCACGGACAGCTGAAGCAGACTGGGTGACGGGGCAGCTGCAGGTCTCTGACTCTCGTGCACGGACAGCTGAAGCAGACTGGGTGACGGGGCAGCTGCAGGTCTCTGACTCTCGTGCACGGACAGCTGAAGCAGACGCTACATCAGATTTTCTTAGAAATAAGCTGGAGGCAATGCAGCCAGGAAAATATTAAGTCCTGCCAAAAGCAAATACAAAAGACAAAAAAGTTCAACTTGCAATGATGGTAAATTGTGCCTTATGATTTTGGAGGCAATCAATGATTGATTTTTAATAATTAATTAATTTATATTTAGCTTGAATAATTATCCGTTGCGTTGAATAATAAGCGCACCGTTGGGACAGTGCTGCTGTGTTCACTGTTCCCCCACTGTTTTTAAGCAGCAAGGGAATTACAGGAAGTGAATGAGAACTGCAGACACATTTTGATGGCCAATAGAGGAAAACAAAAGGCGGAGTACGAATAAAGCAGACAAATTCGGACTATAAAATGACTGCAACTAGTGATGCTGCTAACTAGCATATCATTTCTAGACGGAGTTGAATTTCATTTAGTTGAATAGCGGATGCTTATTGAATAGAAAGCACTTATATAGTGTACCACTAATTCCTTTTAGGCTTTTGGTTGAGTTTTTGGTTTTTTAATTGGGTAAATAAGCATCAGCCTCACTAACAGCCTCACTGACAGCCTCACTAACAGCCTCACTGACAGCCTCACTAACAGCCTCACTGACAGCCTCACTAACAGCCTCACTGACAGCCTCACTAACAGCCTCACTGACAGCCTCACTAACAGCCTCACTGACAGCCTCACTAACAGCCTCACTGACAGCCTCACTAACAGCCTCACTGACAGCTTCACTAACAGCCTCACTAACAGCCTTACTGACAGCCTCACTGACAGCCTCATTAACAGCCTCATTGACAGCCTCACTAACAGCCTCACTAACAGCCTCACTGACAGCTTCACTAACAGCCTCACTAACAGCCTCACTAACAGCCTCACTGACAGCCTCACTAACAGCCTCACTGACAGCCTTACTAACAGCCTCACTGACAGCTTCACTAACAGCCTCACTAACAGCCTTACTGACAGCCTCACTGACAGCCTCATTAACAGCCTCACTGACAGCCTCACTAACAGCCTCACTAACAGCCTCACTGACAGCTTCACTAACAGCCTCACTAACAGCCTCACTAACAGCCTCACTGACAGCCTCACTAACAGCCTCACTGACAGCCTTACTAACAGCCTCACTGACAGCCTCACTGACAGCCTCACTAACAGCCTCACTGACAGCTTTACTGACAGCCTCACTGACAGCTTCACTAACAGCCTCACTAACAGCCTCACTAACAGCCTCACTAACAGCCTCACTAACAGCCTCACTGACAGCCTTTCTGACAGCCTCTCTAACAGCCTCACTAACAGCTTCACTAACAGCCTCACTAACAGCCTCACTAACAGCCTCACTAACAGCCTCACTAACAGCCTCACTGACAGCCTTACTGACAGCCTCTCTAACAGCCTCACTAACAGCTTCACTAACAGCCTCACTAACAGCCTCACTAACAGCCTCACTGACAGCCTCACTAACAGCCTCACTGACAGCTTCACTAACAGCCTCACTGACAGCCTCACTAACAGCCTCACTGACAGCTTCACTGACAGCTTCACTAACAGCCTCACTGACAGCTTCACTGACAGCCTCACTGACAGCCTCACTGACAGCCTCACTAACAGCCTCACTAACAGCCTCACTAACAGCGTTACTCAGCAGTCGGCTTGAACCCACAGGCGCTCATCTTCTCGCGGAAGTCAGCGACCTCCCGG
Source organism: Macrostomum lignano (assembly GCA_002269645.1). NCBI lineage: Eukaryota > Metazoa > Platyhelminthes > Macrostomidae > Macrostomum > Macrostomum lignano. The sequence goes on from NIVC01000671.1 coordinate 10,540, forward strand.
CGCCGGAACTCCTTGACGGCCGCCGCATCGGCCGGAGGTTCCCCGGCCGTCCGCTCGTACAGCCGAACCACCGTGATGTGCAGCGCCGCCAGCTGCAGGTCCGCGAACTGAAAGGGACACGTCGGATCAAAGTTTATCACGACACCACTCTTCACTACTGTAAGTAGCAGTCAGTGCCTAGACTTGTCTCAACTGACACTGAAGCCTTGCCAATACTAGCTCAACTCCCAGCTCACCAACAAGCTCAACTCCCAGCTCACCAACAAGCTCAACTCCCAGCTCACCAACAAGCTCAACTCCCAGCTCACCAACAAGCTCAACTCCCAGCTCACCAACAAGCTCAACTCCCAGCTCACCAACAAGCTCAACTCCCAGCTCACCAACAAGCTCAACTCCCAGCTCACCAACAAGCTCAGCCCTCAGCTCACCAACAAGCTCAACTCCCAGCTCACCATCAAGCTCAACTCCCAGCTCACCAACAAGCTCAACTCCCAGCTCACCAACCAGCTCAACTCCCAGCTCACCAACAAGCTCTCCGAATCGCCGTCGCCGTTGCACTGCCTGACCTCGCCGTTCTTCGAGTAGCAGAAGACGCTGTCGAGCGGGTGCTGCGGCCCGCAGCCGTAGTCGAACTTGCGCAGCTCGGCGATGCTGCGGCTCCGCGAGGCGTTCCAGTGGGTCACCGCAATCTTGACAGCCTCCAGCTGGTTCTTGTAGACAGCCGTGGCCTCGTCATCGGCCGTGGAGTGCAGCGCCACCCTCACGCTGGCCAGGTGGCGGTACTTCCGGCGCTCCTCCAGCTGCTTCATCAAGCGCGCAGCCTCCGGACCGCAGCTCTGCTTGAGCAGCTCGACGAGGCGGTCGTCGGTGAGCCACAGCAGCGACTCCAGCGACTCCGGCTCGTCCAGTAGGTAGCGGATGGCCAAGCGGTTGACATCCGGGTCGTCACGGTGCGCCTGCAGGTGGCGTCGGGCGGCTGACAGTGCGTCCTGCAGGCTGCAAGGTGGTGAGGTGACCTGAGTCAATTGTCCTGTATTTCTGCTGTACTCAATAAAAGCTTATCGTTAGCGATTTTTATACATGCGAATTTCTAATATTGCTACTGCTAGTAGAGCAGACTGAAAATTGGCGATCACAGGGAAATCCCTGTGACAGGGGACGGCATAATTCTTACACTTTCTCAAAGGCTACCGACTTCACGTGCTGGTAGGCCAGGTAGTGCTGCATCCTCCGCGAGATCAACAGGTTGATGTAGTCCAGCACCTGTTTGTCCCTCAGGACCAGCAGCTTGCGGTTGCCGGGGCAGGGCAGCACCCGCAACAGCGACAGCTGCCGAGTCGCATCGAAGCGGTTGGGCAGCCCCAGGCTGAGCGCGTCCCGGTTCATGTAGTCCAGCTTGTCCACGTCGTAGCCCGTGCGCTTGTTGTTAACGACCTGCGGTTTCAGAAATGCCAGTTGGTGTCTGACCGAGACAGAGCTGATCTCCTGAGCTGATCACCTGAGCTGATCACCTGAGCTGACCACCTGAGCTGATCACCCAAGCTGACCACCTGAGCTGACCACCTGAGCTGATCACCTGAGCTGATCACCTGAGCTGATCACCTGAGCTGACCACCTGAGCTGACCACCTGAGCTGATCACCTGAGCTGACCACCTGAGCTGATTTAGTGCTAACAAACTGAAAACTCCTATCTAGCTAATGCATTTTGCTGCGATTAACCGGCCGTCAAAGTTCGTCTACTGATAAGTAGAAAGTTTAGAGTGTGACGCAAAAAGCTCGCATGGCGGGCAAAGAAATGCCGCCATGCGAAAGCACAGGAGTGGAAGTTCTGTTCAGCCTGGCTAATGGGTGGAGTCCAGCCCGGGTTCGATTCCACTTTCAGCTCGCTGACAGCGAGTGTGGGGTCCTTCTACTTTTAGTCGTCCATGGATCGGCCATCATGGGTCACCAACCTCGAACAGGAATTGCTTCTCGGGTGGGATTCGCTCGGAGTCGCCACCCGGTCCGCCCCGGATGAGGTCGCAGACCAGCTGCTTGTGGGTCCAGTTGGGCCTCCAGCAGCGGTCCATGAACGCAGAGAATTCCATGGACTCCTGGTCCTGCCTGCTGGCGATGTCGGTCACAATGGACTGGAACACCTGCACGCTCATCGCCTCATGGTGATAGTCGATGCCGCAGGACTTCAGCAGCGACTCCCACAGGTGGGAGAACGGGCCGTGGCCGAGGTCGTGGCAGAGTCCCGCGATGGCCGCGCACAGCGCCTCGCTGTCCGAGAACTCCGACTCGGACAGGCAGCTGCGCAGCTTCTTGCCCAGCTCCCAGGCCAGGTGGTAGGTGCTGCGGGCAGCGGCAGGTGGCAGAACTAAACTGCTCAGCGCTTGGAGTCAGCAGAGCAGCGACTTCGATTCACGCAACATGCATTCACACAACATGCATTCACACAACTGGCAATCATAACCTGGACTCACACATTCACACTTAAAAATATACTCAGCCTGCATTCCCTTAGCCCGTATTCACACAGCCTCAAATTTACACAACATGCATTCACACAACATGCATTCGTACAACATGCATTCACACAACATGCATTCACACAACATGCATACACACAACATGCATTCACACAACATGCATTCACACAACATGCATTCACACAACATACAGTAGTACAATCGTACAACCTTGCATTCACACAACATGCGTTCACACAACATGCATTCACACAACATGCATTCACACAACATGCATTCACACAACATGCATTCACACAACATGCATTCACACAACATGCATTTGCACAAACAATATTCACGCAGCATAATTTCACACAAACCGCATTAATATTACAAGTATTCACGCAACCGCATTCCCGCAACTAAGCTTCCATCGGGGCTGGAAATGGGACAAAGAAGCGACCCCGCTCACCCGAGGGAGTGCTCAAAGCGCGTCTTTGTTGCCGAGGGGTAGACCAAGTTCGTCAGGGCCAGCTGCTTGAGGTGCCGCAGCCGCTGGAACTGCGGCCGGTCCATGATTAGCTCGGCGAAGCTGTGCACCTGGATGGTGCCGTGCACCGGGTCATTGATGGTCTGTGGATTGAGGCGGGTTCAGTTCAGTATAATATGTACTTTTTAAATGCATGCAGCAGCTGTACCTGCTCACCTTCAGCGGTCGGAATTCCATAAGAGCTCTTTCAGCCGGTTCAGGATGATGGCAGCCAAATGAAATCTGCCACTTTCTGCACCGCTGCAGCCGGTTAATAAACAGGCAGCGGCTGATGTAGCATTTTTAACCAAACAATAAAAACCTCGCAGCGGCAAGTGCGCACTGCGAGCAGCGGATCAGATAAAGCAGTCCAGGGCAGCGACGGGTGCAGCTATCTGTGACTCACTCTTCATCACCTCCAGAAATAAGAGAAAGAAGCTGCGCGTGCTCTGATTAAACAAACATGCAGCAGTGTTTAGGAGGCGCCTCTAGTGACAATTTTTCTCACGCTGCTGTGCTGCAATCAGCTGTGACTGTGGGATTCAAGTTGCAGGATATCACGAGTTCATGGTTCCATATCGGAATCATCGGTCGAATAAACAGTGTTTGATGATGGCAGCATAGCGATTTATGCCAGATAAGCAGCCACACAAAAATTTAATGTTTATCAACCATCCAATCTTCCATCATGAGTCTTTCAGCAGGCAGCAGCAGCAAATGTTAGATTTCCGAAGATATACGCACTGAGTTATGTGTACATTGCCTACAGTGACTCAGCCTTTTTAGCTCCATCTCAGTTTTGGCAATTTTTATAGCACACAATTTCTTCCTACTAATTGCTTTTATTCATTTGCATGGCCCAGAGCTTGGGTACCGCGATGATAAGATAATAAATTTATTTTAAACATTCCTCTGAAATAAAAAAATGAAATCCTTTCAACCGAAATCTTGTGAGTACGAGCTAGCGTCTTCGAAGTCTATAGCTATAGCCCATTTTCGCTCGTACATCAAAACTCAATAAATCCCTAACGTATACATTATTACCCTTGGACTAATATTGAACACGACAGTGTTGCTAGAGCAGAAGCTTGAAGGACATGAGATTGAGATCACCCAAGTGGGAAAAGTCGAAATGTGAATCGGTTCTGTCAGTGTGCTGTCCCTGAAGTGAAATTATTTAATTTTAACATATCATAAAATAAGACATACTAACACCGCAAAATTAAATGGGTCACACTATAAAATATTGCCTTTCTAAGTTGCTTAAAAGTGTACGTCTTTGTTTTTTTATTCCGAAATTTCAAATAATTTTATTTCTAAGAACTTAAAGCCAATGTCAGTTGCGAAGCTTTACTTAAAGAAAAATACTGACCTAATTTGCCTAATTTGTAGGTAGGAAGAATGTAGAATGTATAATTTTTCATATTGCTGGGCTCTGATATTTAAATTCCTTTACAAAAAAATAATTTTGTTAATAAACTCACCCATAAGTGTTTTTTATCGTCCCCACGCCTTTTTCTTTGATAAATTTCAGCTCTGCACAGCACTAGGCGCTTGTAGTTTCATAAATTTAGAATAGTTATTTAAATAGGAGCATTTACTATTTGTTATTATGCTGTAAATTCAGATTCTTTTGTGTTTTAGTGCTCTGGTTGGATAACTAACTAGTGGCATTTGGCATTTGGCAAGTGGCCTAGTGGCATTTGGCAAAGAAAATCTTCTTTAGTTCTGTAGTTTTGAATTTTGGTTAATAGATGCTTTTAATTCTTTTTTCTGCTTCTAGTTCCATTTCTAATATTTATTAGAAGGCAAGTAGGCCCTAGCCCCTATACTATTAGTACTATTATTAGGCCTAACCAAGTATCAATTTTATAAAGTTGATTGAAATTGAAATGTATACTATGTGCAATATACAATAATGGGTTTTATTCAAGACATTTATATTAAGGCAATGTTAATTGAAGTAATATTGAATAGAAAGCAATTTTTTCCACTATTATTCTTTTGGATTATAACTATAATTGTAGGCAAAAACTATGTCTACAGTCTATGGCCTCATTATTCTAATCATATCTTTTTCTATATAGCTAAATTTATATATTATAGACTATAGACTAGATAGACTAGTTATAGTTGGAGTAAGACACTAGAAAGAAGCTATAAATTGAGATATTGTATGAAATTAAAAAAATAGAGTCTTAAACCCCTATATATAAATAGAGTCATTGCAAAAAAAAGGCTGCAATGTAAATAGAACCTAACCTAGGCACTATTTGGATTAAGGTCTATTATAAATAGAAGTATGCCATGCCACTTATGACTGGACAATTTATCATGCAAATAAATGGAATAAATATTGAAACTAGAGGCATAGACTTTAGGACTAAAAACCCAATGAACACTCTTTGTTTAGTGACTGCTCTCTATATTAATGGAATAGTAATGCAAATTTTAGTAATAATAATATTAATGATAAAAACTATTTCAAGAGGGCTGTGGGCACCCCAATGCATGGCCCCCTTTCTGTACATACTCACACACACTCATACACACACTCACACACACTCATACACACACTCACACACACACTCACACAGGGTGTGCAGCGGCCCTGGCTTTCTAATCATACTTCCTGCCCCCTTAAGATTTAAGCTATGATCATAAACATTTAGTAGCATACATTGCATTTGCCCTACAGACTACCAAGTAGCCCAAGCAGACCGCTACAAAATGCTGCGCCCTACCACTATGAGCCCCAGTCGCCTCTTTAAACTTCTGCTGGCCATCGGTGGCTTTGCGGCCTGCTGTCTGGCGCTGCTGGCGCTGCTGGGCGGCGCGGACAGCAGCGGCTACCGACTGACAGCGGAGGAGGCGACACAGCGGCCTGGCAGCCATCCGGGCGGCTGGAGGCGGCGGCAGCGGCCGCAGTTGCAGCCTCAGCCGGTGCGGGAGCTGCTGCCCTACCTCAGCGGCGAGTGCAGCGGCCGGGCGCCCTGCGTGGCCTTCGGCAGCCCGCTGTTCCACCGGTGGCGCGGCTGGCTGCCGCTGGTGGACACCTGGCTGGCTGGCGGGCAGGCCGACTGCGGATTCGCCTGCGAGTTCATTGCCGACGCCAGCGCGGCAGACGCCGTGCTGTTCCACGGCCGCGATCTGGAGCCGCGGCTGTCGCTGGGCCGCAGTCCGCAGCAGTTCTGGGTCTACGTCAACATGGAGTCGCCGCTGGCCACCCGGCGCTACGGCTACAACGTGGCGGCCGACCCGAAGTTCCGCTTCCTGTTCAACTGGACGGCCACCACCCTGCGGAGCAGCTCCATCCCGCTGGCCTACGAAGTCTGGGAGCGCAGGCGCAGCCCGCTGGCCCCGGCCGAGCAGCTGTACTCCGTCAGCAAGAAGCATCTGGCCTTCATCGCCTTCTCCAACTGCAAGTATTCGTTCAACAATCGGACAGCGAAAGTGGCCGAGCTGCAGAAGTACATGGAGGTGCACGTGTACGGCGACTGCGGCGACAGGCGGCTGCCGAAGAATGCCACAGCGTTCAGGCAGCTGTCGGAGCGGTACCGCTTCTACCTAAGCTTCGAGAACGCCTTCTGCCGCGACTACATCACGGAGAAGCTGCACGCCAACGGCCTGCAGTCCAGCGCCGTGCCAGTCGTGTTCGGCGGCCTGTCCCGAGCCGAGTACGAGGCGGCCAGTCCGCCGCACTCATTCGTGTTCGCTCTGGACTTCGCCAGCATGAAGCAGCTGGCTGACCACCTCACCGAGCTGGCCGCTGATGAGGCCCGCTACTCCCGCTACTTCGACTGGAAACGGCACTACAGAGCCTCTCCCAGCTCTGCCATGCTGTGCGCCATCTGCCGCAAGCTGCACACCGACTCCGCCAGGTCTGTGGCCGACCTGACCGACTTCTCTGATGTGGCCGCCAACTGCCGGCCTGCGGACTTCCCCTACCTGCTGTGACTGCTCAGTGCTGAGCTGCCCTCAGATCCCCAATTTAAATTTTTAAATAGCTTCAACTGCGGCACGAAACAGACAGCCCCGCAGGCGGAGTTCCCATGATTTTGTTTGACTGGAACACGGAGAGGTTCAGATTCAAAACCGTCACGCTGTGAAGTGCAGGCATGAATTCTTCTAAGCCCCAGCAGTTGCAGCAGCTTGCCTGAGATTTTAATCTCTCTCTCTTGTCAGTTGAATGCCAAACAAACTGCACAGCTCCTGCGCCCGAAGTTCTGCATGATAAGCCGCTGTCCGCGCTTGCGGCTGACGGATCGGCCTTAGGAATGTATTATGTAGTGATGTAGGAAAATTTGTGTAAAATACGCGCTGAAACGAATGTTATGAATGGCTTCTGAGCATTCTGAGGATGCAGGTGACTGAGGGTTTGAGGTGGAGTGCAGGTGTGTGAGGGTTTGAGGTGGAGTGCAGGTGTGTGAGGGTTTGAGGTGGAGTGCAGGTGTGTGAGGGTTTGAGGTGGAGTGCAGGTGTGTGAGGGTTTGAGGTGGAGTGCAGGTGTGTGAGGGTTTGAGGTGGATGCAGGTGACTGAGGGTTTGAGGTGGATGCAGGTGTGTGAGGGTTTGAGGTGGATGCAGGTGACTGAGGGTTTGAGGTGGATGCAGGTGACTGAGGGTTTGAGGTGGATGCAGGTGACTGAGGATTTGAGGTGGATGCAGGTGACTGAAGGTTTGAGATGGATGCAGGTGACTGAAGGTTTGAGGTGGAGTTGAGGTGACTGAGGGTTTGAGGTGGATGCAGGTGACTGAGGGTTTGAGGTGGAGAGCATGAATATGGAATCCCAGGCCTAAAAACCAGAACATTACAAATCCCAAAACCTAGATGACTTGATGACTCACAAGAGCTCAAAGCTGTACCGCTGTACCATTAGTCAGTTCCATAAAGCCCCGCACACCGTCGCGCACTGCAGGGGGCCCCCAGCTGATAAAGGAGTTCTCAAATTCTTCAGACTGTGGGTTGCCGAACTGAGGGACCTCGGCTGGTGGCTCTTATCAGCCGGACTCAGCGCGGTCAGGAAAGTGCTCAGAACTCGGCCCACAACCCTGGAGGTCAGCTGGACAGGTGCTAACAGGCAATGGAACCGCCGCACTGATTAAACAGATTGTCTCAATTTCAAAGCTAGAGACCTACCGTACTCAATTGAGCAGGTCGAAACAAATGATATTTCGCACAGAGACTTCGCACTCTTCAGCAGGGCGCTTTATTTTGCATGCAATTCTTAGCGTTGTGATGAGTCAAAAGCAGGCAATTTGGTTTGATCGCTGAGGAGAGAAAAAACTGATGCGGCAGTCTGGTGCTCTTAGCGGATCAGTGAATTTGAGCATGCGGCTGTGATAGGAAAAACCTATTTTAAAATATGCTATAAATATAAGTCACATCGACTGATGTTCCGGTACAGTGAATTTCTGAAAAGGGACGAGCGGGAGATGAAGCTGGAGGCTGCGTGGTCAGAGCTGGGAGCACAGATGAAGCAGTGAATGAAGAGGAGCGGGAGATGAAGCTGGAGGCTGCGCGGTCAGAGCTGGGAGCACAGATGAAGCAGTGAATGAAGAGGAGCGGGTGATGAAGCTGGAGGCTGCAGGGTCGGAGCTGGGAGCACAGATGAAGCAGTGAATGAAGAGGAGCGGGAGATGAAGCTGGAGGCTGCGGGGTCAGAGCTGGGAGTACAGATGAAGCAGTGAATGAAGAGGAGCGGGAGATGAAGCTGGAGGCTGCGGGGTCAGAGCTGGGAGTACAGATGAAGCAGTGAATGAAGAGGAGCGGGAGATGAAGCTGGAGGCTGCGGGGTCAGAGCTGGGAGCACAGATGAAGCAGTGAATGAAAAGGAGCGGGAGATGAAGCTGGAGGCTGCGGGGTCAGAGCTGGGAGCACAGATGAAGCAGTAAATGAAGAACAGCGGGCGAATGCCAGGCAAGATGCATGAGGGCCTCAGTAGCGCGCCAGCAGAGGCGGGTGTCAAAGGGGGTCACGGGCCCTCCTCGCGGCCCTCCTCAATGTAGGGCATGGCCAGGACGGACGCCCGCTTGTTGCTGATGTTGCTGGGCCTCGGAGGCTGATGGCCTTGAGCTCCTTGACCAGCGACTCCAGCTGCTTGACCGTCTCTTCAATGCGGTCGAATCTCTCCATCCGCTCGTTGAGGGCGTTCACCTGCTGGAAGATGATCTTGTTGCCTTCGTCCAGGTCCTCCTCGTCCAGCACCACGCCGTTGAGGGACGAGCGGCGGTTGCGGAAGGCCAGCGCCTGCGGGGCCGATCGAGTGGGTAAACAGGTGGGCATCCTTGCAGGTATCCTAGGTATCCTTTACAGGCATAGAATGTGCACCTGTTCTGACTGTACAGGCACAGAATGTGCACCTGTTCTGTCTGTACAGGCACAGAATGTGCACCTGTTCTGGCTGTACAGGCACAGAATGTGCACCTGTTCTGGCTGTGCAGGCACAGAATGTGCACCTGTTCTGGCTGTGCAGGCACAGAATGTGCACCTGTTCTGGCTGTGCAGGCACAGAATGTGCACCTGTTCTGGCTGTGCAGGCACAGAATGTGCATCTGTTCTGTCTGTACAGGCACAGAATGTGCACCTGTTCTGGCTGTACAGGCACAGAATGTGCACCTGTTCTGGCTGTGCAGGCACAGAATGTGCACCTGTTCTGGCTGTGCAGGCACAGAATGTGCACCTGTTCTGGCTGTGCAGGCACAGAATGTGCACCTGTTCTGGCTGTGCAGGCACAGAATGTGCACCTGTTCTGGCTGTGCAGGCACAGAATGTGCATCTGTTCTGACTGTACAGGCACAGAATGTGCACCTGCTCTGATCGCGGACTTTGGGAATCACAGCCCAGCCCGGCTCACTTGGTAGTACAGGCTGAGCAGGTACACCTTGCAGTCGTGCGGGGTGTCCCCAGCTGACGCGGGGGCTGCGGAATTCACCGCGGCCTCGGCGGCAACAACGGCAGCGGCGGGCTGCCCGCGCTGCTCCTCACCGGCGCCGGAGCGGCGGCACAGTCGGCGCCAGACGAAGGACGCCAGGTTGCGCAGCTCCGACAGGATGTTGAAGGGCGGCGGCAGCGCCGACCTGGTGTTGAACTCCTCGATAAGGTCGAACTTCTCAAACTGCCACATGGCCTTGGACTCGCTGTCGATGGCGTCGATGGTCTTGCTGAACATGGCGACGATGACGTTGAGCAGCAGGATCTGCATCACCACGATGTACAGCACCATGTACACCGTGGGCACCAGCACCGCGCCAATGGGGTGCACGCAGTCGGGCTCATCACCATCGTTTATGTTCGGCCCGGTGATGTCGCTGATGTTGCAGGGCACGAAGTTGTCGAGCCCGTACTCGCCCACGATGGCGTAGAAGGTGTTGCGGAACATGCCGAGGATGATCTCGCTGGCGCTCTCGCGACCTTCGGTGCCGGTGCTCTGGATGGACTTGCCCTCGGGGTATTGCAGCGCCTGCGCCGTGGCGGTGGGGCGGTGGGCTGGTGGCGGCTCTGAACTGGACTGCGGCTCATGGAGCAACAGCGGGTCTCCGGGCAACAAATAGAGATTCACGCACTCCACACCCATTAGCACCCATTAGCACCCATCAGAACCCATTAGCACCCATTAGAGTCCATTAGCACCCATTAGCACCCATTAGAACCCATTGGAACCCATTAGAACCCATTAGAACCCATTAGAACCCATTAGCACCCATTAGCACCCATTAGAACCCATTGGAACCCATTAGAATCCATTAGAACCCATCAGAACCCATTACCACCCATTAGCACCCATTAGCACCCATTAGCACCCATTAGAACCCATTGGAACCCATTAGAACCCATTAGAACCCATTAGAACCCATTAGAACCCATTAGAACCCATTAGAACCCATTAGCACCCATTAGCACCCATTAGAACCCATTAGAACCCATTAGCACCCATTAGCACCCATTAGAACCCATTAGAACACATTCTGCACCCATTAGCACCCATTAGAACCTATTAGCACTCATTAGAACCCATTAGAACCCATTAGAACACATTCTGCACCCATTAGCACCCATTAGAACCCATTCTGCACCCGTTAGCACCCAATAAAATATTTGTTGTAATAAGTTGTAAAATATAAATGTAAAATTAGTTCTAAAATATTGCTCGTAATAGTTGATATTCTCCTTTGCTATTTTCTCGACAAGCACGGCAACGAAGGGATTCCCCAAGGCACGCAGCTGGTCCCCAATGCCCAGTGCAGCACAGCTGGTCCCCAATGCCCGGTGCAGCACAGCTGGTCCCCAATGCCCAGTGCAGCACAGCTGGTCCCCAATGCCCAGTGCAGCACAGCTGGTCCCCAATGCCCGGTGCAGCACAGCTGGTCCCCAATGCCCAGTGCAGCACAGCTGGTCCCCAATGCCCAGTGCAGCACAGCTGGTCCCCAATGCCCGGTGCAGCACAGCTGGTCCCCAATGCCCAGTGCAGCGCAGCTGGTCCCCAATGCCCGGTGCAGCACAGCTGGTCCCCAATGCCCAGTGCAGCACAGCTGGTCCCCAATGCCCAGTGCAGCACAGCTGGTCCCCAATGCCCGGTGCAGCACAGCTGGTCCCCAATGCCCAGTGCAGCACAGCTGGTCCCCAATGCCCAGTGCAGCACAGCTGGTCCCCAATGCCCGGTGCAGCACAGCTGGTCCCCAATGCCCGGTGCAGCACAGCTGGTCCCCAATGCCCGGTGCAGCACAGCTGGTCCCCAATGCCCAGTGCAGCACAGCTGGTCCCCAATGCCCGGTGCAGCACAGCTGGTCCCCAATGCCCGGTGCAGCACAGCTGGTCCCCAATGCCCGGTGCAGCACAGCTGGTCCCCAATGCCCAGTGCAGCACAGCTGGTCCCCAGCACAGCCTCTCACATGGAAGGTGACGCCGAAGCCGAACATGAGCACGAACAGAATGAACAGGAAGGGCAGGAAGTCCTTCTTCACCATGAGCGACATCATCTTGAGCTTCGGGCCGAGGCTCTCCAGCACCACCGATATGTAGAGCAGGCGCACCCAGTACACCAGGCAGGTGGTGGTGAGCAGCACCAGCGACCAGTAGCGCTGGAACGGGTTGTGCACTGTGCTGTTGTGGATCCGCAGGGCGAAGGCGGTGAAGCCGCAGGTGATGGCGGTGATGTCGATGACGTTCCAGCCGTCCAAGAAGTAGTTCTTGATGGTCTCCTCCCTGGCGCTGGTGATCATCTCGTTGATCTCCTCGACCAGGAAGCCCAGCAGGGTCAGGTAGCAGATGATTTCCCCGACGGAGAAGGCGCGGCCCATCTGGAACATGACCACGAAGGACAGCAGCAGCACGAAGCTGATGTGCGCCGTCACGTGCATGCGGAACTTCACGCAGGGGATCTGGTAGAAACGCAGCAGCTCCGCCAGCGGGCTCAGCCGCGGCCTCGGCTGCTGCTCCTCCTCCGGCTGCTTTTGCTGCTTCCGGCCGCCCTGCAGCAGCGCCACGTCCTGCTCGCTGGAGCCTCCGGTGCGCTTCTCATGCGCCCGGCAGCGGCCGTCGGCGTTCCCGGATGACTCGCTGATGCTGCTGGGCCGCAGGCGCACGTAGTCGGGCTCGTGAGCGCGGAAGCGGGGCATCAGGAACAGCAACAGCGGGTACAGCAGCGGCACGAAGCCGCAGGCGATGGCCAGCTCGATCAGCGCTCCTTGGTGAGCATCCTTGCGGGCAAAGAAGAAGTCCGTGTACCACATCCGGTTCAGCGCCTCCTGCGGAAGGCGGGTTGGGGTGTCAAATAGATGGGCTGAGTCTGCAGTCTGCACCCAGCTGAATCTGCAGGCTGCACCCAGCTGAATCTGCAGACTGCATCCAGCTGAATCTGCAGGCTGCACCCAGCTGAATCTGCAGGCTGCACCCAGCTGAATCTGCAGGCTGCACCCAGCTGAATCTGCAGACTGCATCCAGCTGAATCTGCAATCTACGAGTACAGTCTTCATCCAGCTGGACTCCCAGCCTCCTCACCTGCACGATGTCGATGATGACGAAGCTGCTGGACTCGCCCTTGGCCGCCAGCTCCAAGATGCTGTAGCCGCCGAAGGTGTCGAGCGGCAGCATGACCAGCTCCATGGTCAGGCAGTTGTTCGGTGTCACGTCGACATCCTTGATGCTGCGGAGGGCCTGCATGGCGATGCCCTCGCAGGTGATGGCCATCTTGGTAGCCTTGTTGGCATAGACGTCCTCGATGTCGCGCCGGCGGCCGAGGCTGCGCAGGATTTTGGCCAGCAGCAGCGCCTGCGGAATGGTGTCGAAGTCCTCCTGGCGCAGGAAGTAGGGCGCCAGGCGCAGACGGCCGGTCAGCACGCACCAGACCGCCAGGGATTCCACCGGATCGCGCATGGCCTTCAGGTGCGGCGGCTCCTGTCGGCCAGGCGTGGTGGCCGGGGTCTCCTCCGCCTCCGAGTCGTCCGCGCCGACCCACTGCAGCTGCCAGAACTGCGTGAGCTGCGCTACCAGGCGGTGCAGCTTCAGGCTGCTGACCCGGCCTTCATCATTAAGGCAGTTGCGGCACACCAGGCCCTTGATGCCGTCCTTGCGGCGCTCGCCCAGGCTTTGGTTGTACACCTGGTGGGAGCGGATGAGCAGTAGATTCAGAACTGCTCTTTCATGAAACACTCGTATCGCTCTTCATCTTGCTCTGATGCTTTGCATTTACAGACCCTGCCAGTGTCTGTGTGTCAGTGCTGTGTCAGTGTCTGCCAGTGTCTGCCGCCAGTGTCTGTCTGCCAGTGCTGTGTCAGTGTCTGCCAGTGTCTGTGCCAGTGTCTGCCAGTGTCTGCCAGTGTCTGTGTGTCAGTGCTGTGTTAGTGTCTGCCAGTGTCTGCCAGTGTCTGTGTCAGTGCTGTGTCAGTGTCTGCCAGTGTCTGCCAGTGTCTGTGTGTCAGTGCTGTGTCAGTGTCTGCCAGTGTCTGCCAGTGTCTGTGTGTCAGTGCTGTGTCAGTGTCTGCCAGTGTCTTCCAGTGTCTGCCAGTTTCTGCGCCAGTGTCTGCCAGTGTCTGCCAGTGTCTGCGCCAGTGTCTGCCAGTGTCTGCCAGTGTCTTGCCAGTGTCTGCCAGTGTCTGTCAGTGTCTGCCAGTTTCTGTTCCAGTGTCTGTGTGCCAGTGTCTGCCAGTGTCTGTGTGTTAGTGTCTGCCAGTGTCTGCCAGTGTCTTCCAGTGTCTGCCAGTTTCTGTTCCAGTGTCTGTGTGCCAGTGTCTGCCAGTGTCTGTGTGTTAGTGTCTGCCAGTGTCTGCCAGTGTCTTCCAGTGTCTGCCAGTTTCTGTTCCAGTGTCTGTGTGTCAGTGTCTGTGTGTCAGTGTCTGTGTGTCAGTGTCTGTGTGTCAGTGTCTGCCAGTGTCTGCCAGTGTCTTCCAGTGTCTGCCAGTTTCTGTTCCAGTGTCTGTGTGTCAGTGTCTGTGTGTCAGTGTCTGTGTGTCAGTGTCTGCCAGTGTCTGCCAGTGTCTTCCAGTGTCTGCCAGTTTCTGTTCCAGTGTCTTTGCCAGTGTCTGTGCCAGTGTCTGTGCCAGTGTCTGTGCCAGTGTCTGCCAGTGTCTTCCAGTGTCTGCCAGTTTCTGTTCCAGTGTCTGTGTGTCAGTGTCTGTGTGTCAGTGTCTGTGTGTCAGTGTCTGTGTGTCAGTGTCTGCCAGTGTCTGCCAGTGTCTTCCAGTGTCTGCCAGTTTCTGTGCCAGTGTCTGTGCTCATTCTCCCAGCACCTCAGCACTCACGTGAACAATCCTGTTCTCAAGGTGCACCACAACAGCGGACCACAGCATCCCGAGCTTCATCACCTCCTGCAGCAGCGCCTCATTCTGGGGCACGAAGATGTGCTTGAGAAAGTTGTCGGCGATCTTCCCGACCATGCCGCCGCTGATGATCTCGTCCGCCAGGCCGGTCATGCAGGCCTTCAGCACGATCTCAACGAACTCGTTGATGTCGAACTTCTCGCTGAAGCGGATGTGCGTGAGCAGCGTGTTGTTGGTGTTGTTGTCCAGCAGGTTCGTCTCCTCGTTGCACTCGTTGTGGCCGAAGTTGTGCTGGAACTCGTTGTCCACCGTGCGCAGCAGCCGGAGGAATTGCTGGCCCTGCCGCATCGCCAGCAGCTCCTTGATGCAGCTGCCACCGCTGCTGAGCACGGGGCTCACCATCCACTGGCCCATACCCTCCAGGATCGCCGTGTCCTGTGGGATGGCCCAGTTTTAATGCAAAACCTGCAATTCCCCACCTGCAGTTCCCCTCCTGCAGTTCCCCTCCTGCAGTTCTCCACCTGCAGTTCCCCACCTGCAGTTCCCCACCTGCAGCTCCCCACCTGCAGTTCCCCACCTGCAGTTCCCCTGCAGTTTTTCTCCTGCAGTTCCCCTCCTGCAGTTCCCCTCCTGCAGTTCCCCACCTGCAGTTTTTCTCCTGCAGTTTTTCTCCTGCAGTTCCCCTCCTGCAGTTCCCCTCCTGCAGTTCCCCTCCTGCAGTTCCCCTCCTGCAGTTCCCCACCTGCAGTTCCCCTCCTGCAGTTTTTCTCCTGCAGTTCCCCTCCTGCAGTTCCCCTCCTGCAGTTCCCCACCTGCAGTTCCCCTCCTGCAGTTTTTCTCCTGCAGTTCCCCTCCTGCAGTTCCCCTCCTGCAGTTCCCCACCTGCAGTTTTTCTCCTGCAGTTCCCCTCCTGCAGTTCCCCTCCTGCAGTTTTTCTCCTGCAGTTCCCCTCCTGCAGTTCCCCTCCTGCAGTTCCCCACCTGCAGTTCCCCTCCTGCAGTTTTTCTCCTGCAGTTCCCCTCCTGCAGTTCCCCTCCTGCAGTTCCCCACCTGCAGTTCCCCTCCTGCAGTTTTTCTCCTGCAGTTCCCCTCCTGCAGTTCCCCACCTGCAGTTCCCCTCCTGCAGTTCCCCTCCTGCAGTTTTTCTCCTGCAGTTCCCCACCTGCAGTTCCCCTCCTGCAGTTCCCCACCTGCAGTTCCCATCCTGCAGTTCCCCTCCTGCAGTTCCCCACCTGCAGTTCCCCTCCTGCAGTTCCCCTCCTGCAGTTCCCCACCTGCAGTTCCCCTCCTGCAGTTTTTCTCCTGCAGTTCCCCTCCTGCAGTTCCCCACCTGCAGTTCCCCTCCTGCAGTTTTTCTCCTGCAGTTCCCCTCCTGCAGTTCCCCTCCTGCAGTTTTTCTCCTGCAGTTCCCCACCTGCAGTTCCCCTCCTGCAGTTTTTCTCCTGCAGTTCCCCACCTGCAGTTCCCCTCCTGCAGTTTTTCTCCTGCAGTTCCCCTCCTGCAGTTCCCCTCCTGCAGTTTTTCTCCTGCAGTTCCCCACCTGCAGTTCCCCTCCTGCAGTTCCCCTCCTGCAGTTCCCCACCTGCAGTTCCCCTCCTGCAGTTCCCCTCCTGCAGTTCCCCTCCTGCAGTTCCCCACCTGCAGTTCCCCTCCTGCAGTTTTTCTCCTGCAGTTCCCCTCCTGCAGTTCCCCTCCTGCAGTTTTTCTCCTGCAGTTCCCCACCTGCAGTTCCCCTCCTGCAGTTCCCCACCTGCAGTTCCCCTCCTGCAGTTCCCCTCCTGCAGTTCCCCACCTGCAGTTCCCCTCCTGCAGTTCCCCTCCTGCAGTTTTTCTCCTGCAGTTCCCCTCCTGCAGTTCCCCTCCTGCAGTTTTTCTCCTGCAGTTCCCCACCTGCAGTTCCCCTCCTGCAGTTTTTCTCCTGCAGTTCCCCTCCTGCAGTTCCCCTCCTGCAGTTTTTCTCCTGCAGTTCCCCACCTGCAGTTCCCCTCCTGCAGTTCCCCTCCTGCAGTTCCCCACCTGCAGTTCCCCTCCTGCAGTTCCCCTCCTGCAGTTCCCCTCCTGCAGTTCTCCTGCAGTTCCCCACCTGCAGTTCCCCTCCTGCAGTTTTTCTCCTGCAGTTCCCCTCCTGCAGTTCCCCTCCTGCAGTTTTTCTCCTGCAGTTCCCCACCTGCAGTTCCCCTCCTGCAGTTCCCCACCTGCAGTTCCCCTCCTGCAGTTCCCCTCCTGCAGTTCCCCACCTGCAGTTCCCCACCTGCAGTTCCCCTCCTGCAGTTTTTCTCCTGCAGTTCCCCTCCTGCAGTTCCCCTCCTGCAGTTTTTCTCCTGCAGTTCCCCTCCTGCAGTTCCCCACCTGCAGTTCCCCACCTGCAGTTCCCCTCCTGCAGTTCCCCACCTGCAGTTCCCCACCTGCAGTTCCCCTCCTGCAGTTTTTCTCCTGCAGTTCCCCTCCTGCAGTTCCCCACCTGCAGTTCCCCACCTGCAGTTCCCCACCTGCAGTTCCCCAAGCAGGCCCAGCCCAGTGCGGCCCCACCTGCTTCGCCAGCACGATGTCAATGGGTGTTCGCTCCTGAATGTCGTAGAGGTCCAGCCGGGGGCCGGAGCGCAGCACGGTCAGGAACAGCTTGGAGTTGCCCAGGTTGGCGGCAATGTGCAGCGGCGTGAAGCCCCTGGCGCCGTGCCGATTGCACAGGTGCGGGTTGTGCGACAGCAGCAGCTGGGCGGCGCGCACGTTCTCCTCCAGGCAGGCCCGATGGATGGGCAGGTCGCCGTGCTGGTCGAAGGTGCCGCAGCTGGCGCCGTGGTCCAGCAGCAGGTGCAGGAACCGGTCATCTTTGCGGATCCTCACGGCTGCGTGCACGGTGGACTCGACCTTGTTGGCGCCGCCGTTGGCATTGGCGCCCTCCTCCAGCAGCAGCTGCAGCGCTTCCAGCGATTTTCGCGCCAACGCCAGGTCCAGTGCTGTCTCGCCATTCTTCGTCTGCGCTTCCAGCTCAGCCTGAAGGGTTCCAGGCGGAGACGGGAGTTCCAACTTTAACATCTGCTCAGTCACTAAGATGGCAGCAGCAGCACCTGACAAATCAGTCACTGGTCTATCACTGGTCAGTCACTGGTCAATCACTGCTCAGTCACTGCTCAGTCACTGGTCAATCACTGGTCAGTCACTGCTCAGTCACTGGTCAATCATTGCTCAGTCACTGGTCAATCACTGCTCAGTCACTGCTCAGTCACTGGTCAATCACTGGTCAGTCACTGCTCAGTCACTGGTCAATCACTGCTCAGTCACTGCTCAGTCACTGGTCAATCACTGGTCAATCACTACTCAGTCACTGGTCAATCACTGCTCAGTCACTGGTCAATCACTGCTCAGTCACTGGTCAATCACTGCTCAGTCACTGGTCAATCACTGCTCAGTCACTGGTCAATCACTGCTCAGTCACTGGTCAATCACTGCTCAGTCACTGGTCAATCACTGGTCAGTCACTGCTCAGTCACTGGTCAATCACTGCTCAGTCACTGGTCAATCACTGCTCAGTCACTGGTCAGTCACTGCTCAGTCACTGGTCAATCACTGGTCAGTCACTGCTCAGTCACTGGTCAATCACTGCTCAGTCACTGGTCAATCACTGCTCAGTCACTGGTCAATCACTGGTCAGTCACTGCTCAGTCACTGGTCAATCACTGCTCAGTCACTGGTCAATCACTGCTCAGTCACTGGTCAGTCACTGCTCAGTCACTGCTCAGTCACTGGTCAGTCACTGCTCAGTCACTGGTCAATCACTGCTCAGTCACTGGTCAATCACTGCTCAGTCACTGGTCAATCACTGCTCAGTCACTGGTCAGTCACTGCTCAGTCACTGGTCAATCACTGCTCAGTCACTGGTCAATCACTGCTCAGTCACTGGTCAATCACTGGTCAATCACTGCTCAGTCACTGGTCAATCACTGGTCAATCACTGCTCAGTCACTGGTCAATCACTGGTCAGTCACTGGTCAGTCACTGGTCAATCACTGCTCAGTCACTGGTCAGTCACTGCTCAGTCACTGGTCAATCACTGCTCAGTCACTGGTCAATCACTGCTCAGTCACTGGTCAATCACTGCTCAGTCACTGGTCAATCACTGGTCAGTCACTGCTCAGTCATTGCTCAGTCACTGGTCAGTCACTGCTCAGTCACTGGTCAGTCATTGCTCAGTCACTGCTCAGTCACTGCTCAGTCACTGCTCAGTCACTGCTCAGTCACTGGTCAATCACTAGACACAAGAACTGAGGGTCTCACGTGGCTGCTGATGAGGACGCTCAGCACATCGCAGCGGTTGTCGGCTGCCGCCTTGTGCAGGAGTCGCCAGCCCAGGCTGCTGTCCAGCTCCGAGTTCGGCGACACGCTGCCCGCTGCCAGCAGCTCGCGCAGCAGGGACGGAGATTCGTAGGCGCGGGACAGGCTGCCCATGCTGCCTGCGGCCGGCGGCCCTGGACTGGTGGAAGGAGCGGGCTGGACTGAGAAACCAGGAGAGACAGAGGGAGAGAGCGGAAAGGCTTGGGGCGCCCTGGACTGGCACCGGTCGCAGACTCGGTGAGGCTCAAATAGGCTTCTGGGCCAGGGAGGGAGGGCCGCCGCGCACCATGCAGTAACTCCTACCCTGGCCTTTGAGCCTTTGACACTGACTTCTGAGCGGCTGCTGCGGCTGCGTGCAGGGGCAGCCCCGCCCCAGCCTCCGCCTGCCGGACGGGCCAATAGCGGTCGGGCCTTGCGAGTTGAACCGGGCAGCTCTGGGAGGAGGGGGGGCGCAGAGCAGAAATGCAGCGAGGCGCAGCAACTATTCTGTAGAAGAAAACACAGTTGGTTTTCTGTCTCTGATTCGCATTGAAGAATGGAGCGAGCACGAGTTTTACAGACCGAGTGTGCAGCAGAGGCTCCAACGGGCAGTGGGCAGGGAGAGGGTGGGGGCGAACAGCGACTGGACCGCTCAATGCAACTGACTGCATCAAGTCGGCCGCAACAAGTCCTGAGCTTGTCACAGACGTATCAGCTTTCTAATCGGCCGCCCCTCTAATGTTGCTCTCATAATAAAATATTAAACTCGAAAGCCGGCCCTCCCCTGTTTGCCGAGTTGCTGTTCCAGACTGCACTTCGTTCTCTGAGAAGACTCAAAGGCAGACGGGGTACAGTGCTCACTGAGCTATTTTCACAATTGGGTGCTGCGCTAACCGCTGACAGCAGCCGGTTAGCTGCAGATAAAGCCTCACCTTTCAACGGCAGAGCAGAAAGAAGCCCGATAGCTCAGCTGCAGCCTGTGGCGCTGTGCAGCCGGAGCGGCTGTCCGCCCCGGCGCGAGCAGAAAAAGTACGCAGGCAGAGTTCACGGGGCCCCGGCCGTCAGCAGAATGAATGATTTACACACCCGCCCGCCAGTCAGCCAGA
The DNA here is from genome assembly GCA_002269645.1 of Macrostomum lignano. Lineage (NCBI taxonomy): Eukaryota > Metazoa > Platyhelminthes > Macrostomidae > Macrostomum > Macrostomum lignano. The sequence goes on from NIVC01000671.1 coordinate 30,700, forward strand.
GAACTTCGGCGAAAAATTCGCACTACAGACAGGAAAGGAGGGGGGAGCAGAAGGCGCAGAAGTCAGTCAGTTTTCTTTGCATGCGAAATAGCGCAGCGGGGGATCGCTGCCAACTTTGCGCCCAGAATGCCGGCGCCCACTTTGCAGCCGTCACCAGACACTCATAAGAGCTGAAGTGGAACTTTCCACTATGGAAGCGAAGCAGTAAAAGGAGGCCCCACATGCTGCCGATAGCCCGGGCTCGCAATTGCAAAAAATGCAGAACAAAAACTCTGCTTTCGTGGATTCAGCCACACAGGCAGAAGAGGGACAGACGCAGACTTTCTGAGAACAAAAAAAGAGTGCGGGACTGGCGGCTCTGCAGGCTTGAGTCACTCGCGTGGCCTTACCCGACCCCCACCGGTAGATGCACGGAGTCGCAGGCGTGCAAGGCAGGCTGAGAAGGCCCCCGCAATTGGCGGGAGCTCAGGCTATTAAAACTGCACTGACCGCCCAGCAGAGCTGCCTCTGCAGGCCCTGCGCCAGGCCGGCCAACAGAGGCTTTCCGAGGGGAGATGGCGGGTGGCGGCCCGGGAACCCAGCACCGGGTTTTGCTTTACCTGGCCATTATCGCACGGCAAAGTACGGAGTTGGGGGGGGGGCAGCGGCTCAGTCTGAGGATCTGGGAGAGCAGTGGCTCAGTCTGAGGATCTGGGAGAGCAGTGGCTCAGTCTGAGGATCTGGGAGGGCAGTGGCTCAGTCTGAGGATCTGGGAGGGCAGTGGCTCAGTCTGAGGATCTGGGATGGCAATGGCTCAGTCTGAGGATCTGGTAGGGCAGCGGCTCAGTCTGAGGATCTGGTAGGGCAGCGGCTCAGTCTGAGGATCTGGGAGGGCGGCGGCACAGTCTGAGGATCTGGTAGGGCAGCGGCTCAGTCTGAGGATCTGGGAGGGCAGTGGCTCAGTCTGAGGATCTGCGAGGGCGGCGGCACAATGCCTGATGGTCAGGGAGGCTGGCTTGGCCACTGCAAGCCCCGCACCATCAAATGAAGCAGCCGGCAAGTCTTCACACTGCAGTTTCGCATAGCCCCGAACGGCCCGAAGCGGCAAAGCAGGTACGGCAGTTTATTTACACGGAACGAAGCCCTTGAGCCGGGCCAGAATAGGCAGAGCACAGAAGCAGAGCAGCTGATGGAGGCCAAGCAGCCAGCCGGCGCTAAGGTCAGCAAAAATATAGAATCATCTACTATGCAAAGGCGAGCAGAAAAGCCGCGCATTCTCTATACACTACTCTCAGTAACCACAAACGCAGTTAGCAGTGAAAATGGAAAAAAACAGAAAAACAACGGCAGCAATCTGAGCTCGGGATTAAAAATTGCATAATTATTGGACACAAGCCGCAGGCGATGAAAACTACAAAGAGCTCGGAATCAGAAACAATCTGCTCAGCGAAACTTATTAATGAGCAGCGACACAACGGTAGAAAATACTTTAGCTGGCATCCCACAGAGCAGAGATAGCGCTGCGCCTACAGTGGAAATACAGCGATTATTTAATATGTACACTGTGATATGGGAGACAGCACGACCATGATGGAAGGCGAAGGTCAGATGGGCTTATTAGGTTCGATTATTTTTCAGCAGGGCGGAGTCAGCAGGGCGGAGTCAGCAGAGGCGGAGTCAGCAGGGCGGAGTCAGCAGGGCGGAGTCAGCAGGGCGGAGTCAGCAGGGCGGAGTCAGCAGGGCGGAGTCAGCAGGGCGGAGTCAGCAGGGCGGAGTCAGCAGGGCGGAGTCAGCAGGGCGGAGTCAGCAGGGCGGAGTCAGCAGGGCGGAGTCAGCAGGGCGGAGTCAGCAGGCTGTCAGACGAGCAGCGGCTGCTCACTGGCGGGCACGGAGGTCCGCATCGCCTGCTCATAGTTGGGCGGCGGAGGGCGCCTGCGCCGCATCTCGGCAGCCACCAGCCTGGCGAGCGGCGACTCGTGCCCGGAGCAGAGAAGCCGCTGGGCGGCGGCCAGACGGGCGGCCCGCAGCTGGCGCAGTCGGCAGGCGTAGGTGGCGGCGAGCAACAGCAGGAGGCAGCCGGCGGTGGCGGCCAACACGGCGGCCAGGGCGACGCTCGGCCGCGGCCAGCGCTCGCAGGCGGCCTCGTCCTCGCCGCCCTGGCAGTCGACGACGCTGTCGCATCGGTAGGCGGCGGGCAGGCAGCGGCCGGAGTCGCAGAGGAAGCTGCCGTTGGCCGGGCCGCACCGGCTGGCCGCGCAGTCCAGCTCGTCCGTGGCGTCCCGGCAGTCCGGCCGGCCGTCGCAGCGCTCGGCGGACGTGTAGCAATGGTTGCCATAGCGACAGGCGTAGGAGCCGGCGCAGCCGCGGCAGTTGAGCTCGTCGGCGCCGCTTTGCTTGCAGCGCCAGAGGCCGTCGCAGCGCAGCGCCGGCGAGAAGCAGACGCTGGCGTCCTCCGGGCAGGCCTGCTGGAAGCCTGCGGGACAGCGGCGGCGGGCGGGGCAGGCGTGAACTCTCTCTAGCTTATGCTCTACTCTGCACTTGCGGCAGCACAGCAACCCCGCACGGATAAGCACGGATTAAATCCGAATTGCTAATCGCATGGGCCGTACTATAAACCACACCGCGACTCCTCAAGGAGCTGGGAGTCTGGGAATCCTTGAAGGCGCAGCTATTCTTAGGTCTCTTAAACAGCAGCTCAGCATCAATAGCCACTCGCGCTACCTGGAATGCAGGCTCCCGCCAGCTGGTACGACAGGTTGAAGCTGCCGCCGGCCGGCCCCATCACGGCCTCCACGGTCAGGGGGCCCGGCTGGGGGCCCAGCGCCCACAAGCCGCGGTCGCTGTCGCCACCATTCAAGGAAAGCAGGCGGGAGTCACTGCCGCGGGAGGAGTCACCGGCGTAGATCTTCAGGGAGCCGGAGTCCTCCGGCAGACTGAGCGCCACCGGCTCCAGCACCAGGCGGTTCAGGGCGCCCTGCCGCACCGCCCAGCGGCACACGCGGACCGCGTCGCCGGGGCCCCAGGCGGTGCCCAGGAAGCCGTAGGTGGCGGTCAGCTCGCGAATGCAGTTGGCAGCGGCACCTGGCGGGTAGTCAGTGAACGTTTGAAGGGCGTTAGACAATACGAGGGGTGTTAGACAATGAAGGGATGTTAGACAGAGAGGGGATGTTAGACAGTGAGGGGATGGTAGACAGAGAGGGGATGTTAGACAGTGAGGGGATGTCATTTAGTAAGGGGTTGTTATTCAGTAAGGGATGTTAGACAGAGAGGGGATGTTAGACAGTGAGGGGATGTTAGACAGAGAGGGGACGTTAGACAGTGAGGGGATGTTATTCAGTAAGGGGATGTTATTTAGTAAGGGATGTTAGGCAGTGAGGGATGTTAGACAATGAAGGGATGTTAGACAGAGAGGAGATGTTAGGCAGTGAGGGATGTTAGACAATGAAGGTATGTTAGACAGAGAGGAGATGTTAGACAGAGAGGGATGTTAGACAGTGAGGGGATGTTAGACAGAGAGGGATGTTAGACAGTAAGGGGATGTTAGATAGTGAGGGATGTTAGACAATGAGGGGATGTTAGACAGTGTGAGGGGATGTTAGACAATGAGGGATGTTAGACAGTGAGGGGATGTTAGCCAGAGAGGGGATGTTAGACAGTGAGGGGATGTTAGACAGAGAGGGGATGTTAGGCAGTGAGGGGATGATAGACAGAGAGGGATGTTATATATTAAGGGGATGTTAGACAGTGAGGGATGTTAGACAGTGAGGGGATGTTAGTGAGGGGATGTTATTCAGTAAGGGGATTTTAGGCAGTGAGGGGATGTTAGACAGAGAGGGGATGTTAGACAGAGAGGGATGTTAGGCAGTGAGGGGATGTTAGACAGTGAGGGGATGTTAGACAGAGAGGGGATGTTAGGCAGTGAGGGAAGATAGACAGAGAGGGATGTTAGACATTAAGGGGGATGTTAGACAGTGAGGGGATGTTAGTGAGGGGATGTTATTAAGTAAGGGGATGTTAGGCAGTGGGGGGATGTTAGACAGAGAGGGGATGTTAGACAGAGAGGGGATGTTAGACAGAGAGGGGATGTTAGGCAGTGAGGGGATGTTAGACAGTGTGAGTGGATGTTAGGCAGTGAGGGGATGTTAGACAGAGGGGATGTTAGACAGTGCAAGAGGTGTTATACAATGAGAGGAGTGTTAGTGTGAAGGCTGATATCTAAGAGCCATATGAAATAAAAAACTCACCTCCATTTTCAAGCACCAGCCAGCTTGCAGAAATAAAGAAGAAAAGGGCTGCTTGCATGAACTGAAATTTAAATTTTAATGCAATACAGCTTTTTTGCTAAGATGTCTTCATAATGTTTGTTTTTTTCTTAAAAAGTTATACCATCAAAGTCTGGTATCTGGTAATATAGTTTCAATTATATAATTGAAAAAAATGAAAGTAGATCAATAATATTAGCTTAGCCTTTGGTGGGTACCAATGCATTACAGTTAAAATTAAAATAGTTGTTGGAAATTACTTAGATAGCTACATATTTGGAGAGATTTTTTGGCATTAAGTAGATAGATTTTGTTGATTCTTCAAAAGAGCTAGCTATGCTTATAGCCATTATGTATTATTAGTTAGGAAAAATTGATAGGTTAAAATTGATAGTGCAGAATGCCTTCATGCAAATTATTAAATATTTTTATTAATATATATTTTTTAAGATATAAGTCAAATCTAATACATACTTTCATGATTGTTTTTTTCTGCATGTTTTTGTGCCAACCACTTGTGTTTATATCAGGCTTAGTAACTGGGCTTAGTAGACCCTAATAATGCTAAATCAAATATGTACAAAGCATACTTAATAAATAAGCCATAGCATGTTTAATGTTCTAATATCATGCTCACTTAAGTTAATAAAGCTTTGTTAGCTTAAATGTTTCTAGATAGCTCAAGAAATGTGTGCACCCCTTCACTTTTGTTGTATGATCCCCTCTCATTATAGAACACTTAATTTCCATTGAAAGGATTATAAGACACAAGTAAAGGAAGGGGATATGCACATGTCAGTATAAAAACATGCAAAATATAAATGCCACACTTAGAAACATGGCAGCTGTGTCTATAAGCCAAAAACTTATAGAAACAATAGCTGTGCCTCTAATAGTGCCTAAGTCTATACTTATAGACACAGCTGGGCTGACGTGTCTATAATATTAGAGCTTATATATATATGCAGTAATATACAAAAGTAAGCCACTAACTCTAGCTAGAATATCTAGAATATCTAGATATCTAGATATATACATACATGCCCAACACCCGTCCGACCCATCCAAACTGGACAGGTGAAATGGCCGCTGGCCAAGGTAAGTCGCAAAATCGAAAATGCAAAAACGAAAAATTGGGAGAAGAAAGAAAGGAGAGGAAGAGAAAAGGAAAAGAAAGGAGGGAGAAGAGAGAGAGGCGGGAAAGAGGAGAAAGAAAGAGAAAGAAAAGAAAAGAGAAAAAGGCAAGAAAAGTCATATACAAAGTGAAAATTAAGTCGCAATCGAGAGGAACTAAGTCGCAATCGAGAGGAACTAAGTCGCAATTGGGAGGAACTAAGTCGCAGTCGAGAGGAACTAAGTTGCAATCAAGAGGAACTAAATCGCAATCGGGAGGAACTAAGTCGCAATCAGGAAGAACTAAGTCGCAATCAGGAGGAACTTAGTCGCAATCGAGAGGAACTAAGTCGCAATCGGGAGGAACTAAGTCGCAATCAGGAAGAACTAAGTCGCAATCGGGAGGAACTAAGTTGCAATCAGGAAGAACTAAGTCGCAATCGGGAGGAAATAAGTCGCAATCGAGAGGAACTAAGTCGCAATTGGGAGGAACTAAGTCGCAATCGAGAGGAACTAAGTCGCAATCGAGAGAAACTAAGTTGTCTTGAATCCCATATTCTAAATAGTCTTAAAATCCAATGTAAAGCCTTTCAAATACCAAATCTTGTTTTCCCTGTTTGCAAAAACTGACTTCCATTGTCCAGACTCAGACTCTCATGTCTCCTCTCTGCATTCTCGCCGTTACTCTCTTCTCCCTCCTCCTCTCTACCTCTTTATTTATCTCTTCTCCCTCGTGTTTCGTCTGTACCCTCTCCTGTCTCCTGTCTCCTCTCTTCTCTCTTATTTCTCCCCTCTTCTCTCCTCTCTCATATCTCATCTCTACTCACTTATCTATCGTCTCTCCTATACCCTCTCTCTTCTCTTTTCTCTCTCCTCTGTGCTCTCGTTTATCATATCTCCTATACCCTCTCCTTTCTTATCTCCCATCTTTCTTGCTTCCTTTCTACCATCTCGATTCTATCTTTCCCCTTTGTCTCTTCTCTTCTCTAATCTCTAATCTCTTCTCTCTCTTATTTTCTCAATCATATCTTTTCTCATCGCATCTTTCATCTGTCCTCTCTGCACTCTTACCTTTACCCTCCTTCTTTATCCTCACTACTTTCTTCTCTTAACTCTCTCATCTCTGATCTTTTATCTCTCTCCTCTCTTTTATTTCAGCTGTATGCTCTTATCCCTCCTTTCTTCTCTAATCTCTCCTGTCTCCTCTCTGCTATCTCATAACTCCCCTCTCATCTCTTCTCTCTCCCTCTTCATTCCTTCCTTACTCCCTTCTTCTCTCCCATCTGTTATCTCTAATCTGTCCTCTCTCAGATCTACTCTCTTTTCTATCATATCTCCTCTATTTGTTCACTCTTCTCTATATTTTCTCTTCTCTGACTCATTTAATGTGCCAAATCCATCGAAATCCTCTCCGTAAAAATGAACTCTATCAAAATCTCTTCATCATGAGACTGAACTTCATCAAAATCCTTTTTGATAAACTACAAATATATCTTTTTCTCGGAGGACTCTCACTTCTTTGGCCATCAGTCTCAGTCTCCGAATCTGAGTCCAAATGAATGGGTGTGTTGTGGTTGGATCCGCGCTTCAGTACCAGCATCAGTTGATGGTCAAGATTCTATAGCAATAGATTCAGCATGACCAGTGCGCCGTCGTACAAATTCTGTCTCAAGACTTCTAGTTTCTTCTTTATTTCAAAAACAGCTTCTCTTTCAGCTGACATTACTCGAGAAGAGTAATGTTGTTGCATCTGCACCATGAATTTCAATTTTTTGCATTCTGCATAGATAGATCTCTATTAGAAGCAACAACCTCTGGATTTTGCACTGCCATTAACAGTCCCTCTCTGTGTGAGCTTGCTGAACATTAGGATGGTGGTGCTTCTAGTTCCCTTAAATGTGCTGCAGCTGCACCATCACCTGATCCCCCAGGCTGCACTTAAGATTGCTGGTAAATTTTCTTCTAATATCCAATGCGCACGACAACAATCATTAACTTCTCCAGGAGTCACATGACCAAGTTTCCATCGTGTAAAGAGCAATGGCTTTCGCCCTTCAGCTGCAGAAAGGGGACACTAGTTGATGGAATAGTCTTCATGGCCATTTTCATCCCATTCACATGCAAGATTCAATATATAGTCAGGTGCAGGTCTATCTTTGAGTAATATAATGACTCAAAGAATTTACACCTATATATATTTATAGGAGTAAATGAGTGTATGTATACACTTGTATATATACACTCATGAGTGCATGAGTGTATATATACAAGTTAGTTTGCCAGACATACAGTACAGTATATAGGGAGTATAGCCTACACGCCCTACAGGGTACATGCTACAGTGTAGTTTAGTACTGCATATAAGTGAATGATAAATCAATCAGGAAAGAGAGTGAAGGTAGGAAAAGGGAAGAGAAATGAGGTACTTCCATTTTTCAATAAGCACAAGCACGCAATGCGTGGCCTAGTTTTTGGCCTAGTTTTTGGTTATGCTATGTGCTTATATATTTTTTGTTTAATGTGAATTTGAAATTTGAAGTATGTGAATTTGAAGTGATAATATACAGCAAATAAATATAATCTTTTAATAAACTATGTTGCTTTTTTACTCATTTTTAATGGGGATCATAAAAAAGGAAACTGGTTACTTTGATGACATTTAAATGATCAAAAAATTGAAGTTAAGATTTTCATTCATGGTGCCCAACACTGCCAAAGTGACTATCACTAAACACAATTCTAACCTGAAATGAAACTGAATAAAACCAAGGCCAGGGTCAGGGATCACAGGACAAAATGCCCATTCTTCTATATGCATAGCCAAAACAACCTTCAAACATAGTTGCTAGGCGTAGGCCAAGCCTACTTAGATAAAATCTGTTACTGGCATTTTGAAGTAGTCTGGACTATGGTCAACACAGTTTATAGAACTTAGGCCTAACTTTATAGAAAATTCTTAATCTTAACAAACAGCCTTTTAAGTTTTGAGTAAAGTGATTACTGATTTATCTTTAAATAATTTGTCAAATGTACGATTCTTTGTTAAGTACCACTGAACCAACTCAATCGGAAAAAAGGAATTAACAGCAGCAAGTTAAATTTATTTACAGGCGGTCTCGGGCAAGTACCGTATACAATAGTAAACCCCATGCACCACCGGATACAGTTTCTTGGAAACCAATCTTTTGTTCGAAATGCTGCCATTCGAGAACATTAAAAAAGCTGAAACAAACTTAGATTAAGATTCAATTGAAAATTGTCTTATACCCGTCTTCCTATTATTTAAGCTATAATTCAGCGTCTTTTTACTTTCAGCACTATTTATTATTAGTGTGATTTTGTTAACACTACGAAGCACAGCCTGGGCCCGGAGCACAGATTACCGGCCATGCAGCTGGAAGTTTGCAAAAGCAGTAATCAGCAGCTATTGCTTTAACTAAGTAATTTTTTTCTTCTAAGATTATTTGTTTATGTATTTTACTAATCCAAAGAATAGTCCTGCGAAACTAACAAAAATGCACTTTGCCAGTGACAGTATCAGCGCGGTTTTATGTTCCACCAATAACATGCAAACCCATACTACGCCATAGCACCAACCAACAGCAACAATATATGTATATAGCGCATTTGATGTTTATGGAAATCAACAAGAGATTCGAGTGGTCCTGACATTTTACTTTGTTATATCCTTTAAAGTGGTTTCTGTTAGTACTGTATACAGTTACGAGTATGTACTGAAAAGAAAAAGCGGTCGTTTAATTTTGTTGTCTAGCTCATAATGCGAGCAACCTTGCATTGGCGTGTATGTCAAACCAGCACATGGATTTGCTGATGCCAAATACAAAGTGTCATCGAAGTCCCATTATAGACAACAGAAGATTAAAGCTGAATAAGTTTGATGCGGTCCAGAAACGGTGAGAAACGAATCGTATTTTAAGACTATCTTGGTTCGCAAGTAACTAAATAGCAAAAGCAAAGTAATTTGAAAATGATACTCTTGATCTTTAAATGGCAGGACGACACGATTTCTTGCCGAATTGCTCAGTAGTTTTAGATTAGAAAAATAAAAAACAACTTTTTGAGAGGCCAAAAATTTGCATACGAGTCGGATAAAATTGACGGAATGTAAAAAAAACACAATACCAATGCAGCAGCACCAGCTGCAACCTACATATGGATCGGATTTGTGTATTTTAGAATGCACACGGGTTTCTGCGAGATACAGCTTTCATTACAAAATTAAAGTAATATAATTAGAAAACAGGCATTAGACGTGGCCAGTTTAGCTTAGATTTGACCTAGTTTTTACTAACAGTTATCTTTAAATATAATTCAACAGCAGCTACACAGCAAAAGCGGCCAAATTACAAGCAGTTAATACCAGCCTATAAGACAGCGAAATACCATAGCTACTGATCAATTTCCGGAACAGGCATTGAACGCACAGCGCATCAAGCAAAAGCCGAGTTCAGACAATTGGCAGATATATGCAACGCAAAGAGGAAGTCATGAGAATTTTTGCCTGGCGGCCTCACTTGAACCCGTAACTCGCCAGCTCTCGCCGGATTTCCTCTCGGAGGGCCGCCGCCCGGTCCACCGGCTCCTGCGCCCTGGCCCGGCCCGGGGGCGGGGGCGGCGGCGCACCGGCCGGGACCTGCGCCTCGGCCAGATGCTCGCGAACCGCCCAGCGCAGCGCCCGGTGCTGCGTCTCGCCCGGCGTTGGGCCCTGGATTTATAAATAATAGTACATTAGTGTCATATCAGTCAGTCAGTCAGTCAGTCAGTCAGTCAGCCAGTCAGCCAGTCAGTCAGTCAGCCAGTCAGTCAGTCAGTCAGTCAGTCAGCCAGTCAGTCAGTCAGTCAGTCAGTCAGTCAGCCAGTCAGCCAGTCAGCCAGTCAGTCAGTCAGTCAGTCAGTCAGTCAGTCAGTCAGTCAGCCAGCCAGCCAGCCGGTCTCACCTGAGCAGCCCACAGCGCAGCATACTGGTGGTAGCGCCGCACGGGGTCGCTACGCCGGAACGCGAGGCCATCGATGGCGCTGCGCGGAGTCGGCCGGATCAGCTGCCGCGGCCGCCGGCCAGCGACGGAGCCGGCCGAGGACGGCGGCTGCGGGCGCAGCTCGGTCGGCGGCTGCTGACCGCCGTTCCGGCCGTCCTCGGGCAGTTCGGCCAGGCCGGCCGCGGACCGCCGGTCGTCGTCACCAAAGCGGCCGTCAAAGTCGCTGAAGTCGTCGTCGCCAACGACGCTGCTGCGGCAGGACTCCTCCACGACAGCGCGGCCACCGTCAGCCAGCCGACGGGCGGTCTTCCGGCGCACCATGCGGCCGCGGGGCGTGGCGGCCTCAGAGCCGGTGGCCGTTGAGACCACGGAGGACTCGTCGTCCCGCGACACCATGGCGTCCAGCTCGGCCTTGTATTCGCGCAGCTTCGACTCCGGCACGTCCCGGTAGCCGAGGATCTCCAGCTGGCGGCGAATCTCCGACAGGTGGAACACGGCCGGCGAGTCCATCACGGGCAGCTCGCGGCTGCGGGAGGCAGCAGCAGGTTCGCTGGATTTCACTGAGACAGCACCCTACTCATAGTAGGAGATGCGACAGCTTGTGGAATATACAGAATATGGGCATATCTCTGACACTAGATATGGAATCAATTGGCACTCCATGTCAGTGCAAATGAAGAAGACAAAGTCTGGTTAGGTGTAGCAATACCGAGAGTATAATGAGTATAATAAGTATAATTAGTGTCAACAACCAGCATTTACCACTACCGAGTAAAATAGATATTTCCGTCTACGGGAAAGTAAAAGTAAAAACAAAACAAAAACCGAGCAATTACAAACAGCCCGGTGGAGTGACGGGATTGTCGGAGCAGCCGGACTCAAATAAAATATAATGAATTAAATAACTTGATAAAACAAAGTGTGGAGGAAATCGAAAGTGCAGAAAAGCAGAAGCAGCAAGGGAAAGCAAAGTAGAAGCGAATAGCAAGCAGGACTTCGGCAGTAAATTGCTCAGAATTAATAATCTAATAGAAATGAAACAATGACCAAGTAAAAATTCTAGATCAACAAGTTCAGAAACATTTGAGCTATTTCAAAGCTAATGAGCTTTATGTGCTAGCCGATGTGCTCAGCTGAGCAAGCCAGAAATCACCGGAGTCTCTGATCAGAGAGGGGGCAGACAGGAGACCTAAGACGGTCAGCAAATCAGAGGGGGGTCAGCAAACCAGAGGGGGCCAGCAGATCAGAGGAGGTCAGCAAACCAGAGGGAGGTCAGCAAACCAGAGGGAGGTCAGCAAACCAGAGGGGGTCAGCAAACCAGAGGGAGGTCAGCAAACCAGAGGGGGTCAGCAAACCAGAGGAGGTCAGCAAACCAGAGGGGGTGAGCAAACCAGAGGGAGGTCAAAAAATCAGAGGAGGTCAGCAAACCAGAGGGGGTCAGCAAACCAGAGGGGGTCAGCAAACCAGAGGGGGTCAGCAAACCAGAGGGGGTCAGCAAACCAGAGGGGGTCAGCAAACCAGAGGGGGTCAGCAAACCAGAGGGAGGTCAAAAAATCAGAGGAGGTCAGCAAACCAGAGGGGGGTCAGCAAAGCAGAGGGGGTCAGCAAACCAGAGGGAGGTCAGCAAACCAGAGGGGGTCAGCAAACCAGAGGGGGGTCAGCAAACCAGAGGGGGTCAGCAAACCAGAGGGGGTCAGCAAACCAGAGGGGGGTCAGCAAACCAGAGGGGGTCAGCAAACCAGAGGGGGTCAGCAAACCAGAGAGGGTCAGCAAACCAGAGGAGGTCAGCAAACCAGAGGGGGTGAGCAAACCAGAGGGAGGTCAAAAAATCAGAGGAGGTCAGCAAACCAGAGGGGGTCAGCAAACCAGAGGGGGTCAGCAAACCAGAGGGGGTCAGCAAACCAGGGGGAGGTCAAAAAATCAGAGGAGGTCAGCAAACCAGAGGGGGGTCAGCAAAGCAGAGGGGGTCAGCAAACCAGAGGGAGGTCAGCAAACCAGAGGGGGTCAGCAAACCAGAGGGGGTCAGCAAACCAGAGGGGGTCAGCAAACCAGAGGGGGTCAGCAAACCAGAGGGGGGTCAGCAAACCAGAGGGGGGTCAGCAAACCAGAGGGGGTCAGCAAACCAGAGGGGGTCAGCAAACCAGAGGGAGGTCAGCAAACCAGAGGGAGGTCAGCAAACCAGAGGGGGTCAGCAAACCAGAGGGAGGTCAAAAAATCAGAGGAGGTCAGCAAACCAGAGGGGGGTCAGCAAACCAGAGGGGGTCAGCAAACCAGAGGGAGGTCAGCAAACCAGAGGGGGTCAGCAAACCAGAGGGGGTCAGCAAACCAGAGGGAGGTCAGCAAACCAGAGGGGGTCAGCAAACCAGAGGGGGTCAGCAAACCAGAGGGAGGTCAGCAAACCAGAGGGGGTCAGCAAACCAGAGGGGGTCAGCAAACCAGAGGGGGTCAGCAAACCAGAGGGGGTCAGCAAACCAGAGGGGGTCAGCAAACTAGAGGACCCGGGACTGCGGGTTTCCACTTGCGGACTCGGCGGTGGACTCGTCGGGCATTGGCCAGGTGTGGCACAGCAGGGCGCACAGGAAGCTGGCGTAGGGCTGGCAGACGGGCTGGCGCAGCTGCAGCCGGACGGCCTTGTTGCCGGGCTCGGCCAGCGGCGAGTCGGCCAGGTGCTTAGGCAGGTAGCCGGACGAGCCTAAGCGCAGGCGGTACCAGCGGCCGGGCCGCAGCAGGACGGGCTTGGGCAGGTTGATGGTGTAGTAGGGCACCAGCTGCTCGGGCTTGTAGGAGGCTTCGGTGCAGACGAACTTGGGCAGCGGGATGTCCTCCACATCGTCGCAGGCGGTCACAGAGATGGAGACGAACGGCGGCTGGGCGGGCGGGCAGAGCGGCCGGAAAATCTCGCAGCCGCAGAGGACCAGGCGGCGGAGGGAGCGGAACTCGATGCAGCCCGACAGGGGCACCGCGTGCGGCACCGGCTGCTCCGGCCGCCACAGGCTTGTGGAGTCGTATATGGTGACGGGCTCCACCTTCTGCGGGATGGGCGGCAGATGGCGGGCTGTGGCGAGACTGCGTGGCTGGCTGGGGGACCTCAGCGCCTCTCTCCTAGGCCCCTCTTTAGACCCCAGTCTCCCCCAGACCGGTCTCCTAGGGCTCCCAACAGACCACAGTCTCTTCTAGACCCTGTGCCTCCCGGACCCCACTTTCTCCCCAGTCTATCCAGAAACAAGTTCCAGACCCCAGTTTACCCATACCGCAGTCTACCTAGACCCCAGTCTCCCCAAACCCAGTCTACCCATACCGCAGTCTACCCATACTGCAGTCTACCCATACCGCAGTCTACCCATACCGCAGTCTACCTAGACCCCAGTTCCAGACCCCAGTCTCTCCCAGAAGTGACAGCAGCAGGGGCAGCACTAACCAGCGAGTCGGGATTGATGCGGCGAGGCCACTCGCGACAGCTGTCATCTCTCTGCGCGCGGCGGGTGAAGGCTTCCAGAAGCTGCTGATCGTTGAGCAGCCCGCTGGGCGCGGCCAGGTCGGTCAGCTGCCGCCGGGTCATGTAGGAGAACCGGACGCAGGCCAGGAGCTCGGCGCGGATGTCGGAAGCCTGCGGCAGAAAATGAATTCAGTCACAGTTTTGCTGTTTACAGACAAGTCCAGGATATTCACTGAGTCCCGCCCCGCTCACCTCCAGCGCCTGAAGCCGCGCCGCCGGCTGCTTTGACTGGAGTCCCTGGCGCAAGCACTCGGCGTCCACCCAGTCGATGAGGCAGTTGAGAACCTCCGCCTCCGTGCAGGGCAGATAGTCCTGCAATGGGATTTGCTTGGATTAGGAATCGAGATGGGGATTTATCTCTCATTTGCAGGAAAGCAATAACCAAGACATGTGGACCTCGGTGACAGACACAGGCGCTAAACATTGTGGCACCTGTGCAATAATAAGCCTGAGTGCGGTCTACAGGCTGTCATGTACATTTAGGAGTTACAGGAGCGGACAAGCGAAATTCAATGGAAATCAGCGATTTCAACCTCTGGTGCGGGCTCAGCGGTTAACGAACAGCGATCCTGAGCTAATTAGAGATCCAAGCGGCTCACAGATTACAGCAGTGAGACCTCAGGTGAATGCTAATTTAGAACTCAGCTAATTAGAGATCCAAGCGGCTCACAGATTACAGCAGTGAGACCTCAGGTGAATGCTAATTTAGAACTCAGCTAATTAGAGATGCAAGCGGCTCACAGAGGACAGCAGTGAGACCTCAGGTGAATGCTAATTTAGAACTCAGCTAATTAGAGATGCAAGCGGCTCACAGAGGACAGCAGTGAGACCTCAGGTGAATGCTAATTTAGAACTCAGCTAATTAGAGATGCAAGCGGCTCACAGAGGACAGCAGTGAGACCTCAGGTGAATGCTAATTTAGAACTCAGCTAATTAGAGATGCAAGCGGCTCACAGAGGACAGCAGTGAGACCTCAGGTGAATGCTAATTTAGAATTCATCTAATTAGAGATGCAAGCGGCTCACAGAGGACAGCAGTGAGACCTCAGGTGAATGCTAATTAAGAATTCATCTAATTAGAGATGCAAGCGGCTCACAGAGGACAGCAGTGAGACCTCAGGTGAATGCTAATTTAGAACTCAGCTAATTAGAGATGCAAGCGGCTCACAGAGGACAGCAGTGAGACCTCAGGTGAATGCTAATTTAGAACTCAGCTAATTAGAGATGCAAGCGGCTCACAGAGGACAGCAGTGAGACCTCAGGTGAATGCTAATTTAGAACTCAGCTAATTAGAGATGCAAGCGGCTCACAGAGGACAGCAGTGAGACCTCAGGTGAATGCTAATTTAGAACTCAGCTAATTAGAGATGCAAGCGGCTCACAGAGGACAGCAGTGAGACCTCAGGTGAATGCTAATTTAGAACTCAGCTAATTAGAGATGCAAGCGGCTCACAGAGGACAGCAGTGAGACCTCAGGTGAATGCTAATTTAGAATTCATCTAATTAGAGATGCAAGCGGCTCACAGAGGACAGCAGTGAGACCTCAGGTGAATGCTAATTTAGAATTCAGCTAATTAGAGATGCAAGCGGCTCACAGAGGACAGCAGTGCCACCACAGCCTCGGCGGAGCACTGTGGCAGACGGGGCGCCAGGAGGTCCCAGCACCTGCTGGCCCTGTCAAGGCACTCGCGCACAACATCCTGCGTCAAGGTACAGGCAGTTCTGCAGGATGTCCGGCAGGTTGTCAGACGAGATGGAGCCGACAAGGAAGCGGGAGCAGGCCTCGACCAGGCCCTGCAGCAGGTACTTCTTGGCCGCGTACAGCGTTTCAAACACACAGCTCTCGTTGATGCCGGACACCGAGTCGGAGTAGGCATAGTCCAGCAGGTTCTGGAAGGCCTCGGTGTCGATGTCCTTCAGCTCGAAGCTGTCCTGGTTGGCTGACAGGTCGCTGCGGAACATGGCGGCAAACACGGGGCTGGCGGCGGCCAGGATCACCCGGTGGGCGGCGAACTCCTGCCGCTTGTCCGACACCAGGAAGCGGACGTCCGCGAAGTCCTGCTGGCGCAGCGAGACCAGCAGGCGCTGGTTCAGCGGCGAGTTGGGCATGACGGCTGCCAGCCACCTGGCGTGCTTGCTGACAAGCATCAAATTGGGATTCCGGGTTTTCAGTCTGAATTTGTGAGCGGCGCGAGAAACTTGCACTGTGGCTCACAAAATGCATTGCGAAATACTCATAAGTATTGTGTGATTTGAAATTCGCATTCACTTGACTGCTGATATTGGTATGAGTAAACGAAGGGGGAAAAGGCCTATAGGGCAATGCCCTGATTGCTGCTTTAGCAACAAGCCAATTCATACTTGGCTTAAAAACAGACCAACAGGACTATAGGTGTTCTGATTTTTTAAACCAAAGGGAATGAATGAAAATGCCATGGTCGGTGTATATCAATTCAAGCTAGTTTTCACAAGTTGAGCATGCATATAGAGTAAAAAATTAAAAGCTATATGCATTATAACTTTAGAAAATCCAGTCTCCACTGAACAAGGTGTAACCTAGGAATTGTTAGGTACGAGTATGGTAGGTCAAAGTGTATGCATTTTAAACATAGTTAAAAATTTTCATTTTTAGTTTATGGATTATAATATATTTAACTAGCTACAGTATAAATTTTTATACTATAGATTGATATCACAGTGCACAAAAACACTATCAAAAGTACTTTGGCTTATGCTGAGGTCTGTCTATGCATATGCATAGGACAAGCACCCACATAGACTGAAAGTAGATAACTGCACTACTTTAAGGGATAAATTAGGCTTCAACAAATATAATTGGTTATCTTTTAGACAACAATCCTTTAAATAACTGACAATCTCCTCCAATTAACACTGATTGAGATAGCAAAAAAAACATAAATTAAAGCAAAAGCTACTTTCAAAAGTGAAAAATACATAAATCACAATTCCAATGCTCCAATACTCTGATACAATTGGTGATAACTTTTGGGTATTGTAGGAATGATAGCAGATAGTGCTCAGTAGCACAGCCAGAAATTTCTAATTTGTTTAAGGAAGAAAACAGATATTGGAAGGTTAAGATCCAAGGGGTTTGGACAGATGGCTCCTTTTTGGTGTAAAATATACAAGAGGTCCAAAATGCACTCAGTGCACAATCACAGCAGAGATTGAGATCTTTAGTACATGTAGTGCATAACCTTTTTTGGCAAAATTGTTGTAAAACACACACACAATTATTAGTTAATCTAACTTGTACTTTTTATATGTATAATTTCTACATATGTTTAACAGGCTTGTATTGTTCGCTTGAGCTAACCAGCGAGAATTTAAAATTTTAGTCCTCTAAAATTTTTCTAGTGTACACTATACCACCTTCTTGCCTATACTAGCTATAGGTCTTGCCTTTGATTTTTTCAGGTTTCTGCCTAACAGGAGGCAATGCCCTTAGCCATACCCCCTCTCCTAGTTACACCACTGATAGTGCTGCAAGGCTCTTGCTCTATATCCTATCAAAGTATAGGATTGCCAATACTTTATTTTTAGGTCAATAAAGATCAAATAATTAGGCCTAGGAAAAATTAAATCAAATAATAAATACTTTCTTTCTTGAAACAAGTTTTATAATAAAAAATAGCTTTTGATATATTTAAAAATTAGTTTATGATTCGTGTTTACTATTGTAGTAATATTATTTATTTATTAGTTATTATTCACTATTTAGGCTTAGACCTAGTACTAGTAGATGAATAGGCCTAGTCTATTGGCTATTTAACCAAGGTAGACAAATAGTCCTATAGACAAAGAGTCCTATAGACAAAGAGTCCTATAGACAAATAGTCCTATAGACAAAGAGTCCTATAGACAAATAGTCCTATAGACAAATAGTCCTATAGACAAATAGTCCTATAGACAAATAGTCCTATAGACAAAGAGTCCTATAGACAAATAGTCCTATAGACAAATAGTCCTATAGACAAAGAGTCCTATAGACAAATAGTCCTATAGACAAATAGTCCTATAGACAAAGAGTCCTATAGACAAATAGTCCCATAGACAAATAGTCCTATAGACAAATAGTCCTATAGACAAAGAGTCCTATAGACAAATAGTCCCATAGACAAATAGTCCTATAGACAAATAGTCCTATAGACAAAGAGTCCTATAGACAAATAGTCCTATAGACAAATAGTCCTATAGACAAAGAGTCCTATAGACAAATAGTCCTATAGACAAAGAGTCCTATAGACAAAGAGTCCTATAGACAAATAGTCCCATAGACAAATAGTCCTATAGACAAATAGTCCTATAGACAAAGAGTCCTATAGACAAATAGTCCTATAGACAAATAGTCCTATAGACAAAGAGTCCTATAGACAAATAGTCCTATAGACAAATAGTCCTATAGACAAAGAGTCCTATAGACAAATAGTCCTATAGACAAATAGTCCTATAGACAAATAGTCCTATAGACAAATAGTCCTATAGACAAATAGTCCCATAGACAAATAGTCCTATAGACAAATAGTCCTAGATCCTATTCTGTCAACCAATGCCTATACTTTGTTGACCCAAATGACCAAACCCTATACAATCACAATTTATAAGCACAATTAAAAATATGCCTATATGTTATATATCACACCATACGAAGGCCAAGTTCAAAAACATATCTAGGCCTAGCAAATAGCAATGGCTTCTTCAATTTGCGCCTGAACAAGTGCCTTTTATGCTATCTCTACCTAGAGTTTTTTGGCAACTTCCACTACCAGGTTGTCCACTAATAATAATATGGTTCAAGGAGGTCTTTGAATTATAGACTTTTGATTGCTATAGACTAACTTGGTTTAATCTGGTTTATAGTTTTTTATTGTAAAAAATTTATTGTGAGAAACTTTATATGGGATTATACCAATTTCAAATCATCAGTTCATTGGGAAAATTTAAAAAAATTAAATTACCCTTTGAAAAATTGGCCCAAATTTTTGCCCAAAAACATATGAAATTGGGCCCAGAACTTTAAATTTTGCAGGTGAAAACTAAAAAGTGGTCAATTTACCCGGAAAAGCACGCTGACAAAATGGTTGAAACAAAATTGGGCAAAAAAGCGGGACTTCCGCCCAGAAAGCGGGGAAAGCAGAAACCCAGATGTTTGGGTCTCTAGCCCATTTTTTTCTAAAAGTGTGTCCTGATGGACTTTGATGTGACAATGTAGATTAAAAATGGGTTTAATCAATATAGCTAAACGAGTAGGAAGCTAGGTGCCTAGGTTCCAAGATTCAACCATACATGTATGTTTACTATTTTAAAAAGTACAATTATAGGACAGTTGATATATCGATAACAAATTATGGGAAATAATTTGTCGAAATCATTTACAGTTGCTTACTATAAATACCTATTTCTGAATAAGCTATTTACAGGCTAAATTTTTTTTATTAAGTATTTGCTGTGCTTTTCACTCTTTCATTGCGCTGACCAATGTGAAAAAAGCTAGGAAACTATTTGGTTTGTTTTTTGTTACTCAAAAAATATTTAAATTTCAGATGCCACGTTTTCACAACTTTGATATTTTATGTGCTAGCTAGTGAAGTGTGTTTTGTTACTTTTGTATTAATTTATCATAATCTAACAGACAAAGTTTATTTAACTTCAAAAATAGTCAATGTGAGTTATTTCACTAAATGAGTCAATAGCAAGGACTGACCTCCTGCCCCTGCCCTGGTTCAGGAATTGGCAACCACATAGTAAATTATAATTTAATTAAGTCCAGTCTCAACAGGCCTAATAATAATCTTGGATGATAAATATAATATTGATTTGTTATAATGAAATCAATCAGTCTGCACTATATATAAGCAAAAAACCATTATACTAAAAGTGGTCTATATGTCTGTGTGTGATCGATTTTAGCAAAAATTAAAATAGCTGTTGTCAATTGCTAGCAGTTAGCCTATTTGTTTATTACTTAGTTAGTAAAACCAGAAAATAATTTAGAAAACTTATCCTAATTAATATTTCACCTATAATAAATATAAGTATTGTATATGAGCACAGAGAGCTTGCTGAATGGTAAAAAGTTTTAGAACATAAGTAAGAAATCAGTTTAAAAAATCATTTATAAAGTCCATATATAAAACTCTGAGTAATTTTTGCTTTTTCAAGTTTGTAGAGTCCATATAGTACTTTTTAGAAAGCTATGTATTCACATTGTTTTTTAATCTGTATGCTTTTTTGTATTTTATTAAATATAATTTTTAGAACTTATTATATTCTAAGGGAATCTAAAGTCTAGAACTGAGTATTTTACAAGGAAGCTAATAACTTGAAAAAGTTTTGCAATTTAACATATTCCCAGAGATAGAGGACCTTTATATCTTATAAATAAAGCCTTCTTTTTGCTCTTATATGAATTTTTTAGATCTAATCATCTGAATATGTTTTGTAGAATAAACATTTACCATCAGATTTAACATTCTAAGCACTGTACTTATACCATTATAATTAAGGAAAATTATTAATAATCAATTTAGTTGCCTTTTAATTTAGGTTTAGATTTTATTGCTCAATAAACAGAATTTTAGCATCATCATACCATGCTCCTAAGACATTTATGCTATGTATACATGCCCCTTAGCCAAGTTTTCCTCTGGCCATTAATGTCTGATGACCTTGGGACTGCTAAGCGTTGTCGCCGGGACTATGCCGTGCACTACAGGACTAG
The DNA here is from genome assembly GCA_002269645.1 of Macrostomum lignano. Taxonomy (NCBI): domain Eukaryota; kingdom Metazoa; phylum Platyhelminthes; family Macrostomidae; genus Macrostomum; species Macrostomum lignano. Next base: position 51,287 of record NIVC01000671.1, read on the forward strand.
TGTTAGGCGACATACTCCAGCCCAGGACTGGTGTTGGCGGCATACTCCAGCCCAAGACTGGTGTTAGGCGACATACTCCAGCCCAGGACTAGTGTTAGACAGCATACTCCAGCCCAGGACTGGTGTTAGGCGACATACTCTAGCCCAGGACTGGTGTTAGGTGACATACTCCAGCCTAGGACTAGTGTTAGGCGACATACTCCAGCCTAGGACTGGTGTTAGGCAACATACTCCAGCCCAGGACTGGTGTTAGGCAACATACTCCAGCCTAGGACTGGTGTTAGGCAACATACTCCAGCCCAGGACTGGTGTTAGGCAACATACTCCAGCCTAGGACTGGTGTTAGGCAACATACTCCAGCCCAAACAGTCTATTTTAAAGTCATATAAAAACACAAAATCTGAGCTGCAGCGTGCCTACTCCCAATGCCGAGAGGGCCTTACCAAGAAAGACCAGCATTGCTAGAAAGGCGACGAAGACCAAAACAGGTGATGTTTTCATTTTTTTTGTATTGTAGTATTGTTTAAAATGTTATTGACACTTTTCTGCAACTGTGCCCCCTTCTACTCCAGATGCGCTGCTTTGAGTGGCTGGCCAGCCAGCTAGCCTAACTGGTGCTGCAGCATCTCAGCTACCAGAATCTGCTGTTATGCCACCTAGCACCAGGCTCACGACCAGTGACACCACTGACATGTTCAATCAAGCGTAGTATCGCATCCTGTTGCTCGCTGAGTTATAAATCTATCCTTAAACTTTGAACTTATGAATTTCTATTGCATTTGATTTTGTTCTACACTGATTTGTTTTTTTTCATTGCTTCGTAATGTGGCTGCGACTGGGAGGGAGGGATCTCGAAGTCACCTTAATTTGCACCAGACCCCATTACTGATCTCGGTTCTTCCTATCTTTCCAAATATTGCTATTTCCCCCTCACATTGTTTCTCTCCTTTCTCCATGGTCGTGCTAATACTTTTCCTATCTTAGCTATTTCACATGTGCATTCTGTGTGCACCCCTCTCCTTGCACTCTATGCCTTAGATCTACCTCTTTTCAGTCACAAATGTACTAGTATATTTGGTCATTTCTTAGCTGCAAATGCCCTATAAATAGTTAGTTATTTCTCCCTTTTATGGTTTTCTTCAGAATTGCTCTACGTCAAGCCCCTTCATGTTATCTTCTTTACAACTTTGTTTGTTTCTGTTTCAATTCTTTTCTTAACCCTCCTTTGCTTTTATTACTTTTATGCTTTACTGCTTTTGCTTATTGAATGTATTGAATGCATTCATTAAATATTTAAATAAACTATCACGCACACTTTTTTATTATATGGCCAAGTTTAAACATTTCTATCTAGATCTAGATTTCTCTTTGAATCCCTCCAGAATTGCCTTATTTTTCTTCTAGATACATGTAGCTCTCTTGGAGGGGGTCATTTAGTTTGTACATGCAAAATCTTCATATTCAACTAGATACAAGTTTTGCAGTATGAAAAGTGGCATTCACCATAAAGTTTATGCCCTCTAAAAATGTACTATAATATTGTGCACTATTACTAAGACCAAAAGCAGGAAATATGACCAGCTCTTTGGGCCGGATTTGCAAGCAAAATATTGGTTAACTGGCCCGGATTTTTTGGCGCAAAATAATTCTGGGTGAATCGCCCATAAATATTTGGGTATAAATGCAGGTGCATGCACGGGTGCATTGCCCGAAAAATGAACTTTTTGTAACAATTTCGGGCCAGTAGCCCGGCAATTTTTACACCTGCAAAGTGCTCACGATTTTGGGTGAAGAGTAGGGTGAAAATTCGGGTTAATTTTTCATAAGGTATAAACATAACAAATAACAAATGACTTGATGGCATTGTGACAGTTGGAATAGGCCTTATACCATTTGACAAAAAAGCCTGCTTAGAAAAAAAATATTGGCATAAAGCAAATCCTATATACTAAAATTGTTCTGTCTGTGTCTATCTATCTATCTATCTATCTATCTATCTATGTGATCGATTAGAGAAAAAATGGCTGGACCGATTTTGTTCAAACTTGCACTGTTCGATCAGAAATTTTTCCGTGACTGTACATGCATCGCGGCTAAGAAATTGCTCGATGCTAAAGGCATTAAATATTCGAAAAACATGCTTTTTTGCAAAGGTCAAGCAAACTTTTCGACTTGAAATGCATTGTAAGAATGCTAGAGAAAAAACTGACTGGTTGAATTCTGGTTCTGAAATAGATTGCATCATCACTGAATTGTAACTCCGACTTGAATTGAAAATGCAGTGTGGAAGCGTAGCACCAGACTTGATTTAAATTGCGTAACCATATTGTTAACTGATACTGACTGACTGAGAAACTGATTATGTCATAACTGCTTCGTGTGATTTACTCTATGCTTGGATTTTAAACTGTTGAATTATATATATATATAAGTGCAAAATTTGATGTTATCAAAAAGATGAGAACTAGCCTAGAGGTGAACAGACTGAACTGCTAAATGCAGCGACGATGGTTCGAATTTTCATAGAGTATAATTTTTTTAATTAAAGCTTTTCAACGTCAGGAAAACTAAAAGACTTTTTAAAAAGAAGCGTCATGTAAAAATCATAGTAGCGTCATGTAAAAAATCGTAGAAGCGTCATATAAAAAATTATAGAAGCGTCATATAAAAATCATAGATGCGTCATTTAAAAAATCATAGAAGCATCATATAAAAATCATAGATGCGTCATTTAAAAAACCATAGAAGCATCATGTAAACAATCATAGAAGCGTCATTTAAAAAATCATAGAAGCATCATATAAAAATCATAGATGCGTCATTTAAAAAATCATAGAAGCATCATGTAAACAATCATAGAAGCGTCATTTAAAAAAATCATAGAAGCGTCATATAAAAATCATAAATGCGTCATTTAAAAAATCATGGAAGCGTCATGTAAACAATCATAGAAGCGTCATGTGAAAATCATAGAAGCGTCACGTAAAGAATCATAGAAGCGTCATGTAAACAATCATAGAAGCGTCATGTAAACAATCATAGAAGCGTCATGTAAAAAATCATAGAAGCGTCATGTAAACAATTATAGAAGCGTCATGTAAAAAAATCATAGAAGCGTCATGTAAACAATCATAGAAGCGTCATGTAAACAATCATAGAAGCGTCATGTAAACAATCATAGAAGCGTCATGTAAAAAATCGTAGAAGCGTCATTTAAAAAATCATAGAAGCGTCATGCAAAAATCATAGATGCGTCATTTAAAAAATCATGGAAGCGTCATGTAAACAATCATAGAAGCGTCATGTAAAAAATCATAGAAGCGTCATATAAAAATCATAGATGCATCATTTAAAAAAATCATAGAAGCGTCATATAAAAAATCATAGAAGCGTCATGTAAAAATCATAGAAGCGTCATGTAAACAACCATAGAAGCGTCATGTAAAAAATCATAGAAGAGTCATGTAAACAATCATAGAAGCGTCATGTAAGCAATCATAGAAGCGTCATGTAAACAATCATAGAAGCGTCATGTAAACAATCATAGAAGCGTCATGTAAGCAATCATAAAAGCATCATGTAAACAATCATAGAAGCGTCATGTAAACAATCACAGAAGCGTCATGAAAAAATCATAGAAGCGTCATGTAAACAATCATAGAAGCGTCATGTAAACAATCATAGAAGCGTCATGTAAAAAAATCATAGTAGCGTCATGTAAACAATCATAGAAGCGTCATGTAAAGAATCATAGAAGCGTCATGTAAAAAAATCATAGATGCGTCATTTAAAAAATCATAGAAGCATCATGTAAACAATCATAGAAGCGTCATTTAAAAAAATCATAGAAGCGTCATATAAAAATCATAGATGCGTCATTTAAAAAATCATAGAAGCGTCATGTGAAAATCATAAAAGCGTCACGTAAAGAATCATAGAAGCGTCATGTAAACAATCATAGAAGCGTCATGTAAACAATCATAGAAGCGTCATGTAAACAATCATAGAAGCGTCATGTAAAAAATCATAGAAGCGTCATGTAAACAATCATATAAGCGTCATGTAAACAATCATAGAAGCGTCATTTAAAAAATCATAGAAGCGTCATGTAAACAAACGATGCTTCTATGATTTTTCACATGACGCTTCTATGATTTTTTACATGACGCTTCTATGATTTTTACATTTATGTAATTTATGTAAAAAATCATAGAAGCGTCATGTAAAAAATCATAGAAGCATCGTGTAAACAATCATAGAAGCGTCATGTAAAAAATCATAGAAGCGTCATGTAAAAAATCATAGAAGCGTCATCTAAAACATCATAAAAGCGTCATGTAAAAAATCGTAGAAGCGTCATTTAAAAAATCATAGAAGCGTCATATAAACAATCATAGAAGCGCCATGTAAACAATCATAGAAGCGCCATGTAAAAATCATAGAAGCATCGTGTAAACAATCATAGAAGCGTCATGTAAAAAATCGTAAGAGCGTAATATAAAAATCATAGAAGCGTCATTTAAAAAATCATAGAAGCGTCATGTAAACAATCATAGAAGCGTCATGTTAAAAATCATAGAAGCGTCATGTAAAAAATCATAGAAGCGTCATGTAAACAATCATAGAAGCGTCATTTTAAAAATCATAGAAGCGTCATGTTAAAAATCATATAAGCGTCATGTAAACAATCATCGAAGCGTCATCTAAAAATCATAGAAGCGTCATGTAAAAAATCATAGAATCGTCATGAAAAAATCATAGAAGCGTCATTTAAAAACTAATGAAAGTGTCATTTAAAAAATTAAGAAGCATCATAGTAGAATAAAAGAAGCGTCATGTCAGACATGAAAGGTGTCATGGAAAAATTAAATGCAGCTATAATGCTGTGCTGGGGAGAAAAACTGAGACGTCAAGGCTCTCAGAGAATAACTGAGATTACGGGGGGGGGGGTTTCTGAGATGTCAAAGCAAAAGTCAGAAGCTAATTCAAAGTTCATGTACTTTACTCAATTTTTTTTATTGCATTCTTTGTTGGCTCGCCACGGGAGGCGCTGATAGAAGAAGAGTCATGTAAAAAATAAAAGTAGCACTATGTATACATAAAAGAAAAGTCATGTCGAAGTTAAAAGATTCATTTGGGAATTGCTACGATGTCAAAGCTAGGTGGAAATCGTTATAGTGCTGTGATTCTTAAAGAAGGAATCACTAAAATGTCAAGGCTTAGGGGAGAAGAATTGCTGAGATTTCAAGGCTTTATGTTGGGTTAAAGTTAGGTTTAGGTCAGGTGTGGGTTGAGGGTTATATTTTCAAGGTTAGCAGGGGATTTTTCAGATTTCAAGGTTTATGGGCGCCATCGCTGACATGTTAAGGCTTACGGGGGGAATAGCTGAGATGTCAAGGCTCACGGGGTATAAATGAGATTTCAAGGCTAAAGTCAGAAGCTACATGTAGTTTATTGAAAACTTTTTATTACATTATTTGATGCCTCCTCAGGGGAGGGATCGCTGATTAAAAAAGCGTAATGTAAAAAATAAAAGAAGCTTCATGTCGAAGTTAAGATATTCATTTGGGAATCCCTACGATGTCGAGGCTTGCAGGGAATCGCTATAATGCTGTAGTAGTGCTATAATGACTCTTAAAGAGAATTACTGAAATTTCAATGCTTTAGGGTTAGGTTAGGGTTAGGGTTAGAAGGTTGACAGATATTTTTAGATTTCCAAGGCTTATTGGGGGCATGGCTGAGATGTCAAGGGGGGAAGTTGATATGTTAAAGCTTGTGGGGGGGAATTACTGACATGTCAAGGCTTACAAGGTTTGATAGGAGATTTTTTAAGATTTCAAGGATACATGTAGCTTATTAAAAAAACGTGTATTGCATTTCTTTGGCTCCCCAACGGGGGGCGTAGATTGCTAGTCAAGTCTACAAGGCTAATAGCACCAATCAGCAAGAGTCAGTCAAGTCTCATTATGGCATTACAACATGCTGAACTATTATACAAAATTCATAAGTAATTTTCAGTTTTTAATAAGGTAGTGCTTATTATCATAGTACTGTAAGAATATGGTAGTGGCCAAATTATCCACATGGTACCATGAGAAAAACTTTCAACTTATTGGCATAGTACACTACAATGATAGGCCCTATATTATACTTGTAGCATGTTTGCATTACACATAGTTTACTTTAGAATTTTTTTGAAACATTTTTTACATATAATCCTACTTTTTCTTTTGTATTTTGCAACTTTCCATCAAAAAGTTTCTGTATGTTTGTTAACCTCTGGCTCTGCAGTAACTTAGGCCCCCCTAATTAAATAGCACTCATGGTAGTAATATTATTATTACAGGGATTAGGATGCACTTTTTGTAGAAATCATTTATTGTAACTCTATATCTATCTTTGTCCTATGAAATACTATTTAATTTTTTATATTAGCCCCTATACTATATTTTTAAGTAAGTGACAGCCAAAGATACATTCTATAACTTGTTTTAGTCTAGATCCTAGGCCTAGCTAAACTAAAAAAGAGATCAGTTTCTATGCTTATCCTCATACTATGTCTGATTCCCAGTCTGATGAAGTTCAAAATTATCCTGATCTTCTTTAAAAACAAGCATCGTTTTTCTACATAGGTTGAAAATTTGAATCATTTACTAGCCTAAAAATACTATTAGAGAATTTGGAACAAAATGTCTTATTCAACTCAAAATAAGAGTCTTACACAATTGCTAAATCCCAATGCCACTTGCCAAAAGATTTATTTAACCCTGTATTGAAATATTATGAAATTGTTTATATATGCCACAATAGTGGAACCCATATTTCTAAATCAACTAGTGCTTGTGCAAATCAAAGTAGGTCTTAGTAGTACTTAATAAAAAATTTTATTAGACTTTTGATCAATTTAACCAACATGATTGAATATTAATAGATCAGACCTTCTATGCTTGGGTGCAACCTAGGGATTCACTTGGCCATTCCTATTGGCAACACAGGTAAGTCACTATTGGACAGAATAGTAATCACATGACTACCCTCAGCCAATAGCAACTTACATGTGTGTGTTGCCAATAGAAATGGCTGGGTGATTTCCAAGGTTGCACATGTATGAGACCCTCCTAATTATAACATAGTTGTATGATAATATATCTATATTTATTTATTATATATAATTATTAATGTGTTTATTATTATTTATTGGTATAGAGCATATTAATAAAATTGGTAGATATAATATAATAGACATATAATTTTTTATATAGCCTAAGAGATAGGCCTAATAATATTTATATTAATATTATATTAGTCAACTTTATTCACTTTATTTGTTTATCAAGTATACAGTATAGAATGTATGTTCACAATAAAACTAAAAGCTTTATGGCCCCTTGTATGATAGACTTGCAATTTGTAATAGGCCTATTGATCTTGAATTTTATCATTTACCAACCAGTCTAATGGATGAGTAATGAAATAAAGGGGATATAAGTTGGCCTTGAAATGCAATGTGTGTGAATGAAATAAGCCTTTTTATTAATCCTTGCATTGTTATAATCTTGTTTTTGTTATTTAACACAGAAGGTACAATAATATAGTTGCAGATGCAGATGGGTGCAATAGTAAATAGGCCCAATTATAACTTAGATTCATTTGGCAAAATTCATATATAAAATTTGTACCAATTTAAACTGCATCAAATATTCAAAAAGCAATGTTTTTAAGGAAGGAAATTGTAAGCATCTTTTCTCATTCAAATGACATGTTTTGTCTAATATTAGGTATCTTCAGGTTGTTGGATATTTATTTAACATTTTTTAAAAATTGTATAGTATAAATACATTGTAGTAGCATAAATCAAAGAGACAATTCCCTAATAAATAAACAAGGGGATAGAGAGACCCTGGTCAAAGGTGAGACTGACAATGAGTAAGTGAGAGAAAGAATGAGAGAGAAACAAGACTGAGCGTACATGCACAACCTCAAAAATTTGTTTGGCTATGCGACTTAGTTTAAAAAATGGCCAAAAATGTGACTTACATGTAAAAGAAACCCTAAAGCAAAATTAACTTAACTTTGGGTAAACGGCAGGAGTAACTATGACTGTCTTATTAAGGCAAAATGCCTCATTATCTACTTAGTACTACTTTTGCCTAGTAAAAAGCTGCTTTTGCCTAGTAAAAAGATTGTCAGCTAGCTTGTATGTGTTTTAGGCCACCAGCTGAGTGTTTTCATAAAAAACTAGGCCTACTTTAAATGGCCTATGAAACCCTAGTAACACCCTAGCAATAAATATAATTTAATTAATAATACTTCAGAGGGTGTTTTAAAACCTCTTCATGCTTCTCTTGTCACTTTAGGAGGCCTTTGCTCATTTGCCTCAACAAAGACAGTTGTCACACAAGGAGAAAAAGGACATTGAACACATGTTGAGGCTTAGTTGCAACAAAAAACTTCTGCAAGCACATTTGTTACAGCAGGGCAAAACTGTGATTTTGTAGGATCATCACAACCTTTCTTTGAAGTTGAAGCAGTTCAGTTGATGTGAGGACAGCAATGAAGTTGAGGAAGTTGTTAAACTGTTAAAAAGTTAGCTAGGTGCTAATGTCAGTGTCTTTTCTTCCAATGTTGATGATGGTCATGTTGTTGAAGCAATCTTATTTCAAAATGGTTTAGTAAACCTCATGTTTGATCATTTTTCTAAAGCCTTGTTTGTAGATGCCATGTACAAACTGAATAAATTGTGAATGCTTATCTGTTTAATTGTTGTAGAAGATGTGAATAGAGAGCAAGATTGTAGCTATTTGGATTGTTAAGAATGAAAACAAGGCAACCTTTGAGGCCCCTTTGTGGAGTAATTCAAAGCAAGAAACCCTTCATTGGTGCGCACAGAATAGTCGGTAACAGTCCACTTCAGTAACAGCCATTTTGGTAATAGCCATTTTGGTAACAAGTGAGTAATATAATATGCATTAATTGATATGCTCTGAAAGAATGTGCAAACAAACTTTAAAGAAAGAACGATGAAACACATGCGTAGCTCCATGTGCTTAACTTGTTTTAAAGTGTTTTAATTGATCTATTTCAATTTCTGGATGAGTCAGACTATATGCCGCCAAGACATCCTATAATTGACCAAATTTTGTGTATTGTGTACATTGGAATCTCTGATATAGTTAGCAAATAGTGACTTAAATTACAGAATCTACTTTTTTCATTAATTATTTAAATTTTTTCCATAAATGTATGGGAGCTTACTTTGCTTAATTTTCTTTGCCTTTAAATTTTTCACAAAGTTACTGCGCAAGTTTAAACAAAGTATAATACAGTTTAACTAGAAAGTTTAACAATATATGCAATAAGATATTTGAGATGTTAATTGGCTATTACTGAAATGGCTGTTACCAAAGTAGATTGTATTTGAATAGTCATTTTAGACAAGGACTGTATTGAGCAAGACATTTTCTGCAATGAAATGAACAATATGACGCTTGAAATCTGTCTTTTTCATGTTATGCAGACTTTTCAGATGGACAAGGGATGAAAAGTATAAAGAGGACACACTGAGTTTGCTTAGGAAGATGATTTACATGAAAGATGAAGACACTTATATCACATTCTTCAATCAATTTTGCATTGTTGCCAACACACAACTACAGCACTATTACTGCAGAAATTGGCACAAGATTTAAGTCCAATGCCAATGGGTTGCCTAAAAGCTAGAGCATGTAAAGCTCAGTGTAAAGCTATTTCTAATAAGCATATTGGTTTCTTTTATTTAGATAGAACCAGTTGCTTTGAAAAATGAATATATTCTTTTAATCTACAATTTCTAGATAGCTCTATAGTAGGGGTCGGACGATATTGAATTTTCGAGATTCGAGATTGGCCTCTTCGAGATATTCGAGATTCGATTGAGATTCGAGACATATAGTGGAACAACAAAAAATATTTAATATGCGAAATAAAGTAAATCCTCTAAATCCACTACTGGTGGTAGGTCTATTAGACAAGCTCCCGGGATCCCAAGAACCGTCTCCGAAGGCACAGAATTCAAAATGTTAAATAAAATTTTGCCAACCTAGTAAAACAAAGTATTGCTAACCATCATTAGCAAACAAAAATACAACTCATTGAAATAACCAGATTACACATTAAATATTCCTATGCGGATACGAGGTACCTAACTGACGAACTAGCGAGACAAAAGAAACTATCAACGCCACATGTTTAACACGTGTTGAGTGTTGATCTTGGACGTCAACTTCAAGTAGCCGATGAATTGCTAGAACATTAATTGTTTGAAGCAGAAATGCATTACATTACAAATAAATTAAAAATAGTAAATATGAGACAGGCATTAATAATAGCTCTAATACTTTTAAATTTTACTCGTTTTATGTTTGCCTTTCTTAGAAAAACCTTTATTCAAATCTGCGCGAAATATTTGTTTGAATTTTGTGGTTTGCAAAAATATTTCTGCAATTATTATTTTGTTTAAACTATAACGAATTTTGGGTATAAATAGACACGCTGAGCAGACTTGAGGAAGCAACCGTTTGCTGCCTCTCGGTTTTCGATAAGCAAATTTAGTTCGTTCTAAATATTGAAATCGCTTAAAGACTTAATCATTTCTTAGAGTATAAGAACCCCAATTGGGAGTATCAGAAACCACTACAAGCGAGAAACCGCCTCAGGGCAGTAAATTGTAAATTTGCCTCAGGGCAGGAGAACCGCCTCATAACGAGAGAAGATCGCCTCAGGGCAGAGAAAGAGCATAAGCTGTGACCCTCTGATCCAGGGAACGCCCAGGACTGAGAGAATAATATTAGGGGAAGCATAGGAATAGAATAGACAGTGCTATTAGACCGCTCAGGCTAGAAAGTACAATAGAAGTACATACGCTACCGATAGAAGTACATGCGCTACCAGTAGAAAGACAATTAATAACCAGTAGAATTATTAAGGAGAAATAGCTTTATTACAACTTTGGGTGGCATTTAGGATTCTCAGTGTACAGGGAAGAGCACTGTGACAACTTGGTTACAGCGGTAGGATTTTGTATCGTACGGGAAACCCCTAGCACAACTTGGTGGCATAACGGTGGAATTCTTATAGAGAGCCAAAAGGCCTGTAACAACTTTGGTGGCAGCTAGTAAGGCTAGCAAAAGGAATAATTAAGAGCCCTACGACAAATATATTGCTCAAAATAGTGCGCATTCTCTAATGCAAGCCATGACCATCGGCATCTGTATGCCAGCTATATATAAACTATACATTCTTCGTAGCATGCAAAATTTAAACAAAATATTGACATTGACACCATCAGGCTCTATGATATGATGCTACATGCTTCTTATAGATTGAAATGTTTTTTTGAACATTTAATTTTTATCTTGAATCTCAACATTTTTTCGAGATCGTGAAGTCTCGAAGTTGTTCTCCCTACTCTATAGTAGGCTAAACTGGTGGAAATACAAAAACACAATTTATTATATATTGTTTTTCTTGGTATAAAGCTATTTTTAATAAGCATATTGGTTTCTTTACCTTAGACAAAAGCAGTTGCTCTAAGAAAGGAATGTATTCTATTAGTCTGCAGTTTTTAGATAGCTCAATAGTAGGCCATAGTAGTGGAAATGAAGTGATTCCAACTATAAACTAACTAAATAGAGACTAGGCCCCTATAATAAGAAAGAATATATTTCTCAGCTATTTATTTATAATTGTACTTGTATTTATAATATCTCTTTGATCATGTGCATATCAGTGGCGTATCCAAGGGGGGGATAGGGGGGATACATCCCCCCCCAAAGGGCTGAAGAAAAAAAATTTAGGTAATGAATTTTTTACACTTTTGCTTATTTTATCAGTGACTGGAGTGACGGGAGCCTGCCTGCCAAGTGCCACTGCCAGTAAATGTATGAGCAGATTACAGAATAGTGAGAATACAGATGGCATAATGAGATTTGAAAAGACCCTTGCCCTTCATTTAGAGTTAAGTTCCTCAACTCTAAGTTCCTTGCCGGGGGGAAGGGGCAAGGGGGACGGGCGGGGGGAGGGTTGAAGGAAGGAAGCTAGCTATTTTTCAATTCCTACCCTGTCTTATAGATTATATGTACTATCATACTATGTATGTACATTAACATTTCCTTCCAATCTGTGGGCTAGCTTAGCTGTGGTTAACATGTTTTAAAGGCCCTGCCCCAGCCCAGGCCTAGCACAAACCATGAATTAAAAAGCTAACCAATATGGCTCCACCTCCAAGCAAACAACTGAAGCTTGATCAGTTCTTTAGAGCTTGTACTCCTCCGGCTCCTATGCAGCAACAACAATTACAAAACGAGGACCAACATGAATCAGCTCCTGTTCCTGAAGAGATTATTCTCAATGACACAATGACAGTGACTGCCATCCTAATAGTGACACTGACAGTACTAATAGAAGTTCTACTTCTGCGACTGCAACTGCAGAACCTCAATGCCAAGACCTACCAGCACAACCACCAGCAGCAGCAGCTATAGAGCCTACAGCTACAGGATTAGCTGGAATTGCCTCTCGTGATATTGATGATGCTGTACAACTGCGCATCCAAGGCAAGCTGACTGCCGAAATTCGATGGCTCTTCATGAAAGAAACATTAAAGGTTTCTGTGGAATACGAGCTACCTTTCACAGAGGGAGCAAAGCAGAAATTTAGACTGAATCACCATCACCTTAATGGGGCAAACAGCTGCTTCTACTTTTCGCCAAGGAAACAAGGTGTTTACTGCCTGCCGTGTGTTCTTTTTGCACCATCGACTGGCGCAGGCCAGAAGAACAATCAAGAGTTAGGCAGACTGTCACTATTCTAGTTACTAACTTTAAGATGATCACTGACTTCTACTCTAAGCATCGAGACTGCCAGTACCATGCGCAAGCATGTGACGCATTCCAAAAAGTTCTGCAGCAAGAAGAATCTGGTGATATATCGGCACAGCTAAAGACAACTGCCCATGCAGCTCTTCAGGACAACAGGTACATCTTCAAGGCTGTTCTACATGCTATTGAGTACCTTGGTCGCACAAACCAGGGTCTTCGTAGCCATCGAGAAGATGTTGGGCGGCTTAGGCTTCCAGACGCACCCGAACTTGTTGATTACACACAAGGTAATCTACATGCCCTTTTGCAGAGAGATGCTCTAAAGGATAGCAAGCTGGCTACACTGCTCCAAAATAGGCCTTTAAACTCTACTGGTCTGTCACCTGTTGTACAGAACAGGATGATTGAGTGTATTGAAGCTGTAGTTATTCATGACGTAGTTAAGCCAATCAAGTCATTCTACGCCATAATTGCTGATGGAACTAGCGATATATCCCGTAAGGAGCAGCTGTCGATTAACATACGCTATGTTGACAAAAGTGGAAATGTCCAAGAACGCTTTATTGGTTTCGTTGAACTCAAGAAGCAAGATTCAGTGGCAATTGTCGATGCCATTAACCAGAAGCTCGATATTCTTCAGCTTGACAAAGATCGGCTTGTTGCCCAAGGCTATGATGGTGCCTCTGTCATGAGTGCTGAAGGAGGAGTTCAGGGCTGGATACGAAGAACTTGTCCAAATGCAGTCTATGTACATTGCTTCAGTCACTGCCTGAACCTGTGCATTAAGGCTGCAGTGGATGGCCGGCACGGCATTCGAGAACTCAAGGCTGCATTTGCAACAATTGATGCTGCATCAAATCACTTCTCACATTCTTCCGTAAGAACGCAGAAATTTTCTGAAGTTGTGGCAAGAAGTCAGAATAACTCAACAAACAAAACACGACTAAAGCGGTTCTGTCCCACGCGCTTCATTGATGGCCTGGATAGTGTGTTTAACTTTCTCGAACTCTTTGATGCAGCAGTAGAGTACTTCAATGATGCTGACCAGTCAGTGTACAATAACATTGTCAATCCGGTGACAATTGTGGCACTGCACGTTCTTCAGGCCTTGCTTGGTGCAATACGCGGTCTTGCAGTTGTGCTTCAGGTAAGAGGCACCTACAACAAATGCAATAAAAATATAATTTTACAGATAAAATACATGTATGTGCTATGTGTATCAATAACAATATCAAATATAAAGTACTGGTTTCCTCACCTATCAATATCTAGCTTATATAATACCAGTATGTATGGTGTATATTTTACATGAGTGTTGATTACGTAGTAGCAGTACATAACATGTACATATTTGAGGTACTTACAATGGTATATTCAAGGTACAGCAAACAAGCAAATACTAAATTATATATGCTTTGTCTATGCATCTTTATTTCAGGGAAAGGCAATGGATCTTATTGCTGCCAGTGAGGAGGCCGATCGCATTCTCCGTCTCTTGAAGGCTTGGCGTAGTGACTGTGAAGTTGCCAAATTCAAGGAAGTCTTTGCCGCAGCTGAGGAACTTCACAAGAAGCACCACGGAGATCAGCCAATTCCAGATAAGTATCGGGCATCAGCATCCCATCGCAGCCAACATCGTAGCAATGCCCAAGGCGCTAGTGTTTCTGATACATTCAAGCTGAACATCTGGTATCCAGCCCTTGATCTAATAATTATTGAACTCAGCGAGTGCTTTTCTAAGTCGGCCAAGGTTGCCATGCAAATGGCAAAGCTGCTACCGGCTTTTTGTGCAGGCCCTGACTCAGCTGAGTCTACTCTAGCAGCAGCCAAAGCATTCGAGGAGTATGCGGCATTTTTAGATATGCCTGCAGTTTGCCTGGCAGAATTTGAACGCTGGCAAGCATTCTGTTGCGATTTGCCAGAAACTGAGCGAAATGATATGACCATCTCACAAGCAATCAAGCGGTGCAATCCTAGCTTGTGGCCAAATGTTTGCAAACTGCTGACAATCTTCCTTACGACTCTAGTCACAACATGCACTGCTGAAAGGTCATTCAGCACCTTGCGCCTTCTGAAGACGTATACCCGATCAACCATGGGCGAATGCCGGCTTAATGGACTTGCCCTACTGGCTGCTCACAAAGATATCCTGCTTGACTACAATCGAGTAGTCGAGGAGTACTCACGGAGGTTTGACCCGCGGCTCCGTCTACTTTAAGCCATGGACTCAATGACTCATAATCATGCAAAAGTAATGTAATATTGTAATTTGAATTTAAATTTTACTAAAAATTTTCTAACTTGCCATCTTGTATCAATCATATTTCTATTTTTTAATTTCTATGGCCTATTGTACTACTTGTTATTTCTGATTTACATGTACATGTAAATATAAAATTGTAGTGGTGAATGTCTGGTGAATTATTCATACTCATAGTTTAATACTTAATAGTTTATCCAAATTATTATCCTACTTATCCAAGTTTGAATTTGCTTATCTGATTAGCTAATTAACTGGAATAGAATGCATAGCTGGTTGACTTTTTACACGCTCAATAAAATAAACAATGATTGATGTTGATGTCTCATCCTTAGTAGCAACATTTAGGCCTAATTGAGTTAAACTTGGAGAGGTCCGGTCCTCATCAATTTTGTTTTATACGAGTACAATAAGGATAAAAGAAAAACGAAAATAGAGTGCAATCGTTTTCAAAAGTACTTTTGCATCCCCCCCGAAACAAAATCCTGGTTACGCGCCTGGTGCATATAAAAACATAATGGATGAATCAGGATGATAAAATAAGAAATCAAATATTTATTAAATACAAGTTTATAATGTAATGAGATAGGCCTAGTTAATTAGTTTGTTTTTTTAATTGCTTTCAAGAAACATAATTTGAAACTTCAAGGTTTAGTCCTATTGATATTGTTTATACCATAAAAATTATATGCACAAAAGATGACTAACATATATATATATATATAGAATTGTAACAACAATATAAGCCTAAAAATGTATATATACTGATAAGCCATACTACTCCAATTTCGTTTAGTTTTACATTCAATTTTGCAACTTAAAACTTATTAAATTTTTAGGCGGTTTCATGCAATGATGCATATTGATTGCCCTTAGGCCTACACTATGCTAGGAGTATAATATATCTTTGTAGTGTACCGTGACAATAAGTTCAAAGTTATTCTCACGGTACCGTGGGAATAATTTGGCCACTATACTTACGGTACTGTGACAATAAGCACTGCCTTTTAATAACGATTCCAGGAATTACAATTCCAGGAAATTGTCTCAACCGTACAATTGGTTTCGTGGAAATATCTTATTTAAGCCTTCACTCAGACGGAATTTAAGCTGGGCTTGAACATTTAAGTTGTAGTTGCTATATTTTAGCACAATAATTAAAGAATTTAAGGAATTTTAGTTAAAAAACAGGACCTAAAACTAATTGGTAAGTGCCACTTCCGGTCCCGGAACTCGAACGTTTCTACGCATGCGGTTGTAAAAATGAGACAAAACAATCTGGACGTCCTCGTTGTTAAAGAAAAACAAAGCCTACTAAAAATATACTAAATCCTTATCTTTTGTTTTTTTAAATTTAGTAAGCAGGAATTTTTAAAGTATAATTAATAGCGTTAAGTGCATATTAACTTAGATAAAAAATGTTAGCATCATAATTTTGTACGAAATTTGCCTTTTAAATTATTTTGAAATTTATTACTAAAATGTTTGAATTCACGATTGAGCTCGATAGGACAGCCGACGAACTTTCATTTACTCATAGTCATTGTGTGTCAAATTATGCATGAAAAACATGCTCCTTTATTAAACCGTTTAACACTAAAATCACCGTTTAACATAGCCGTCAGTAATTTTGCTCTGCAATTTCAGTTTTACCGTGTTTTTTTGTTGAAAGAAGTTTTAAATGATATTTTAATAATATAATTATCGAAGAAGTCGATTTTTTATTTAATTTAGAAACTTCATAGGCCCCTTTTATTTATAATTCTAGTAACAAATCCAAAATTTAATTTGATATAATGTTTCTTCTGCTTTTTGTTGAACTCAGATTTTTTATAATGTATTCTATTATTGTAAATTAATTTTTAAACAGTAAATTGTTGTCACATAATTTGCCTAGAATTTACTCTTTCTATCCTAGACGAAAGGAGTTTTATTGTTTATTAAAGTACCTCTAAGAAAACCTAGTTTTATCATTGTTTTATTTATATGAATTGGTTAAATACATTTTTGTATATTATAAATGCATTTACAATTTTTTCATGCTTTAAAAATCAGCAATGACATCACAACTTGTTGTTAAAACAAACTTCAGCCAGGCTACTGATGATACAAATTTGGTAAATGTTATTATTGTTATTTATTAGAAATATTCTATTATATATTATGTAAGTTTTACTTTTACTTTTGAAGAAAATTAGATAGAGTATTTATATGTAAGTTATAGCCTCTTTCTTAATTACATTGGTTTTGACCTCTATATTTATATTTGACTGCCAATTATAATTGTCCCACCTTGCAAAAAATATAAATCAGATTGCTATATTGACATTATCTATTTACTTGACCTACCTAATTGTCCCAATCAAATTGCAAATGACTTGAGATACCTACTATTTATAAGTGATCTGACCCACTTAACACCAACCAGTGTCCCAACCCACTCAACCAATCATAGGCATCCTAACCTACTTAACCAATCATAGGCATCCTAACCTATCTATCCAATCACATGCATCTCAACTTATCTAACGAATCCTAGGCATCCCAACCCACCCAAATAATCATAGGTACCCCAACCCATCCAACCAATCATAGGCACCCTACTAACCCACCCAACCAATCACAGGCACCCCAACCTACCCAACCAATCATAGGCACCCCAACCTATCCAACCAATCATAGGTACCCAAACCTACCCAACCAATCATAGGCACCCCAACTCACCTAACCAATCACAGGTGCCCCAACCCACCCAATCAATCACAGGTGCCCAGACTCACCCAACCAATCACATGTGCCCTAACCCACCCAACCACAGGCACCCCAACCCATCCAATCATAGATGCCTCAAACCACCTAATCAATCACAGATGCCCCAACCCACCCAACCAATCACAAGTGCCCCAACCCACCCAACCAATCACAGGTGCCCCAACCTACCCAACCAATCATGGGCACCCCAACTCACCTAACCAATCACAGGCACCCCAACCCACCCACCCAATCACAGGTGCCTCAAACCACCTAATCAATCACAGATGCCCCAACCCACCCAACCAATCACAAGTGCCCCAACCCACCCAACCAATCACAGGTGCCTTAACCTACCCAACCAATCATGGGCACCCCAACTCACCTAACCAATCACAGGTACCCCAACCCACCCACTCAATTACAGGCCCCCCAACCCACCCGACCAATCACAGGTGTCCCGACCTAACCAATCAGAGGTGCCCCAAACCCGACCAATCACAGGCGCCCCAACCCAACCCAACCAGTCACAAGCAACCTGACCCACCCAACCAATCGCAGGTGATCAGACGCATCCATGAGAAGTGCCGAGCAGTGCTGGCCACCATTGCCTACCTGCGGCGCATCTTCCTCCGCAAGGAGGCTCTGTCGCAGCTGGAGGCGCTGCAGTTTCTGCTGCTGGGTCAGCACCAGGAGATCATCCACGCTGTAAATGCCGTGTGCCACGAGCTCCTGCAGAAGTAAGTCCTCGAGATCGAATTGTCCTGTAAACTTGGCAGAATGCCATGTTTGAGCTAGTCCAAGAGAGCACGAAGTGGCTAAAGCTAAGCGAGATGTAACGCTAGCGAATGTACAATGAGCATGACACGCCGAAGTGCTCGCGACAGCGAAGCTGATGCCATTCACAGTGTTACAGTACTAGTTGTCATCAGTAGTACGTAACGATTGCCGCACTTTCCCGCAGGCAGCGCCAGGAGTTCAACAGCCTGATGTCAGCGGCCAACGGCACTCTGGCGGTGCTCTGTTGCTGGCTGGACAACGCGCTGCTGTCCTCTGACGCCTTCAACCACATCGCCGGCAACGGCTTGATCAGCGGCTACCAGGGAAAGATTGAGGTGGGCTATGGTGTACTCAGGGACTGGAGACCGCTGAGGGACAGAGGGGCTGGGGACTGCTGAGGGACAGAGGGGGCTGGGGACTGCTGAGGGACAGAGGGGGCTGGGGACTGCTGAGGGATAGAGGGGGCTGGGGACTGCTGATCAAAGTCCAATTTGGTATTGATTGCGAAATCAATGCGTTGGATTAGTAACTATTTCAGTCATTAAATTATTAGTTTTTGTTAATATTCAATATTTGTGGCAAAATGTATTAAGTTAAATGCATGCGCTTTGCTGGCTTATCACGTGACCCGCTACCCACCCCCAAGCCCTTCCCCCGCCGCCGGGCTTTCCGCACGGAGACCTGCAGGCGCTTCACTCCTGCCCTGCTGCAGTGAGAACTGGCGGGCTCTCCTGCGCCCCCACCCCTCCTGGCACAGCGGGGGGCCGCCTGCCTGTGCAAACAGCGCCAACCAAAGCGTGCTGCGTTTATTGTTTTAAACTGGTTGCCCCCCCCACTGAGGCCCCCAGTCCGAGGGTGAGGTAAGGAGAGTGCCCGTGCAGCACCCAGCCTGGGCACTGCCGGCCTATTTAAGGCACAAGCGAAAGCAGAAATTCTCAGCGCATTCCCGAATCGGAAATCGGATTCTCGGCTTTGAGCCGCTCCAACTTGTGCTGACATTGTTTAACTGGGTGACTCAGGTCTGTTTAATTTTGATCATCTGAGCCCATCTAACTTGTCTGTGTTTGCGTGGGCGGGGCGCCGAGCGGTCGTATTTTAAAACCTGCGCTGCTGTTATCTCCGGGCTCTGACGCAACTCTTGGCCCGCGGTTTCCGCGCACTGCAGCTTTCAATTGGCGATTGTCGGCCATGGCGCAGAAGGTAAAGCCTTTAAGCTGGTTTCTAGTTGTGGCATTAATCCAATCAAACTTGACAGTACGAGATTGATCAGAAACTTATCAATATTGATTCTCAGATTCAGCTCAGCATAATTTTACCCGATTGACTTTTTGCCTGATCTTTTCTGAATTATTAACCAAGATTGGCCTACTTATAGTAGCGCAATATGTGCAAACAGTCAAATAATTCTGCACTTTAATGTCATAAATAATTCTGGCAGTGAGTGAGAATTCTTTCTCATCTTGCCAATCCCGCTCTGTATCTCACCAATCCCGCTCTGTATCTCACCAATCCCGCTCTGTATCTCACCAATCCCGCTCTGTATCTTACCAATCCCGCTCTGTATCTCACCAATCCCGCTCTGTATCTCACCAATCCCGCTCTGTATCTCACCAATCCCGCTCTGTATCTCACCAATCCTGCTCTGTATCTCACCAATCCCGCTCTGTATCTCACCAATCCCACTCTGCATGTATCTCACCAATCCCGCTCTGTATCTCACGAATCCCGCTCTGTATCTTGCCAATCCCACTCTGCATGTATCTCACCAATCCCGCTCTGTATCTCACCAATCCCGCTCTGTATCTCACAAATCCCGCTCTGTATCTCACCAATCCCGCTCTGTATCTTACTAATCCCGTTTTGTATCTTACCAATCCCGCTCTGTATCTCACCAATCCCGCTCTGTATCTCACCAATCCCGCTCTGTATCTCACCAATCCCGCTCTGTATCTCACCAATCCCGCTCTGTATCTCACCAATCCCGCTCTGTATCTCACCAATCCCGCTCTGTATCTTACCAATCCCGCTCTGTATCTCACCAATCCCGCTCTGTATCTCACCAATCCCGCTCTGTATCTCACCAATCCCGCTCTGTATCTCACCAATCCCGCTCTGTATCTCACCAATCCCGCTCTGCATCTCAACAATCCCGCTCTGTATCTCACCAATCCCGCTCTGTATCTCACCAATCCCGCTCTGTATCTCACCAATCCCGCTCTGTATCTTGCCAATACTGCTCTGTGTGCCAATCAGTCCAATATACCATTACAAATTGATTCGATTTTGAATTCTGCCATTCCGCGCCCAGTACAGATTGCTTAGATGTCCAGGCAGCTGGCATGCACGCCCACCCAGCTCGGCAGCCTTATGGGATCTCCCTCGGTGCAAATTCCAAAATTGGATTCGGCCGCTATCACAGCCCATCCTGGGTGGCGAGAAAATGAGAAGGGTTGGGAGCAGAAGCGTCCGGGAGCTGGGGTCTGTCGGCGAGGGCAGGCAGAGCTGTGTGAGACAAGTGAACTGAAGGCGCAGTCAGTGTGAAAACCCCAGGCTTTCGGTTTATCCTGAAGTCATGCGTCATCATAAAAACTGAGCCAGTTCGCACGGCCAAGCGTGAAGCGCAGTGCAGAGCATTTCCGAATAACAAACATATCATAACGCTTTATAAACAAGTTCAGACGATTGTAAAACCTGTTGCTTTGGTTTTTGCTGCAGATTTTGCCGGTTGGTGGCTGCCCGCCCCCCCCCGCGCCCAGCCAACCAGGCGAAAGCGAAAGTTGCATTTAACTGCCTGCCGTCTCTCAGGCACAGCCGTCTTGCCCTGCCCCAACTGTTTCAGGCTCTGATTGCGACCTGCCAAGGACTGCCAATGGACTCGCTGGATTGGTGAGTATCGATGTCTTTCTTTTCTTTTTTGTATTTTTTTTGCATCTCGATTCTGTCTTCCTTTCAAGGCAATTCTGGGTTCGCTACTCCTCCTCCCGGGGCACCGCAAACCCAAGTAGCGATCGGCTGCAATTCCCCAGCTGTTCCACTCCCAGCCTTTTAGCCCGGTTTCTTGCCGGCCCACCTGTGCCGCCCTTCAACTCTGCGCTGGCCGCCCGGCCCCAGGGGTGACGGAGGCTCCGGCTGCACTTTTGGGTCACCGACTGGTGCCCGCTGGGCTGGCTGAAGCTGGTGGAAGCGGGGGGGGTCCGGGAAAACCAGCTTTTTCCATCCCGCTCTTGGCAAGCACTCGAAACCCGAAACCGCCGTCTCGCCCACCGCAGCGCCAGCGCCCCGGCCAGGAACTCGCTGCCCACCGCCTCCGAGCTGGACCGCTGCCTGGATGATGAGAAAATGATGCAGAGCATCCTCACCGTCTCCCAGCGGCTCAAATCCCTGCAGGGCCCCTCCGCTGACGACCCGGCGGCCGGCGCCTCCGCCTCCTTCCTGGCCGCTGGCACCGACAATGGCAGCAGCGTCGGCTCGACCGACAGCATCGGCTCCTCGGTGGAGTCGGGCGGCTCCGAGGACTCCACGCAGAGCGAGGAGGAGTTCACCGAGGACCTCGTCAGCGTCAACGGCGTGCTGTACAAGCGGAAGGTTCGCAAGCGGCGCCGGCAGAAGGTGGTGCGCACGCGGACTGTCGTGATGTCCTCTGGGCCGCCGCTGGCCCTCACCGCCACCGACTGTTTGGCGCTCGGTCCGGCGCAGCCGCAGCTTCCACTGCCGCCGCATCTCCAGGAGCAGCAGCAGCAGCAGCTGGCCGCCTCCTCAGAGGCTGGCCGGGACGCCAGCTTTCGGTCGGATGCGACGTCCGGCTACCACTCCATCATGTCCGGCCCCAGCGACTTTCCGCCGCCGCCGCCTCCCCCGCCTCCGCAGCAGCAGAAGCAGCAGCCGTCACCGGCATCGCAGCCCGATGGGTCGCCACCGCCAAAGCCGCCGCCGCCCGGCAGCGTGTCCGACCCGATGTCCGAGTCAGTCGTGTCGCTGCGAAAGCCGGAGGAACCTTCGCAACGTCTGGGTGAGTCCCGCTAGGGTTCAGAGAGTCAAAGATTCAGAGTCAGAGGTTCAGAGTCAGAGATTCAGAGCCAGAGATTCAGAGTCAGAGGTTCAGAGCCAGAGATTCAGTCAGAGATTCAGAGCCAGAGATTCAGAGTCAGAGGTTCAGAGCCAGAGATTCAGTCAGAGATTCAGAGTCAGAGGTTCAGAGCCAGAGATTCAGTCAGAGATTCAGAGCCAGAGATTCAGTCAGAGATTCAGAGCCAGAGATTCAGTCAGAGATTCAGAGTCAGAGATTCAGAGTCAGATTCAGTCAAAGATTCAGAGTCAGAGATTCAGGGTCAGAGATTCAGAGTCAGAGATTCAGAGTCAGATTCAGTCAGAGATTCAGAGTCAGAGATTCAGAGCCAGAGATTCAGAGTCAGAGATTCATTCAGAGATTCAGAGTCAGAGATTCAGAGTCAGAGATTCAGAGTTAGAGATTCAGAGTCAGAGATTCAGAGTCAGAGATTCAGAGTCAGATTCAGTCAAAGATTCAGAGTCAGAGATTCAGAGTCAGAGATTCAGAGTCAGATTCAGTCAGAGATTCAGAGTCAGAGATTCAGAGTCAGAGATTCAGTCAGAGATTCAGAGCCAGAGATTCAGAGCCAGAGATTCAGAGTCAGAGATTCAGAGTCAGAGATTCAGAGTCAGAGATTCAGAGCCAGAGATTCAGAGTCAGAGATTCAGAGTCAGATTCAGTCAGAGATTCAGAGTCAGAGATTCAGAGCCAGAGATTCAGAGTCAGGCAGTGTCCGAAGGCGAAATTGAGTCAGTCAGCGAGCCAGATCTCCATAGCAACGGGCAGGAGAGCAGACGCAAGGTTTTCACCGCTGACAAATTAATCTCAGCTGGCAGTTCAGAGCCGCTAAACAACTGGCTGTCAATAATAAGATTGTAAAGATGGGCTGAGCTGAGCTGATGAAGCTGCCAGCTGATTGACTGCGGCGTTGAGGGAGTTGTGCCGCCCGCAGGTGGGGATTCGGGAGGCTGCCGCCCTCCCCCCTGAAAATTGAAGTCCCACGCCAATTATCCCGGTGAATGGGAAGCCCGGGGCATCCGCATCCCGGTCGCCCAAGCTGCTCCGTCTTATTCTCCTATTTTGTCTTCATCAGCGGCCCGCTCCGCTCAGCATCCGCCTGCCCCCCCTTCGGGCTCCGTCTCTCATTTTTCTCAGCCTGCGGCCTCGGGCGGCCAGCGTTCGCCGGAAGCGGCGTTTAATTAGAGATGAAGCAAAGGAGGCTGGGACTGGCGGCCGCAGACTCGCCGCAGACTCGCCCCGGCCCCGGCAGTGGCGTGCGCTGCCGAGGAGGCTCCGCTCGGATTGCCGGCAGAAAAGTCTCGCGCGGCTTCCGCACGAGCGGCTGAGGGGCGGGCGGGGCGTCACGCGATTGTCGTAAACAAAATTCCGGGAGAGGCCGGGGCGGCGCGCAGTTGCCGAGGGTCAATCGCTAAGTTGCTGGAGTGTCTCGGACGCAAAAGATCCTCAAGGGGATCGGAGGGGAATCGAGCGGCAAATGCGCAGAAGCAGCGGCTTGTCTTTCTTCCCAATCCCCCCCACCGATTCGTCATCTCCGTATCGCTGGCCCGGCGGGATCTGAAAGCCGCGATGGGGGCGGCAGCTGCGCCGCCATGCATGCAGGGGGCGGAGGATTCCAAGGACAGCCCCGCGGCTGGCTGAGTCAGCGGAGCCGCCGCAGCTCTCAGGCGACTCGCTGCAGCCGAAGCAGTTTAAAGCGAGGCCTGTCAGAGAATCGGGCCAGGGCCGCTCGGGGCGCAGCCGGCTTTGGAATCGGAAAGTGTTGAGCTCGGGGGGGGGGCTGGGAGTGTGCAACCCGAGCCTCCCTGCGGCTGCGTGCCCCGCGGCGCCGGCGGAGCGATAAGCGAAGAGGGCAGCGAGGCGGCAACTCCCGCTTAGCCCTGCTGTGCCTGGCCAGGCCTATTAGCGGCTGCTTTGTAACCAGCCTGGACTGCACAGGGAACTTGGCTGGCTGACTGGCTCTTATTCTGCGCAGCGACCGCGTGAACACTTTTCCACTCTCCATTTGTTTCTACTCGGCTTTTCCTTATTTTTCTCTGTTGTTGCTATGGCGACCCAGTTTTTTTCTTTCTTTGAGCATGCAAATTAGGGGAAACTGGGTCATCAGCAATGAAACTGTCACTGGTTCACTCATTATCGCACTCACTGGTTCACTCATTATCACACTCACTGGTTCACTCATTATCACACTCACTGGTTCACTCAGTGCTTCAATCACTGGTTCACTCAGTGCCTCACTCACTGGTTCACTCATTATCACACTCACTGGTTCACTCAGTGCTTCAATCACTGGTTCACTCAGTGCCTCACTCACTGGTTCACTCATTATCACACTCACTGGTTCACTCACATTCCACACTCACTGGTTCACTCACATTCCACACTCACTGGTTCACTCACATTCCACACTCACTGGTTCACTCAGTGCCACACTTACTGGTGAACCAGTTCACCCATTGTCACTCATTGCAGTGAACCAGTTTACCCATTGTCACTCATTGCAGTGAACCAGTTTACCCATTGTCACTCATTGCAGTGAACCAGTTCATCCATTGTCACTCATTGCAGTGAACCAGTACATGCAGATGCTGGCTGGCTACGACCGCGAGCTGACGGACTTCAGCAGGCACTCCATGGACTCCTTCAACATGTTCCATTCGCGCTGGCACAAGCTGGTCTCCAGCGACGCGCCGCACGAGCGCAGCAAGACGATCTCGCTGGTGACGCACGAGTGCCGGCAGCCGAGGGCGGGACTCATCGTGCACCGCAACACCACCATCAGCCACACCGCTCGGGTCCGCCACGTGCCCGCCGCCTCGGCCGCCCAGCAGCCGCCGATCCCCATGGCTGACGACCTCGGCAGCGACGAGGACGCCGGAGCAGCACCGGCGGCGGCGGCGGCGCCCTCAGCGATGCCAGGCGGCGAGGACTCGCTGTACGAGCAGCTGCCGCCAACCCCGCCGACCACGAAGCCGCTGTTGTCGGCGACTTCCGAGACGGCGGCAGCGGCGGCGGCTGATGCCTCGTCGGAGGAGCCGCTGGAGGCGTACTTCTACGACCAGCTGGAGGAGTTCCTGGTGTGGGACCCGGCCACTGACCCGGCCGTGGCGGAGGCCGAGGACCGAATCCGGGTGCGGGCGGGGCCGCTGGACGCCCTGCTGGTGCACGCCTGCTGCCCCGCCACCGAGGGCGCCAGGCAGCACCTGCTGTTCTGCGAGAGCCTGGCGGCCACCTACCGCTGCTTCGCCAGCTCGCACGAGCTGGTCGGCCGCATCGTGTCGCGGGCGATCTTCTTCCTGGCGGCCGGCCGCGACCTGCTGTGGAAGCCGGCCTTCGCCTTCCTGGTCCGCGTGCTGGACGAGGTGCGGCTTGGGGCGCTGGCGGGGGTGGGGACTGCCCGGATCGCGAATCTCAATTGAGCAGATCTCCATTGAGCAAATCTCCATTGAGCAAATCTCCATTGAGCATATCTCCATTAAGCAGATCTCCATTAAGCAGATCTCCATTAAGCTGATCTCCATTAAGCAGATCTCCATTAAGCAGATCTCCATTGAGCAGATCTCCATTGAGCAAATCTCCTCTGGCAGTAGGCAGACCAGCTCTTTCTTTTCATCCCCATCAGGTCAGCTCCGAATGCGACCAGGAGATGCTGGACGACCTCGGCCTGCTTAAGCAGCGCCTTGTCGGCGAGGGCCGCCTGCCGGAGGCGCAGATCCTCGCCACCGCGCTCGCCGGCGTGCGGCAGCGCCAGGCCGAGGCCGCCCAGCCCGACCCCGCTGCGGCAGCCGCCGCCTCCGCCTTGGCGGCACAACGGCGTAGCATCACCGACTTCACGCCGCGTCAGCTGGCCGAGCAGATCACCCTCATGGACTCGCGCCTGTACAGGCGGATCGAGATTCAGGTTCGCATCTTTTACATTGTCCCAGCTTTTGAACATTATCCCAGCTTCATGAACATTACCTTCCTATATACTAAAAATGAAAATCTTGCTTGCTTGTACGCAAAAATCAACATCCTAAACATTATCTTCCCGAAAATTATTCCTGCTTATTAAGCACACCCACATCCATTTGAACACTCCCATATCCTGAGCACTCCCATATCCTGAGCACTCCCATGTCCTGAGGACTCCCATGTCCTGAGCACTCCCATGTCCTGAGCACTCCCATGTCCTGAGCACTCCCATGTCCTGAGCACTCCCATGTCCTGAGCACTCCCATGTCCTGAGCACTCCCATGTCCTGAGCACTCCCATGTCCTGAGCACTCCCATGTCCTGAGCACTCCCATGTCCTGAGCACTCCCACATCCTCCTGAACACTCTGACATCCTCCTGAACACTTCCACATCCTCCTGAACACTCTCACATCCTCCTGAACACTTTCACATCCTCCTGAACACTTCCACATCCTCCTGAACACTCTCACATCCTCCTGAACACTCCCTACCCCAGGAGTACCTGGCCTTCGTGCGCGGCCGCAGCCGGGAGCAGTTCGCCAACCTGCAGGCCTTCATCAACTCCTTCAACCGGCTGGGCTTCTGGGTGAAGACCCTGGTGCTGGGCTCAAAGACCACCAAAATGAAGGAGCGGCAGCGGCTGCTCAGCTATTTCCTGAAGGTGGCGGACGAGCTCAAGCGGCTGCACAACTTCAACTCGCACCTGGCCATCGTGTTCAGCCTCATCAGTCTGGACCAGCTGCCCTGGCCCGGCCGCTCCGTGCGCCAGCGGCTGCGTGCCCTCACCAGCTGCCTTGGCGACCAGGCCGCCTTTGCCAGGGACTACTTCCGCAACATGGGCTCCACCGAGCCGCCGCTGGTGCCGCACGTAGGCGAGGTGCTCAAGTATCTCACGCGCATCCACGAGGGCGCTGTCGGCGGCGATGAGGTGTCCAGCCTCCCACCCGACTATCCGGTCAGCCGGGCCAAGCAGCTGGGCCTCATGCCCGTCATCAACTACTGGAAGTACTGGGTGTCCTTTAATTGCCTGGACTTCTGCATTCGGTTCAAGCGGTACTCGGCTAAGGCTATGTGAGTGGGCTTGACCACGCAGGGCTTGGCTACTCCGCCTTTAGGGCCATAGACAGGGCCATTGACAGTGGTATAGACAGGGTCATAGACAGAGCCATGGACAGTGCCATAGACGGTGCCACAGATAGGGCCATGGACAGTGCCATAGTGCCACAGATAGGGCCATAGACAGTGCTTGGCCACTCAGCGCTGACTGCTCCCCGCCCGCAGGCACTACCCTTTCGCGCTGAACCCGGAGCTGCTGGCCTGCCTGAACAACTTCAACGACGCCCTGCCGGAGCCGGCTCTGAACGACCTGCTGGACCAGGTGCGGCAGAAGTACATGAAGTGATGGAGAGCGACAGCTCAATGTAATTGACGTTCTGCAAGCCCTTCGATCTGCCTCAGAACTGAAGATCTCGCAATGTAAATTTCTGTCTTTTTTGGCTTTCTTGTTCATTGTTAAACAGCCCTCGTAACAAAGTTTTTCGCATCACCCTGCTGGCTGCTGTTGAAGCACCAATGCACTCTGAATTCACAGACAAAAAATTATCTCACGCTTGTCACATCTGTTTGTCTTTTGTTTTGTTGAATCTTAATTTTAATGTCAATCGAATATTACTCATAGTAGCTGTCCGATTTATAAAGAATTTTCATGCCGCATACGCATATTCTAAGCATTGATCAGCAGCTTATACCTAAAGCTATTTATTATATAGTATTTACAAGTCTTGAGCAATACCTTATGAGCATATTTTTGATTCTAAGCAATTCCAGTGTTTTCAATATTTATTTTCCTAGCAGTGAGGCTCACTGCAGCATGTGTTAATTATTAATCACTGTTTCACCGTACTGCTGCTCGCCACCTGTGGATCTCCTGCCCTCTACAGCCCCCCCCCCCACCGGCGAGTTGAACTGCCTGGCACTGCGGACTCTGAGCAATAAATGAATTGTGCAGCTACCTGGCGCGGCCTGGCCGCTCAAATCTCCAAGTTTGATTTCTTGAGTGAACCCGACTGCTCAGCCAATGCGCTGGCAAAGAAACAGGGAGTTGCTTGATTGGTCTTATTTATTGACTGTGAGTTTAGCAGGTCTTTGCTTCAATTTGGCGTCAGTCATACAGGCCTTTGTCTGTGTCTGCCTGCCTGCCCTGCCCTGCCTGTCTGTCTGTCTGTCTGCCTGCATGTCTGTCTGTCTATCTGTCTGCCTGCCTGTCTGTCTGGCGGTCTGTCTGTCAGTCTGTCTGCCTACCTGTCTATCAGCTCTGGCTGTCTATCTGTCTGCCTGTCTGTCTGTTCGTCTGCCTGTCTGTCTGTCTGTCTGTCTGTTCGTCTGCCTACCTGTCTTTCTGCCTGTGTCTGTCTGTCTGCCTGTCTGTCAGTCTGTCTGCCTGCCTGTCAGCTCTGGCTGTCAGTCCGTCTGTCTGCCTGCCAGCCTGTCTGTCTGCCTGCCTGCCTGCCAGCCTGTCTGTCTGCGCCTGTTTTATGCCAGCCTTGAACTACATAAGTTACTTAAGTCCTTCAAGATTGCTCCCAACTCGTACAGTATTGCGACAAAAGTTTTACAGCTTAATAAAAGCAAATGAGGCTTGGCAAATCAAATGCGTCACTGCAAATCCTCAGCCAAAACAGGCTGGTGCGGAAACCAGAGAAAAGACATAATTGTCACCCGAATCGCTCTGCTTTATCAGAGATAAACAGTGTGTAAACAAGCATGCTCAGGGTCAGTCACATGACCGACTCACCTGGCTGAGGAGGCGTGGCCAGTACTTGGGGTGGCGGCTGGTCACATGGGTGGCAGCGATAAAAGCAGCGGCATAAATAGAGCCGCCCCGCGGCCGGAGCCACGCCAACCTCTGCCCAGAATCCATCAAAGCATTCATCAGCTTGCAGAGCCAGCCTCGTAATCAGCAATGGACGGTGAGTGCTGAGTTGCCAGGTGCTGCCATTTTCAATCAAGTCGCAGCGCCTTGCTCCCAGGCTTTAACTGCTGCCCCCTCCTGACCCGCAGGTAAGTGCAGCAGCCCGCAGTGCCAGGACTGCAAGTGCGGCGCCGACTGCAACCCAGGCGGAGAATGCTGCAAGCAGAACGGCTGCTGCGGGAGCAAGTGAAGGATCTGCTTGTCCTCGGATGCTCAAACTCTGCGCCATAGCCGTAACTGTATGAAATCAGCTTTGCCAATGCCAGCGCCCGAATAAATTCAACAATAAACTGCCATCTCAGAGTTGATTTGCACCTCGGTGCTGACAAACTGCTTGAACCCATCGTTTATTGTTCATTCAAAAGTCCTGTATGTACTTGAATAGGTACAAGAGAAGATAGCGGCTGTACAAATATATCAGTAAATAAATATTAGCCTTGCAACTCAAGTCGACAATAGCGGTAGCTTTGGATGCCTGCATCGTGCAGTAAAATAGCGATATTTATCTGTGCTAGGAAACCTGGACTTGTAAAAGTGCAGAAAAAGACTGCTGGCTGTCCGGCTGTCATGGCTTGGAGATGCAGCGGTGCGGAGAGGGCACTGCAGGCACAGCCTGTCATGGCACGGCGGCGGTCACACAATCAGCAGCCACAGGCCGAATACGGCGGCGATCCACAGGAAGAGGCGGCTGGCCAGCGGCCCGAGCAGGTGGGCCACCTCCAGCTCCTCCAGGGACTCCTGCAGCTCCAGCGCCAGGTCTGGCGGATCAGCGGGGGATGGGCTGCGTTTTATTGAACAGGCAGGCACTAAGACAGACAGACAGACAGACAGAACAGAACAGACAGACAGAACAGAACAGACAGACAGAACAGATCAGACAGACAGAACAGACAGACAGAACAGACAGACAGACAGACAGGCAGACAGACACAAAACAGACTGACAGACACACCTGTCAGGGACAGTCCAAGGCCGCCGTTGTCCGACGCCGTGTCGATTCCGACGGAAATGCGCAGGCCGCCCAGCAGGAGGTGCCGCTGGCCGCTCTGCTCTCTCAGCCGGTGGCCGCTGGGCCTCGGCGGCACGGGCGGCCCGAGCTCGGGGCCGGATCGGCCGGAACGACCGTACACGGGGACCAGCGCGTCCTCGCTGATGGGGCCCTTGCACACCGGGCAGCTGGGCGCCTGCGGCCTGGCAGTGAGCCAGCGGTGCACGCAGGGCCAGCAGAACAGGTGGCCGCACAGGCTGACCACCGGCTCCGTCACCGGCTCCAGACAGATGTTGCATTCGAACTCGTGACCTCCGTGAGCTGCTTCAGCCATCCTCGGGCATCCGGGGCCCGGGGGCTGCAAGCTGCGGCAGGTTCAGCATGAGGATGGGATGTTGGGATATTCAGAATGGATGTTGGGACATTCAGAATGGGATGTTGGGATATTGAGAATGGGATGTTGGGATATTGAGAATGGGATGTTGGGACATTCAGAATGGGATGTTAGGATATTCAGAATGGGATGTTGGGACATTCAGAATGGGATGTTGGGATATTCAGAATGGGATGTTGGGACATTCAGAATGGGATGTTGGGATATTCAGAATGGGATGTTGGGATATTCAGAATGGATGTTGGGACATTCAGAATGGGATGTTGGGACATTCAGAATGGATGTTGGGACATTCAGAATGGGGTGTTGGGACATTCAGAATGGGGTGTTGGGACATTCAGAATGGATGTTGGGATATTCAGAATGGGTGTTGGGATATTCAGAATGTGTTGGGATATTCAGAATGGATGTTAGGACATCCACAATGGGATGTTGGGATATTCAGAAAGGACTCAATTAACGCACCAGGAGGTCACGGTGACCCCACAGAAGAGCAATAGCAGAGTTATGTATTTAAATAAAAACAGCTTTGTCTCAATAAGTGTACGAATCTTCATTAGTTTAACAACAGGCGTCTGCCCAAAACACAGCAAGGAAAGCGAAGAAATCTGCAGCAGAAGCAGTACTGTCAGTAGTGCATAACATTTATACGTCGAATAAACTGTGCAAAAAATCAAAAAAATATTCGCAAGCGAGGAGCCCTCTGAGATCCAGCGGAATTTGCATGGCTGCTAAGCGAAGAGGAGAAGGGAGAGGGAGGAGAAGCAGACGGGAAGGGAGAGGGGAAGGCAGAGGGGAAGGGAGAGGGGAAGGCAGAGGGGAAGGCAGAGGGGAAGGGAGAGGGGAAGGCAGAGGGGAAGGGAGAGGGAGCAAGAGCTGAAAACCAGCTAGCCAGAGAAATTGAATATGAACAGCTGAAAAACTGTGAATAAACAAACGATTGCCACAAAGCATCAACCAAACTCATAAATAAGGGGGTCCGCTATGAACTTCCCTACCGCATAAAGTAAATACAAAAAAATGTATTAAACATAATATTTGAATATTTGAATGTACAGAAATTGTACACACGCAGACGCAGCTGAGGAAGTGCCAAAATGACGCAAACATGAGTGAGTGCTCAGACTCACAGATGAGTGAGTGCTCAGACTCGCAGATGAGTGAGTGCTCAGGCTCACAGATGAGTGAGTGCTCAGACTCGCAGATGAGTGAGTGCTCAGGCTCACAGATGAGTGAGTGCTCAGACTCACACAGATGAGTGAGTGCTCAGGCTCACAGATGAGTGAGTGCTCAGACTCACAGATGAGTGAGTGCTCAGACTCACAGATGAGTGAGTGCTCAGACTCACACAGATGAGTGAGTGCTCAGACTCACACAGATGAGTGAGTGCTCAGACTCACACAGATGAGTGAGTGCTCAGACTCACACAGATGAGTGAGTGCTCAGACTCGCAGATGAGTGAAGGGGATGCAGCAACGGAGCCAACAGCAGCAGCTCAGACCCGCAGGATCTCCAGGCAGTTGCCGTAGCAGATGCCAATCCAGCCGTTGTGCGCGCTGCTCCACTGGATCTGGTTGATCTCGCCGGCCGCAGTGTAGGCCAGGATCGGGTCCTCCACTGCCCGCGGCATTTGCTGCAGGTCCCAGATCAGCGCCTGGAAGTCGTCCGCTGCGGGGCCAAGCAGAGCATGCGAATTTCTAATTGGCTTTGAATCGCTAGACTCGAGTCTGGCTCACCAATTTCAATTTCTAAATTATAATTCACCAATTGATTGATCCGAGCTCGCCATTCACAGTCCACTGTTCACCAATCACCCATTCACAGACCTCAGTTCACCAATCACCCATTCATAGAACAAAAGTTCACCAATCACCCATTCACAGAACAAAAGTTCACCAATCACCCATTCACAGAACAAAAGTTCACCAATCACCCATTCACAGAACAAAAGTTCACCAATCACCCATTCACAGAACAAAAGTTCACCAATCACCCATTCACAGAACAAAAGTTCACCAATCACCCATTCACAGAACAAAAGTTCACCAATCACCCATTCACAGACCTCAGTTCACCAAAATTCGCAGCCTTACCTGCAGTGCAGATGTGACAGGCGGAGTGTGGCGCCCAGGCCAGCCCGTTAACGCAGGCTCGGTGGTTGGTGAGGCGCGCCACGGGGGTGCAGGGCACGCGGGTGTCAAGGACGATCACCTCGGAGGCGTCCATGGCGAAGGTGGCCAGGTAGTTGGGGTCCTGCCGGTTCCAGGCGAGCCGCAGCAGCGGGCTGTGGCCGGGGTCCTCGTAGATGATGGTGGAGTGCTCCAGGTGACGCAGGTCGAACATCCGCACGGAGCCGTCGGCGCCGACGCTAGCGAACATGTCGCGACCGCCGCCCTGTCGGCTGAAGGCGATGTCGTAAACTTCTTTGTCGTGCGCAATCAGCTGGGTCTTCACGTGGCCGCTGACCACGCGCCCCACCACCTGGCCAGTCTGTAGGCGCGGAATGTGGCAGAGTTCGAGTTCAGAGGGTCGTCGCACAGAATAACGGAGAAGAGCTTTGGGTCAACTTGAGAGCGGATTGCCAGTCTGTAAGAGCAACTATCGTTAATTGGATAGGTTGGGTCAATGCTGGTCAGTCTGGTGGGTCAAGGCTGGTCAGTCTGGTGGGTCAATGCTGGGTCAGTCTGGTGGGTCAATGCTGGTCAGTCTGGTGGGTCAATGCTGGGTCAGTCTGGTGGGTCAAGGCTGGTCAGTCTGGTGGGTCAAGGCTGGTCAATCTGGTGGGTCAAGGCTGGTCAGTCTGGTGGGTCAAGGCTGGTCAGTCTGGTGGGTCAATGCTGGGTCAGTCTAGTGGGTCAAGGCTGGTCAGTCTGGTGGGTCAATGCTGGGTCAGTCTGGTGGGTCAATGCTGGTCAGTCTGGTGGGTCAAGGCTGGTCAGTCTGGTGGGTCAATGTTGGTCAGTCTGGTGGGTCAATGCTGGGTCAGTCTGGTGGGTCAAGGCTGGTCAGTCTGGTGGGTCAATGCTGGTCAGTCTGGTGGGTCAAGGCTGGTCAGTCTGGTGGGTCAAGGCTGGTCAGTCTGGTGGGTCAAGGCTGGTCAGTCTGGTGGGTCAAGGCTAGTCAGTCTGGTGGGTCAAGGCTGGTCAGTCTGGTGGGTCAATGCTGGGTCAGTCTGGTGGGTCAAGGCTGGTCAGTCTGGTGGGTCAAGGCTGGTCAGTCTGGTGGGTCAAGGCTGGTCAGTCTGGTGGGTGAAGGCTGGGTCAGTCCGATCTGTCAAGACTGAGTCAGTTGTCGGCTCGCACCTCGAGTCCCCAGATGGTGCAGGTGGTGTCGATGCTGGAGGTGCCGAGTATGTTCGGGTCGACTTCGTTCCAATCGAAGGAGGTGAGCGGAGCGCAGAAGTCGGAGTTCTTGTTGTTGTTAAGCAGGCACTCCAGCTTGGTCTCGG
This sequence comes from Macrostomum lignano, assembly GCA_002269645.1. Taxonomy (NCBI): domain Eukaryota; kingdom Metazoa; phylum Platyhelminthes; family Macrostomidae; genus Macrostomum; species Macrostomum lignano. The sequence goes on from NIVC01000671.1 coordinate 85,757, forward strand.
TGTCGGAGACGACCCGCCAGACCCGCAGGTAGTCGCCGCTGGTGGCCAGCAGGTCGGCCGAGCCGGCGGAGCCCTTGCTGTCGGGCATCCACATAATGCGCGTGGTCGGGTACGGGTGGTCGAAGGTGCTGCGGCAGGTCAGCTCTCCACGCTCGTCGTCCAGTGCGACGATCTGCGGCGGGTGTGGGATTTTGATGTTCTTTAATGTCCCTTTAATATACTTTACTGTACTTTGGAACTCGCTCTCGCCAGCTTCTGTGCCAGGTCTGTCCGATTCCCGGACACTCACTGATTCACACATTCTGACCGATTCCCGGACACTCACTGGTTCACACATTCTGTCCGATTCCCGGACACTCACTGATTCACACATTCTGACCGATTCCCGGACACTCACTGATTCACACATTCTGTCCGATTCCCGGGCACTCACTGATTCACACATTCTGTCCGATTCCCGGGCACTCACTGATTGATGTCCCGGTTACTCACTGGTTCACACACACTCCGTCCCGGTCACTCACTGTTTCACACACACTCCGCCCCGGTCACTCACTCAGTCCATACTCAGTCAAACTCAGCAGTCAGCAGAGACCCACCTGCAACTTGTTATTGTACTCCTCAACAAAGGAGCCGAGCGCCAGCCGAAAGCCTTTGTCCGGCCGCACGGACCAGTTCATGCTGTACACCGGCCAGGGCGCCTCGTACTTGTAAATCTCCTTCTTCTTGTGACCGCCTCCGCCACCGGCCTGCCCAGAGAGATGGTGGCCTTGCATAGCTGCTGCTTCTGCTCCTGCTGCCGAGATGGCGCGGGCGGTTAGCGCCGCAGTGAATGGCGAAGGATTCATGTTGCGTTGATTCAAATAGATGGCATGAGATGAGACATGTGGGTTATGTGAGGACACAGGGTGAGATATGGTTATCTGAGGACACGGGATGAGATATGGTTTTCTGGGAACACGGGATGAGATATAGGGTTATCTGAGGACACTGAATGAGATATGGTTTTCTGGGAACACGGGATGAGATATAGGGTTATCTGAGGACACTGAATGAGATATGGTTTTCTGGGAACACGGGATGAGATATAGGGTTATCTGAGGACACTGAATGAGATATGGTTTTCTGGGAACACTGGATGAGATATAGGGTTATCTGAGGACACTGGATGAGATATGGTTTTTTGGGAACACTGGATGAGATATAGGGTTATCTGAGGACACTGGATGAGATATGGGGTTATCTCAGGACATTGAATGAGATATGGGGTTATCCGGGGACATGAGATGAGATATGGGGTTTCTGAGGACACTGGATGAGATATAGGGTTATCTGAGGACACTGGATGAGATATAGGGTTATCTGAGGACACTGGATGAGATATGGGGTTATCTGAGGACACTGGATGAGATATAGGGTTATCTGAGGACACTGGATGAGATATGGGGTTATCTGAGGACACTGGATGAGATATGGGGTTATCTGAGGACACTGGATGAGATATGGGGTTATCTGAGGACACTGGATGAGATATGGGGTTATCTGAGGACACTGGATGAGATATGGGGTTATCTGAGGACACTGGATGAGAATCCCAAGTACGACTGAAAGGCATACAGTTAAAGTAATTTTACTCATAATACAAGCAGCACTCAAGCTTCAACTAGATAGGTTATATTTATATTAAGAAACTGTTGCAAAGGTAAAATATCAACTTTCTCACAGAACAGAACGCTAATCCCTCGAATTAGTGGAGAAATCTGCGCATTTTTCAATTCAATACAAAAACTAGCTAATCGAGAATTTCGCGCCACATGCAGTCGACAGAGACAAGAGTAGAAGGAAGCTGATTGCTGATGTACTTGCTAGATTATTAGCTTAATAGGTCAACGGGAACAGGTGGGTCAACGGGAACAGGTGGGTCAACAGGGAGCAGGTGGGTCAACAGGGAGCAGGTGGGTCAACAGGGAGCAGGTGGGTCAACGGGAGCAGGTGGGTCAACAGGAAACAGGTGGGTCAACAGGGAACTGGTGGGTCAACAGGGAGCAGGTGGGTCAACAGGGAGCAGGTGGGTCAACGGGAGCAGGTGGGTCAACAGGGAGCAGGTGGGTCAACGGGAGCAGGTGGGTCAACAGGGAGCAGGTGGGTCAACAGGAAACAGGTGGGTCAACAGGGAACTGGTGGGTCAACAGGGAGCAGGTGGGTCAACAGGGAACTGGTGGGTCAACAGGGAGCAGGTGGGTCAACAGGGAACTGGTGGGTCAACAGGGAGCAGGTGGGTCAACAGGGAACTGGTGGGTCAACAGGGAGCAGGTGGGTCAACAGGGAACTGGTGGGTCAACAGGGAACAGGTGGGTCAACAGGGAACTGGTGGGTCAACAGAAAACAGGTGGGTCAACAGGGAGCAGGTGGGTCAAGCAGGAACAGGTGGGTCATCAGGGAACAGGTGGGTCAGCAGGGAGCAGGTGGGTCAACAGGGAGAAGGTGGGTCAACAGGGAGCAGGTGTGTCAACCTAATCCGTAAGCCTCTACAACAGAAGCGGAAAGCGCGCTGAACAGGATCAATAGCGATGTGAGGCTGGAATCGAAGATGCAGAGACAGTAGTCTGGAATAAGCATACAAAAATGAAAGAAACAGGAGCAGAGAAAAGACGGCCGGTCAATTAATTCATCCATAGCCAGTAAAAACGGAATAGAAAATCAATGCGATGAAGTGCAGATGAAGGCAGGCAGGATCAATCAAATCGATAGCAATAGAGGCCTCAGTGGAAGCCCTAGCGACTACATGGGACTTATTGCAGATCGCGCTGATAGAAATTATGTTTTTAATTAATCACAGTTATAAAAAAAGTCACGCGAATCCGCTACTATGACTCATAGTAGTGAGTGAAGCCACAGGTTTGGCAGTCAATGGCAGATCGATGGGTCGCATACTCGTATCTGAGTGTAAAAATCAATACAGAATCTGAATAACAACAGGACTGCCAAGGGTGATCAGAGAGCCGTCATAACTTTAACGTTCACAAATCCCATCACTGCCGGGCTCAGTGCGCAGAGGCGGCCGTCGCTGCCGCGGAGGTGACGGGCGTCTCGACACAGGCGCAGGCGGTCGGATTGACCGAGTCGTCGGCGGGGGACAGCGGGGAGTTCAGGAACGGCTGCAGGTGGATCTGCGAGTGCGGGGGACAGGGGCGACGCATTTAACTGAGTGACACTGAATGAGTGACACACACACACACACACACACACACACACACACACACACACGATGAACTGACACTGAATGAGTGACACACACACACACACACACACACACACACACACGATGAACTGACACTGAATGAGTGACACACACACACACACACACACACACACACACACACACGATGAACTGACACTGAATGAGTGACACACACACACACACACACACACACACACACACACACACGATGAACTGACACTGAATGAGTGACACACACACACGATGAACTGACACTGAATGAGTGACACACACACACGATGAACTGACACTGAATGAGTGACACACACACACACACACACACACACACACACACACACGATGAACTGACACTGAATGAGTGACACACACACACACACACACACACACACACACACGATGAACTGACACTGAATGAGTGACACACACACACACACACACACACACACACACGATGAACTGACACTGAATGAGTGACACACACACACGATGAACTGACACTGAATGAGTGACACACACACACGATGAACTGACACTGAATGAGTGACACACACACACACACACACACACACACACACACGATGAACTGACACTGAATGAGTGACACACACACACGATGAACTGACACTGAATGAGTGACACACACACACGATGAACTGACGCTGAATGAGTGACACACACACACACACGATGAACTGACACTGAATGAGTGACACACACACACACGATGAACTGACACTGAATGAGTGACGCACTGTACCCACCTGTAGGTGCAGGTTAACCTCGCTAGCCCGGCTAAGGTAGGGAAAATTCCCCCACTCTTGAGATGGGCCCGCTTGGCATCCGGGTAGCACTTGTAGGTCTCCTCGCGTACCCGGGATGTCAGCGCGTTGTCGTCGAACACCTAGCAAAGCAAACGACATTTTGATGCTCAGATGTGCACAAGTCATGCTACTAATAAACTTGTTAGTAGTAAGCAAAGAATAAGCCCGCCCTGTCTCTCACATCAATCAGAGTCACGGGCAAGCCCTGCAGCTTGTGCGGCTCAACATAGTCATCCTGGCAGTTGAGGGTGAGCCGGCTGGCCAGCTGCTGCTGGCTCAGGCTGTGCAGCGAGTGGTTCAGGAACAGCATGGAGTCCGCGATCTCCCGGTCCCGAGAGCTGATGCTGTCAAGGTTGTGCATCACCGTTGAGCGGAGCACTACAGCTGGCAGCAGCCAGAAGCTGTGGGATTGGGGATAACAACAGAAGGCTTACTGCCTCCGCAGTACTGTGGAGCAGCTGATTCCCCTCCCCAGCAGCAGCAGCACTGTGGAGCAGCTGATTCCCCCCCAGCAGCAGCAGCACTGTGGAGCAGCTGATTCCCCCCAGCAGCAGCAGCACTGTGGAGCAGCTGATTCCCCCTCCCCAGCAGCAGCAGCACTGTGGAGCAGCTGATTCCCCCCCCCAGCAGCAGCAGCACTGTGGAGCAGCTGATTCCCCCCCCCCAGCAGCAGCAGCACTGTGGAGCAGCTGATTCCCCCCCCCAGCAGCAGCAGCACTGTGGAGCAGCTGATTCCCCCCCAGCAGCAGCAGCACTGTGGAGCAGCTGATTCCCCCCCCAGCAGCAGCAGCACTGTGGAGCAGCTGATTCCCCCCCCAGCAGCAGCAGCACTGTGGAGCAGCTGATTCCCCCCCCAGCAGCAGCAGCACTGTGGAGCAGCTGATTCCCCCCCCCAGCAGCAGCAGCACTGTGGAGCAGCTGATTCCCCCCAGCAGCGCTGTAGAGCCTACTCAACCCTACTCACGACTTAACGGAATTAGTCTGCTGAAAGATGGACGTCTCCACGAAGGAGTTGCAGAGCACCAGGGAGGCAACCCGCCTGGCCCGGCCGTGCTCCTGTTCGGCGAACTTCTGCGCCAGGAAGCCGCCCAGGCTGGCGCCGAAGATGTGGACTCGCGCCAGGCTCAGGTGGTCCAGCAGCCGCTGGAAGCTGAGACACCAGTCCCCGAGGCTCCACACCACCGGGTAGTCCAGGGCGATGACGCGAAAGCCAAAACTAGTGAGGTAAAGCACCTGGCGAAAGAAGACCTGCGGCGGAACGAGGATGAGTTCATGTTGAGCTGGGATGGGTAGCAACTGCAGGGCAGCCTCCGATGCAGGCCTAGTTTTGAGCGTCAAACTTCATCTCTCAAACACTTCAGCAGTACGAGTAAATATCACAGCTGTCTGGGGCGATTCTCACAGCTGTCTAGGGGCGATTTTCACAGCTGTCTAGAGGCGATTCTCACAGCTGTTAAGGGGCGATTCTCACAGCTGTCTGGGGCGATTCTCACAGCTGTCTGGGGCGATTCTCACAGCTGTCTAGGGGCGATTCTCACAGCTGTCTAGGGGCGATTCTCACAGCTGTCTAGGGGCGATTCTCACAGCTGTCTAGGGGCGATTCTCACAGCTGTCTAGGGGCGATTCTCACAGCTGTCTAGGGGCGATTCTCACAGCTGTCTAGGGGCGATTCTCACAGCTGTCTAGGGGCGATTCTCACAGCTGTCTAGGGGCGATTCTCACAGCTGTCTAGGGGCGATCTCACAGCTGGTTAGGGCAATTCAGACCAGCTTTTCAAGTAGGATTTTAAGCTGCAATTATTAGGGTTAGGGTTAGGGTTTATTGCAATTTCGGGAGGCTCACGAGAGACCTAAGAGACCATGAGGTACCTCGGCGGTGCCGGAGCAGGGCGGCAGGCACACCAGCGGGCAGCGCACGTGCCGCGGCCCGGCATCGTACATGCTCCACTCCAGCGAGTCGTCATCGTCCACCACCACGCGGCGGTGAGCGACGGCGCTGCGGAAGCCCAGGTACTCCTCGGAGCGGAGGATGCCGCACGAGGCAGCAGCCGCCGCAGCAGCCGAAGCGGTAGATGCCGAGTTGGCGGAAGACATGCTGGAATGAAAAAGCAGCAGTTATAACTCAATATCAGCATTCAGATATCTGCGGGAGATCCCCGAGCCTCCCAGTCCCCCCTCCAATGGGTTCGTCGTGATTGAAAATAAACAAGACCAGACCGCTTAGATAGCACACTACGTAATTGTTAATTTTTTCACTGAATAGCCTACTGCAAGTAGCAACGATGGCATTTTCATATTACAAATGAGTACAGCAGATAGGCTAGGAAACCGTGGGAAATGTACAAGTGCAGGAAAGTGAGTGCAAAAGTAACAACCTGGCCCAAAAATATTAAAAGGCCAACTACCGGTACTTAGCATGATATAAGTTGCTTAACAGCTCACCAAAAATATTGAATAATACTACATTTTAATATTCATGACATTTCAGAAATAAGCATAACAAAATGTTCGACTAATTGGAGCAGGTGAGACCGTTCCAAATTGACTAGTGGACGAGTTTCCCCGAAACACCACAACACCTTCAAGTGTTACCTGTGAATCAGTTTAACGGAGATAAATCGCATAGTAAACATGCTACTTCCGGTAATCATAATGGAAAACTATGTTGGGAATCAACTGACTACTTCCGGTATCTCACTACAGACTTGAGAACCACTGACTACTTCCGGTATCTTCACTACAGACTGGGAAATACACTACTTCCAGTATCTTACTACACAGACTAAGCTGGATACTTCCGGTATCTCACTACACAGGTCAGAAAATTCACAGGCACTTCCGGTCAACAAAAAAAGCTTGAATGCATCACGAGCTCTCCAGCTAGCTTGAGCGGCTGTCCAAGGCGGCCAGACCGGCGGCAGCGCTCAGCCAATTAGCGATCAGCAGCGCTCAGCCAATCAGCGGCCAGCAGGGCTCAGCCAATCAGCGGCCAGCAGGGTCAGCACGTAGGCGGCGCCCAGGCAGACCACAAAGCACAGGCAGCCAAGCATGCGGGCCAGCAGTACAGCGTAGGGCCGGAGATCCGGGCGCAGCCAGGCCAGGAAGTACAGCACCTGGCTGAGCAGGCCGGGGCAGAAGCACTCCAGCGAGGCCAGGTGGCAGGTCATGGTGACGGCGATGTGCAGCAGGTTCACGGCTAGGAAGGCCGGCCACAGCGAGTCGGCCAGCGGCGTCACGCCCACGTAGCGCTTATCAGCCCACAGCAACAGCCCGGCAACCAGCGTGACCACAGTGAAGCCCACGTGGACGCGGCGCGGCGAGGCCGAGAAGCTGGCGACTAGCGACATCGACGGCGCAGTCGAAGACGCCAAAGACGATAGTGGCGGCGGCGGCGGCTGCGCTGACGGTGGCGACTGTTCCGAGTGTTCGGTTAAGCTCGGCAGGTCGGAGGGGTCGCCGCGCTTGGCCTCAACGCCTTCGATGCGGCGCAAGCGGCTCTCAGCGCCGGACAGGATGCGCTCGGCCCGCCTGCGCCGGCGCAGCTCGGCCTCTGATTGGTCGGCTGCCTCCGCCGCTGCCTGATCAGCTGCTGATTGGCTGCTCACTGGTTGACTAGTAGCACTCATTACAGCTGGGGCGGTGAGGATATCGGAAAAATTATAATTCCAATATACAAACTTAACGTCAGCGCCAACCCCAATGGCAACCAAAGTGGAAAGCCTAAACTCAAATGGCAACTCAATGGCAAGCCCAATGACTCGATGGCAACCCCAAACCCAAATGGCAACTCAATGGCAAGCCCAATGACTCGATGGCAACCCCAAACCCAAATGGCAACTCAATGGCAACCCCAATGACTCGATGGCAACCCCAATGACTCGATGGCTACCCCAATGACTCGATGGCTACCCCAATGACTCGATGGCAACCCCAATGACTCGATGGCAACCCCAATGACTCGATGGCAACCCCAATGACTCGATGGCAACCCCAATGACTCGATGGCTACCCCAATGACTCGATGGCTACCCCAATGACTCGATGGCAACCCCAATGACTCGATGGCAACCCCAATGACTCGATGGCAACCCCAATGACTCGATGGCAACCCCAATGACTCGATGGCAACCCCAATGACTCGATGGCAACCCCAATGACTCGATGGCAACCCCAATGACTCGATGGCAACCCCAATGACTCGATGGCTACCCCAATGACTCGATGGCAACCCCAATGACTCGATGGCTACCCCAATGACTCGATGGCAACCCCAATGACTCGATGGCTACCCCAATGACTCGATGGCAACCCCAATGACTCGATGGCAACCCCAATGACTCGATGGCAAGCCCAATTGGAGGCATGAAGAAGCACGCACAGTTGTGGCACAAGAGTCAAGAGTGCATGTCCAGGGCTGAGAGTAGCCCTTAGCAGTTGAAAACTTGTGCAAATCTTGGTTAAAATGGGATCAGTTAGAGCAAAAAATGCACTAAGCCTATAAAATTCTGGAAACCAGGAACAAATAGCATCTGACTCTAAAATAATAACTATTTATGTTAAATTTTATAGATAACCAGAAGAATATCAAGCTACCAATTAAAGGTGTGAACCATTTCAACAATCAACAAGCAAAAGACATGTTACCACATTGGCTTATCCTTTCTGGCCCATGCCATTTATACTCATTACTCAAGATCAACCTTGGGTATACCAATGACTGTTTAGGCCACCTCAGCACTTTCTTTGAGATCCTGCAAATTGCCTAACATGCTCTAGACTAGTTGTCAATTGAATTTGTTTTTTAATGATATTAGGATACATTGAAATACATTTGACAAATTATATGCTATTAGCAATTGTGGTAAATATAAAAATATACATTTTCCAACTCAATGCTCTAAGTCAACCAATATCTAGAATTTAGTGCATGTTTATAGGTTTCCAAAAAATACTTTAATAAGATCTGGTCATTTTTCCCATATACTAGAAATAAAACAGCAAAATGCTTCATATATACTATTTAAAAAAGTAAGTTATATGAATAATATAGGCATTAATGAAATATATATCAATTGCTATTTTGGGGTTTTTTAAATAATCAATTTAAAACACTTATGGAACAAACTTTAAAAGCTATAAATATTCTTGCTAGGCATCTAGAGAAATGGCACAAGTGCAGTGCTGGGCAAGTTAATCAATTTTTTTAACTCGTTAAAAGTTAAAAAGTTAATTTAATTGCTCCAAAAAAATTAACTGTAACTAGTTAATTATTTAACTTTTGCCCAAAATTTAACTTCCGAAAAGTTAAAAGTTAAAGTTAATAATTCTCTAACGGAAAAAGTGACATTTTCCCAGACATGCGTCCGGCGCGTTTTTTAAATTTCAGGTCGGCGCGGCGCGGCTGTGGCCAGGTCGCGGTGCGGCGCGGCGCGCGGTGGCGCGACGCAGCGCAGAAGGTCGTGAGGCGGCGCGGGAAGTCGCGCGGCGGCGCAACATGGCGCAGTATGGTGCAACGCGACAAGGAAATATCTATGCAGCGCGACGCGGAGCAGCGCAGCAGGGAAGGCAGAATTACAACTACATGTATACAACTAGGGATGTCGACCCCGGGGAGGGCTCCCCGGGGCCCCGGGGAGCTTGTCGGGGAATACTCCCCGGGGAATTAGACCGGGGACCTCGGGGAGAAAAAAGCATTTTTAACTAAATTTTTGCCATTTAAATAAGAAAATCATTCACAGAAAGCTGATTGAAACTCTGTCTATGCTTTTTTTACCGCAAAACTGCTTATTCCTATGTATTATTTCAAACACAACACACGTTTGAATGGGGGGGGGGGGTTCATAAGACCGAAATTTCACAACGCCGAAACACCACACTTCACAAGACCGAAACTTCATAAGATCGAAATTTCACATCGTAGAAAACCTTACAATAAGGATTGTATTGCATGCAGAATTTTCGGCGTTGTGAAATTTCGGTCTTATGAAGTTTCGGTCTTGTGAAGGGTAGTGCTTTTCGGCGTTGTGAAATTTCGGTCTTATGAAAGCGACCCGTTTGAATGTTTTTTTCACTATGAGTCTTTCAATCAAGCAAATTGAACGTACAAGCGTAGAAACCCGTCAGGAAAAAGAAGCCTTACTGACTATTGTGTTGGTCTGCGTTGATGGCTTGACGCATTTGACGCAGGCACAGCGCTATATCCTGCATCAGTCACTGACGCATAGGGGGTGTCATACAATAACAAAATACTCCCTATTAGACAGGACAAAATTGTGATTTACATGTATCTGCAAGAAATTAAAATTCCTATTATAAAAACAGTCTCATTCATTAATTATCCTCCCTCGAGTGCAGCTGCTGAGTATGCATTTTCCGCCTCCGGAGTCTGGACCCTTTCTGATAAAGGTGCGCGCACGATTTGGTGATGCCACGTTGTCAAATACAGTTTTAAACAAACATTGCCTTAAGTTTTTACCCTTGCGCCTTGAACATGTAGTCCATCCAAAGCTTTAATCAAAGTTTAAGAAATGCCACTTAGTGACTTAAGATCTAAGTTATCCGCCGTTTTTTACTTATTTTTTCCCCGGAGTCCCCGGGGTCCCCGGGGAATGACAGTAAATTACCCGGGTCCCCGATAAGAAAATTCCCCGGGGAATCGACATCCGAATCGACTTCTAGTAGTCCTTGGGTAGAATATCAATAGATAATAGTTGAAGATTCCAGAATCTTCCGGAATATTCTATACATGATAACGTGTAACTGAAATAATATACATGTAATAGTTTGTGACGCGTTAAATAATGCTTAGAAAGGCGAAGTTATTTATGTATGTATTAATTTTACTTTTTAATGGCATACAAGCTGTTGAAACCCGCGGATTTTGAACCCGGGGAACTCTATTTCCCGGAGATATTAACTTTTGTCATTTAACTTTAACTTACAGAAAAAAATTAATGATTTTTGTTAACTAGTTAATACATAAAAAATTTAACGAAAATTTAACGATTTTTAAAAAAATTTAACTAGTTAATTAACTAGTTAAACAATTAACTAGTTAACGCCCAGCACTGCACAAGTGTATAGGCCTAAAGACAAGGCAAATATCAAGAAAAATATTGGATTATTAAAAAAGAATTATGAAATAGAAACAAAGTAAGAAAATATATCACTTTGATAAGCTTTTATTGATTTGCCAGTGCCTATATAAGAGCAAATAAAAAAAGATGTGGAAACCTTATTAAATAGGCCTATACAATAGTATAAGAAAACTTGGATCCTAGGTGCATAGCTATAAAATTAGGGCTAGTCCTAAAGAAATATATTTTTATAATTATCTTAACTTTTAAACTTTTATAACTCTGAAAAAAGTAAACATAGGCCTAAGCTTTTATGCAATTTTAATTCAATTGTTTTATAGTGAACTACTAAATTAGTTTTAGTTATTAGATCTACTACTCTCCCAGTTAGCAAATTCTTTTGCCTTTGCTTTTAAGTTTGACTTACTATTTGCCACTAGGTATAGCTCCTTTTATTATATGCCTGTCTTATATGGCACTTATGTGTAGCCTAGCCTTCTTGTCACCATGTTGTTTACTCTTTTGCCTAGGCCTATCTTGTCTATTTTTTTACTTATAACTATTGGTCATCTTTGCTTATACTTGTTTTTTCTTGGTACTTGCCTTTTGTCTAGTGGCCACTAGCTATTGAGAGTTTAAGTTTTTTTATTAATAGCTCAATTTTTTGTTTATCATATGAATATGATCTTGTCATGGCTCATTTTTGAATGGAAAAAGTCATACTTTCATGCCATGGCCCATTGCCTTAAGACATAACAATAGCTAAAAATAGATATTATATTATTAATATATAATTTATATATTAGGCCTAGTTTCTTATTTTATATCTTGCTTTACATTGGCTTTTTGCTTTTTAGCTATAGAATAAATAAACCTATTGCCTCGTAGTATAAGTATAACTAGTAATAACTAATAACTATACCTATACTCTATAGCTATTGTTGGCAAATAAAATCATTTAACATTTTGTTTAGTTTAACCATTTTATTCTCATTTATTATATCTCTTATCATATCTTTTATTTACTATTTTATATATTTATTGTTTATTCATAAGCTTGTGCTTAGGCACATAGAGTTGGTTCTCATGGCACCAGAGGCGCAACCAAAAAATCGGTGAGGCCAAAGGCTTAAAGAAACCTATATACTAAATCAAGACATTTGGCTTTGGGTAAGGGGCTTGGGGGTCTGATTAACATTTTTTCATGTTTACCGAGTCTCCTCCTTGGTTGTACCAATGATCAATACTGCTTATGACTGTCTTCTGACAGTCTAGTTGAAATCAAGTTGGGTATAATATAACGACATGTTGGATTAAATCTCAGTTGGCTGAAGTCGACCGACAAATTTCTTAGAAAATAAACTGGTCGAAATCAACTTAAAAATCACGGGTAGAACAAAAGCCACGCTTTTAAAATATGTTATTCACAACTAATTTTTTAAAGATATAGCTTATATTAGTTCCCATTATTTATGTGCATCAAATCAGTATAAACAGTAAATTTTGTCATTAATTTTGGCACAATATGTCCTGAAGACCCTTTGCGCCGATGAGCAGTGGCAAGTGTAGAATTGAGCAATGAATGAGTTGGGAAAGGTTTCAATCGAATGAATTCGTACAACTCAGTACAAGTATAGTAAAGTGAGTTAGCCAGACAAAAACTGATACCACCTTAACATTTACAAACTAACCTAATTCTTGACAGCAGTGGAAGACAGTGATCTAAGAGACAGTGCCTTATGAACGCATTTAAGGTATATGAACAAATTTCGTGCACAAAACATATGCATGGTCTCGGTGGAGCATTTCTGGCTTTAGAATGAGACCATAATTTAATGAAAGTTATATATACTCCCAAAATACATTTAAACTACTTTAAGGGCCGCTAAAGAACAGTTAAACTCTCCACGGAAATGAATTTGAGAGTCGAAAACTTATATCTACAGAAATTCGCTGACTGTCAAGCAACGGAACTATAAGGCGATGCCAGCTGTTCGTTCTACCTCGGTGGTAGGGCTGGCCGACGTCTGCCAGGACCCGCTGCATCGCCGCAGGCTTGCTCGGGATGTAATTTCGCTCTGTGAGAGCGAGCCCTAGCTGCAGTCCAAAGCCCAAACAGCAAGTTGAGGCGGTGTGGTGCATGGCCTGGTCCGAATGCCGATGGTGTTGCTGGCAGGCCACATCATTCGCGCCGAGTCGTCGCTCTGTCCGCAGCCGATGCAAGAGACTGCTGCAACCGTCGTGGTCAGTCGCGCAATCGGCGTTTCGTCCACTGACACGGGCGACCAGGATTTAGTTGGCGACGCGGCCTATGTTCCTGCTGAGCCTTGACGCGTCCCTTTGAGGGGCCTTGAGGCAAAACGCTGATGATTGTATCAACTGACAGCGTATTTTGTTGTAGTTCTATCGCTTAATAGAGACCTAGATGTATTTAAATGAAAAATTATCTTTCCATTTCAAGGGGGATCAGTTGAACCTTGGAGAAATCCTGGATCCTCCTCTGAACTACGTCAGCAAGCCAGTCTGCAAGCTGGTCAGATGGTCAGTGATCATTATAAACACCAAAATACTCTGTATCTTCATATCTTCATATCTTCATGGCATGAACACTAAATTAAAAATACTCTCAGTGTAAAAATAACAGTTTGCTAAATCATGCCAGCTTAAGCGCATGAATCAGTCACCGAAAAGCGAGTTCAGCACTTTTCAAAGTTGGCTGCACCCATTTCTCTCACAGAGACCGAATTCTACGAGCCTTACACAATTGCAGCAGATCCAAAACTTCGTAAAAAGCACGATCGCTATTCAAAGCAATTTTCCGCAGCAAAAGCGTATTCGCGTGCAGATAAGCGTCACCACATGCCGATCTTCCCATCCAGCATGACGATTTTGACTGCATAAATTCGTGAGCACTGAGGAAGACGAAACAAGCCTAAGTGAAGACCAGCACAAACCATGCTGAAGCTGCTCATTGTCGCCTGCGCCCTCGGCCTGGCCTCGGCCATGCCCGACCCGTACGTCCTGTACGGTAGGACTGCCAGTCAGGGCCAGTTCCCGTTCGCCGCGTGGCTCGGTTCCTGCTCCGCCTCCATCCTGGACAGCCGCACCGTCCTCACCGCCGGTCACTGCGTGTGCCGCTCCAAGCCGACCTCCGTTCTGTTCGGCGCCGTTCAGGGCAACAACCCGGAGTCCGGCTCCCGGAGGTACAGCCTGTCTACCAGCCGGCAGGTCATCCACCCGGGCTACACCAGGTGTGGCACCATTGGCAAGTGAGTATTCCACAAAGACGCTGTTTTGCTGGTTAGTTCTGCCGCTTTAGGTGTTATTGTTTGAACCAGATTCATTGGAAAAATACCGATCTGACCCACAGGGACGACATCGCCATCCTGAAGACCACCTCGGCGATCTCCTTCACCTCCGTCATCAAGCCCATCACTCTGCACACCTCCGCCACCTCTGTCGGCCAGAGCATCACCATCGCTGGCTACGGCCAAGACGAGAACAGGCGGTCCGGCGTGCTGAAGTACGCCACTAACACCGTGGCTGCCTGCAGGCGCTTCACTGGTGCCGTCTGCCAGTCGATGAGCCCGAACAGCCCGTACTACGGTGACAGCGGTGGCCCGCTGTTCATCTCCGTGAGCGGCCAGCCCCGCCAAGTCGGTGTCGTATCCGGCGGTGACTTCACCAACAACCAGGCCATCTACGGCAACGTATACGGCAGCCTGAGCTTCATCCGCGGGAACATGGGCTGAGCCTATGGTGGAATGTAGTGCAAGTTTTGCTCTAATAAATAGACACGAGTATGAGTTAGCAGCTCTAAACGCTGCAGGTGCGATCGTATGTGCCGATATTTCCTTATGATTTCTTTTCGAGCATCGGGTCGCATGGTAATAGATGCGGTCGAGTGTCTGCATGTGCATTTTACATTTAGTATGCATGCGGAATGCTTGGGTTGACAAAAACTTCATAGCCTGGCTCTCAGCTGTCAGCCGCATTCACTGGAATTCTGCTACCCGCATGCGCATAGGTTTGCCTCTAAGTGTTAGAAGTGAGCTTTCGTTAAATGTCAGGGCAGTGCTGGAGACCGAAAAGCTGGAAAAACCGGAACTCGACCGGAACCTTGTTTTGAGCCTGATGATTAGTGCGGATCCAGCCAAGTCACAGTGGTGGCAGCAATAAACAGAACTGAAATGGCTAATCTTCATATTGAATGACGGGCTCATCAAACTGTGTATGCAACTTCCGACAGCAGGTGTTCGAATTTACGAATGAATACTTAGTGTTCGGCCATAATTGGGGTCCAGGTTCGTAGGCAAACTTGTACAACGTAGTCAAAAGTTTTGCTTCCTTCCAATTATCGCATTTTGCAGCCATAAATACCTGTATACTTTTAGCTAAAACCTCAGAGATTATTTGAAAACAATCTTGAACGGAAGAAACGGCCACTAAACAATGGTAAATAATGTTGCAAATTTTTAAACTATGAAAGTGTCTATCTAAATTTCCATCTGCAACATTGAATTTTATTAATTGAGTGATCAATCTATTGATAGCACTGCTAAAACATAGAAGGCGTCATA
The DNA here is from genome assembly GCA_002269645.1 of Macrostomum lignano. NCBI lineage: Eukaryota > Metazoa > Platyhelminthes > Macrostomidae > Macrostomum > Macrostomum lignano. The sequence goes on from NIVC01000671.1 coordinate 101,474, forward strand.
TGGCTACACTCCTCCTTTTTTAGTTTTACTGTCCAGCGGCAGGATAATGATTAATAAAAAGGAATGCTGTTTTCAGACAGCAATTTTGTCACAATAACCACTTATTGAGTAATAACACTTTCACATCACATAGGTTGTCCCAGTTGATCGTATTTCAGTCTGTCAGGCGGTTGTCTATGGCGTTTGGGATACTGGTTATTGGTGACTGGCCGCGATGCTGCCATCGACTCAGTCTCACTGGTCTCCTTGGCATCTTGCAGTTCAGTAGCCGGCTGCGCTATTTGATGATGTGTCTCGCCGGTTTCTGGGATCCTGGGTTTCGTCTGTCCAATGTGCTTTCTTAACACTTTTCCATCTTCTTCGACGTTGACAATGACTTTTCCTTCAGATCCGATAATCACGCCAGGGGCCCATTCTTGCTGTGATCGTTGTAGACTCTGGCCCACACAGGTTGTCTCGCTAGTTGAATGATCGGGCAGCGCAGTAGATGTCCTCTCATGAGTTCAGCTGGCGCTTGACCTGTTGTGGAGTGCTTTGCGTTTCGATACTGCAGCAAAAACCTGTCGATACTGGCTTGCATGTCGCTCGAATCTTGTGCTGCACGAAGATGGTTTTTAAGGTCCCGAACGAATCTCTCGGCGATCCCATTTGAGCGAGGATGATATGGAGGTGTCAGGAGATGTTTGCAACCGATCCCTCGGAGCCAGCTTTCCATCTCCTTTGAGACTAGCTGGGGTCCGTTATCCGAAACGAGGACAGGTGGCACACCCTCTTGTGCGAAAGTGCGCCGGAGTTGACGGATTGTGTCCTCCGTAGTGATTGAGTTCATCAGGTGGACTTCGGCCCACTTGCTGTAGGCGTCGATCATGATGAGACAGAACTTCCCATTCTTGAAGGGGCCGGCAAAGTCTATGTGAACCCGGCTCCACTTCTCTGTCTCCTGAGGCCAGGAGGTCCACCCGCCTACTGAATAATCCTTTTGCGTCTGACAGTTTTTACACGTCTTTGCCTGGAGTTCGATTTCCTTATCGATTGAAGGCCACCACACACACTGTCGGGCGATAGATTTCATCTTATCAGCACCCAGGTGTCCATAATTGTGCAGGGTCCTCAGTACGTAGCTCCGTAGCGTATCTGGTACCACAATTCGAAGTCCTCTGAACAGGATTCCGCTCTCGATAGACAGTTCCTCTTGTATCCTGGAATACTCCCGTACCATAGCTCTACCAATTCTAGTCCATCCATACTTCACCTGTGCGAAAACTTTCCGCATCAGTGGATCTTTCAGAGACTCCTGTCAAACCTTTTCTTTGTCAATTGGGAAATCCAAAATGGTGTCTTGAACAGAACTCACGTCAAATTGTTCTGATTCAGTGTGCGTTGACTTCAGCCTTGATAGAGCGTCGGCGACCGGGATCTCTTCCGAGCGGCGGCACTCGACTTTATAGTTGTACTGCATGAGAGCAATAGCCCATCGCTGAATCCGGGTTGAAGCCAAACTGGTGATGCTTTTTGACGGATCGAATATGAATTTCAACGGATGATGGTCTGTCACCAGTGTGAACTTGCGTCCGTACAGGTATTTGTGGAGGCGCTTAACGGCCCAGATGATAGCTAAGGCCTCCCGTAGTTTCTCTCAGTCTTGCTCAGAGTTTTTGAGATGAAGAGTACAGGTCCATTAGATTGCTCAAGCACAGCCCCGATTCCATATGGGGATGCGTCGGTGGTAAGCCTGGTCACCGGGTCACAAGGGTCGAACGGCTTTATTACTTTCGATTTAAGGATATTATTCTTGATTTTGTTCAAGGCAGATTGCTCTTGCACGTCCCAATGCCACTTCTCGTCCTGTCGGATTAACTTTGCCAACGGTTCCTTTATGGTAGCGAGGCTCTGGATGAACCTGCAGTAGAACTCGGAAGTCCCAGGAAAGATCGAAGTTCCTTTGGAGACGTTGGTTCTTTTAGTCCTCTAATGACGTCCATCTTGTCAATGGCTGGGCATATTCCCTCTTCGGTGATATCCAAACCCGGGAATTTCACTCGCTTACTCTTGATAAAACTTTTCTGGTAGTTGACCTCTACGTTGTTCTCTTTCAGGATGCTTTTTACAGTCTCCAGCTGGTCGTCGTGCTCGCGCTCTTTTCGGCCAAAAATCAGGATGTCGTCCTGGTAGCTAACGGCATTTTTCTGCGACGCTAGCAACTTGTCCATATAGTTTTGGAATATGGCCGGTGCCTGTTTGACCCCCTAAGACAACGACTGGGGCTTGTGAGTCCAAATGGCGTGCTCAGTGTTAGAACACTCGCCGATGCCTTGTCCACAGGAAGCTGCAGATAAGCATTCGTTAGATCCAGGACAGAAAAGGTCTTGGCTCCTCCAAGTTGGCTCAACACGTTCTCGATGCTCGGTGTAGTGGAGATCATGTCGCACAACGATCTGTTAACCGTAACTTTATAATCACCACACAGCCTGATCTTACCATTCTGCTTTCTGACAACGACGATAGGTGTAGCCCAGTCACTCTGATTCACCTTCCGCAGGACTCCATCATTCACGAGCTTATCCAGTTCTTCCTTCACACTGTCTCGAAGACCGTACGGTCTGGGCTTGAGGAACACGGGTATTGTTCCCTCCCTCAAAGTTAGATGAGCTTGGTTTTGCTTCACCCGATAGATTTTCAGACCAGGTTTCAAAAAAGCATGCATCCACTGCAGTCCATAGATGTTGGGAGCATCTGACTTGTCCACAATATATACTGGTAGTTTCTTAGAGTTGCCATCGTATTTCACAGTGACCATTGCCTCGCCTAGAATTGGAACAGCATGACCTTGGAACTCATTGGGTCTCTTGTTCGTCGGCAATACTTCGGGGATGACTGACAGGCACTCGAATGTTAGTTTTCGATATGAGAGAGACATCCGCTCCCGTGTCGAACACCATATCAACTGTAGTTCCGTTTATGCAGACTTCACGGGCGATCCTTTGCCGGGATGATAGCGAAAAAATCTGACCGTGCTGTTCTCCATCCTCTGCTTCACCATCGAGTAAAGGATCTTGCTGCAGGAGTCGAACTCTTGATGTTGCTCGGCGTCCACTTGTTTGGGACTTTGCGGCTTTACACACCGCTTTCAGATGACCTGCTTTGCCACAGCTGTCGCATGTGAGCGCTTTGTGTCGACACTCAGTTTTGGTGTGTCCAGGTTTTCCGCAGCAGAAGCATGTGCCTTACCCTGGTTTCGTTCGGCCGGCGCCTTTGCGTAGCGCTTCCACGACTCTCTCGTGTGCTGAGGTCGGCTGCTTTTTTGTCGCATGTGCAGAACATTTGAGCCGCTCATGTCCATCTCTCCTCTTTGGACAGCCTCGCACGCTGCGGCGACAGCAGTGACATTCTCCCAGGTGAGATCCTTTAACTTCTCGGAGAGTAGTTTTCTTAGGATTTCCTTGCTCTTTAGGCCGAATATGAACTGGTCACGGAGTCGGTCCGAGTTATCGGCGAACTCGCAGTCCTCTGCTAGCTGCTTTAGCCTGCGACTGTAGGTCAGGATGTCTTCGCTGCTTTCTTGCTTCGCCTTGTGAAACTCGTATCTGCAGGCGATTACTGATTTCTCGCCTTTCACTTCTTTTTTAATTAGCAGCACCAAATCATCAAATGATTTTGTTTCCACTGTAGCAGGTAGTGTTGCATCTGCAAGAAGGTTGAACATCCTCTTGCCGATTAGAGCCAGGAAGGCGTCTCGTTTATTGTCGTCCTTCCAGCCGTTAAGTTTGGCACTGATCTCGAAGCGCTGGATCGATCTATTTGGGTCCTCGCCGTCTTCCAGTGGTTCGATGGTTGGTAGCCTCGTCGCCATTGTTAGTCTTCTTATCCAATTGGGTAACTTAGGAAACCAAATGCTGCTTTGGGGATTTGAGATTTCAGCTCTCTCTATAGAGCGTGCAACCAAATTCTTACGAGCGTATATTATCTGCGGCTCTCTTTAGTCATTGCAGTTTAAAACATAACAATTACAGGATTGTGTTTCCATAGACAGCATCAATCTATTGATAGCACTGCTAAAACATAGAAGGCTTCATATGGCTACAGGAATGAAATAGGACCAAGCATATGAAGAGGTAACCGAGCTATTGCCAAGAAACATATTGCAATATTTGGGCGTTAAAACAAGGATGATGAAAATGTTCACTCAACCATGCCTGCGAACAGCATGAAAAAACCAGAATCCGGCAATATTTAATAGCAATATTAGTTGTGAAATCAGCAGTCAGACAGCAGGATGCGACAAGGATGTTGTCTGCAGCGGGATGCGACAAGGATGTTTCCTGCAGTGGGATGCGACAAGGATGTTGTCTGCAGCGGGATGCGACAAGGATGTTTCCTGCAGTCGGATGCGACAAGGATGTTGTCTGCAGCGGGATGCGACAAGGATGTTTCCTGCAGTCGGATGCGACAAGGATGTTGTCTGCAGTGGGATTCGACAAGGATGTTTCCTGCAGTGGGATGCGACAAGGATGTTGTCTGCAGCGGGATGCGACAAGGATGTTTCCTGCAGTGGGATGCGACAAGGATGTTGTCTGCAGCGGGATGCGACAAGGATGTTATCTGCAGAGGACCAGCTAGCCTGCATGCAAACACAGTACAGCACGGCACAAGACGGCACAAAGAACACAAAACCCCCAAAAGCAGCGCAACAGCACCAACAGACATCAGACAGACAATACTCTAACCGTTCCCCTTACCAATCCCCCCTAGCAGCGGCTCTCGGTGCGTCTCTTCTGAGCGCACAGATTGAAGATGGCAGAAAGAAACTTGCATGGCTGGCTTGCAAATAACTCGAAACGAACCTAGTGGTCACGGTCAGTACAGCCACCGCTTTAGAGGACTGAGACTGGGAGCCCCCCCCCCCAACTGTCTTCTAACAGGTCCAGTTTGATGTCAGCAAGTTCCTCACTTGGCGACTGACCTGGCTGCGAGTGGTCCAAATCGGTACTCCAGACCTGCTGCTTGAACTCGACCTCCTCACTGTCTTGCCACAGCTCTCGTCGACTTCTGAGACTGACTGACCGAACTCGAAACCCTCCCTAGAGGGGGGCGTAGCCAAGTGGTCTAGCACGACGCTCTTACCGGTATGTGCTAGCAGCATACGTTCGCTTTGGGTCTGTTCGTGCAATTAACACCCTTGAAGGCCAACCCTCAAGGCAGAGTGAAGTGCACATGCCTGACGATAAATAAAGTTAGGGCCGCTGTACGTGCTGTGTGTGTCTGTGCGAATAACTGCGTACGTATCCGCGCCCTTGTGTGCCTGCTCAGGGGAGCCGGCGAGTAGTAGAGGATAACACAACTCTGCCGCAGGGAAAGCCACGGAAATTCCGTGGGCCCGGATCAGAAGGGCGCCTATGTGTTTGCATAGCTCAACTCTGCCGCAGGCAAAGCCATGGGAATTCCTTAGACTCCTAATGAGAGTACATAGGCACCTGTGTCCCATAGGGGTAATGTGAATACATAGCCGCATGTGTTTACATAGGAGATATTTGTATATAAACCAGAAAATTTGTTTTCACAAATAATAAAAAAATTTGAAATTCTCGCTCCGTTACATCGTAATAACTAATTAATAATGGTCGATATTGGAGAAGGCTACAAACTTCAAGTACAAGAGTATGAAGGAGTACAGTTTATTGCGATTCGGAAATTTTATCGACATGGCAGCACAGCAAGTTTAAAACCCGGCGTTCCCGGATTTAACCTCAACATCCGACAATGGGAGAAGTTGAAAGAACTGAAGCGAACTCTCGTGAAGGCGGCCCTAGGCGGGCAACAGAGGATCATCAAACTCGGTTTTGATAAGTTTGTTGAGGTTAAGAACGGCATCATCTGGCTAAGACGGCTTCCAGAAGATTGCTGCGAAGAATTTTTGAAGCGAAACACTGTGGCCTTGGCACCAGCTCTGTGGCGAAAACTGTGGGAGCAGGCTGCATGGATCGACGAGCAGCTGTCTGCCCCACGCCAAATTTCTGATGTGTATGAGCTGGAGTCGGGATCTTCGAGCGAGAGAAACGGTGATGATGATGACAACAGCAACAAGGACGACACCATGCGGCTTGCGAAGACTGAGGATGAGGGCGTCCAATCAAGCACTCTACGCATCGACGATGAAGTGGTCACATCAACGCCTCTACCGGTGACAAGTGCTGCAGCTGGCTTTATCCCAAAGCAGGATTCGGATTTGCTGCAGGACCCAGTCTGGTATCGCTTCCGGGCTGAAGCAGCTGCGGTCGAGAACATCAGGAAGCGCAAGCAACCATATCCGCTGCGCAGGCAGAATGCCATGAGACTGCGCCTCAATGAGGATGAGGAGTGAAGAAGAAGAATAAGAAGTGCTTTGAAGAACTTTGGTGACTGGTGACATACTTAAATTGGCTCATTTAACAATTTCTATAATTAACATTGCTCATTTATCCAGAAAACTTAATTAAGTCTCTCCATTTAAGAAAATCATGCAACTTATTGTTTCTTATCCGCTAAAAAATATAAAAGCTTCTTTTCATAAAAAAATTGTTTTCCTTTGTTCTTGTGCTTAAGAAAAAATTAGACTGTTGACTTTTGTTTCTTGAGAAAATGGAAAAAATTTACTTTGCTCCTGGCCAACCAGCTAGTGTTTCAATTTGCTCAAAGCTGCTGCATCAAGTTGGAGAAGAGGGTGGGCATAAAAATTGAAAGAGCATTGAACAGTGGCTCAATGAGCAAACCGCGAAAAGAACTTAAAAAAAATTGTTTTGCAGGCTTTCATTCAGCTTGATTTTGATAATGGAAAAGATCTACTACAACCCTGCTCAGCCTGCCAGTTTCTCGGGTGTCTCAAAGCTTCTGCACGAGCTCAAGAAAACACAGGATAATCGTGAATCTAAAAAGAGCATCGGACAATGGCTGACTGAGCAGCCTGTGTACACACTGCACAAGCAAGCTAGGAGACGCTATCCTATGGCACCAATCATTGTTAGGGCTATTGATGATCAGTGGGAACTTGACCTGGTTGAGATGATACCATTTGCAAAATACAATAACGGCTACAAGTATATTCTCACATGTATAGATGTCCTCTCTAAATCTGGTTGGGCCAGGCCTCTAAAAAACAAATCAGCTGCGGAAGTCAAGTTCGCATTCGAGAGTATCCTGAGGTGCTCAAAGCGCCAGCCACGCACAGTCCGCACGGATCAAGGAAAAGAGTTCATCAATACAAATTTTCGGGAGCTCTGTATAAGCAAGGGAATTTTGGCATTCCCCACTAATAGTGAGCAAAAAGCAGCCATCATAGAGAGGTGGAATAGAACTTTGAAAAACAAAATGTGGCGATATTTCACCCACAAGAGCACTTTGCATTGGGTTGATGTGTTGCCAAAGCTGGTCAAGTCGTACAACAACACTTACCACAGAAGCATCAAAATGGCACCGACTAGCGTATGCAAAGAGAATGAGACTGAGGTCTGGATGAACCTTTACAATGGAAGAGCCATTGAGACTGTAAATAAGCCAAAGAAGCCCAAATTCAGTGAAAAGCAGTCAGTGAGAATTTCCAATGCACCCAGGCTATTCCACAAAGGATACAAGGCCAACTGGAGTGAGGAGGTGTACACTGTAGTATGTAGGGCACCGAAGCACTATCCGTACATGTACAAGATTAGGGACATAAAGGGTGAGGAGATCCGGGGTCTCTTTCATGAGCATGAGCTGCAGGCGGTGCCGGACTCACAGCGACTGTATGTGATTGAGAAGATTCTGAAAACGGAGAAGCGGAAGGGAAAAATTCGCTATCTGGTGAAGTGGGCCGGCTACGACTCGACAGGCTGGGTGGATGAAAAAGACTTAAGAAAGGTTTAGCTTTTGCGCATCTCTTCTCATGAGGTTTAACATTATAATGCGAACTATTTTGATTAACAGTGAGCATGCTGAAGGTACTCCTAGTGACTTTAATTTTTACCTGTCTTCACCTATTTACTTGGATCGAAATGTGGACTATGAGGCAGGTCTGGCTGAAATCCATCTGCCTGCTGCATGGTTCAATGTTGACGAGCCTTACTGCTTCACTGTCTCAGATGGAAGAGAGCATGAGGCCCTGGTTCTTCAACCCGGACGCTTTGCTAGAGTGGAGGAGCTGGTGGAGCGTTTGAATCAGCTGCTGGCCAACTCTGATTCGCTATTCTTTGATGCAATGAGTGACAGGGAGTCTGAGATGGAGGCTGATGAGTCCGGCCTGATGGGGCGTAGTGGCAACAGGGAATTCGGTATGAAGTTCGAAATCCGCAACTCACGAACTGTGGTGCACAACAACACTGCGAGAGCAGAGATGTTTCTCCATCCAGCAAAATTCTGCATTGGCTGGGATTTGGAAACCAGGCTGTGAAAATCCAGCCAGGGAGCCGCGTGTCCGAGCACTGCATTGGCTGCCCGCGCACCAGCTTAATCAATGTGCACTGCAGTATCGTTGAGTCAACTAATTGCAACTTGGGCTCCCTGTTGAGAACAGTTGGAATGAAAGCCGGCATTGAATGGGGCAACTATCAAACAAAAATATTTAAGAAAACAATATTCTTCCCGATTCAACGAATCAGTCTTCTTCACAGCATTCGAGTTCAGCTGCGTGACATCTATGGTTGCCCACTGATTGCCCAGACACTCAGCCCTGTTCTGCTCACAGTTCAGATTCGGGAGAAACGCATACAATGAACTACCAGCAGCTGATCCAGCAATATTCGGGGTGAGGACAGGACACGAAAAGCCTGCACTCTATGGCTGTGGGAGCTTTCCGGGGATCATGACATACCAGCCTCCGCCAGCGGCTACATCATCATTCTCAACGCATAGCAATGTCAGGCGCAAAAGAAATACTGAAGCAAGTCCGAAACGATTGAAGAAGAAGAAGTACACCCGAAAGGCAACTGGTAGAGATCGCACCAATAAGAGGTGCAATGAAAGAAATCCGAGCAAGGCTAGTAGGAAAAAGCTTAAGAATAGGAAGACGAAAGCAAAGAAGAATGCAGCAGGCGGAGGAAAGCGAAAGCGAAAAGTCAGCAAGAAAACTGTGAAACGCGTGCTCGACTCTCTGTCATAGACATGGCTTACGGATTCAATCCCAGACTTGATTTATTTAAGACGCCTGTTCTACAAACCTGCATTGAAAAAGCTACTTATGTTGATATTCACCCAGTAAATTCCATTACTGCAAACTCCCCCATTGAATTTGACTGCCACCAATCTGCCGATGAATACACTGATTTGCTTAATTCTTTTCTTTATATTCGCTGCCGCCTTGTGAGACTGGATGGGGGTTTGCTGAGGGAGGATGTTCGAGATGGAGATGGCATCATCACCGAGCGCAGAGACAGTGACGTGCACCCAGAAAACTTTGTTTTGTCTACAGCCTTCTCAGATGTAATTGTGAGCATTAACCAGCGAGTGGTATCTGGTGGAGACCAGCTCTATCCCTACCATGCGTACTTCAAAGCACTAATGAGCTCATCTGATGCCCAGCAACTAAAACTTTACCCTGCTGGCTTCCTGGAGCCGAACTCGGCAGCTGAAAAGCACACGGAGAGCCACAGGGAATCCCGATGGATGGAGTATGCGGGACCGCTCTTCAGCGATGTTTTCCAATGCCCAGTGTTTCTGCTAAACAATCTGCACTTGCACATCAAACTGGTGCCCAGCGATGGGGCCTTTGCCATCAGAAGCCCGAATGCAAACAACGCGGCATACCGCATGGAAATCTCTCACTGCATTTTGCATCTTCGCCGAGTCAAAGTGGTGCCCCACATCAGCCTGGCCCACGAGCAGGGGTTGACAAACCAAAATGCACTGTATCCCATCGAGCGAACTGAAATGCAGAACTTCATCCTACCCCAGGGCATTCAATCTAAAAACATTGAAGGATTCACTCATGGAAAATTGCCGAAGTTCATCATGCTGGCCTTCGTGAGCCACCGTGCATTCAACGGTCATCATCACGCGAGCCCGTTCCAGTTCCAGAGCTTCAACCTTAGCCAGTTGGCTCTAAAGAAAGGTGGGGAAACCGTGTGTCACGGTGCCTTCACACCTGAAAACAATTCCTTTGTAAGAGAATACTTACACTACCTGAAAAGCTGTCAATCTGCAAGCCACACGAACTCGGTTCCGTGGATCCCTTACCAGCTCTTCTCCAACAACAGCACGGTGTTTGCATTCGATCTCACACCAGAGGGAGCGGCTCTGTGGTACGGACAGAAGGAGGGCAACCTGCGGTTGGAGATTCGCTTCCGACAGGCTCTGGACGAAACGGTGTCCCTGATCGCTCTGTGCCTGTATGACTCGCTGATTGAGGTCACCAAGCACCGGGAGCTTTTGCTGGACTATTCCTCTTAACTGGCATGGAAGCAATTCAACTACTCCATCTCGCCAGAAAATTTTTGTCTTGCCGAAAATTCTTCATCATTACTTTACATTCACGCTATAAAAATGTATTGTCTTTGAGTCTAAAAAGAAAATATCGATCAATTCCCTTTGAAAACAAGTTTGTGTTTATCCTACTACAGCACAATGGCTCATTTGGTCATTGGGTGGTGTGCTATGCTGGGCAAGGAAATTGCATTGAGCTGTTCAACTCCCTCGGCTGGGAACCTGAAATTTTATCTGTGGTTTATAATTTGTTTCGAGAGATTAAAACAACTGGCTTTTATCTCCGAAGCAATATAAACAGATTTCAATGTGCTAACTCTAATAAATGCGGAGTGTTTTGCATCTATTTTGCTTATCAAAAGTTGCTGATCAATCGTCATTTGAGGGTATTTTAAAGAGTTTGCACTCTAATGAAAAAAATCATTTGAATGATAGAATCTTACAGAGGTTTGAAGCCAACTTAAGAAAAAGATGTCCGTGATTTTCTAGAACTATATTTATGCATTAGACATGGGAGAAAAGCGAGTTTGCTACGATATCCGCCTCAGGCAGGGAAGCTGCATGATTGTCTGCGGGCCCACCAATGCAGGAAAAACAACCTTTGTCAAACACCTGATCCAGTACAGAGACGTCATGTTTGATGTGAAGCCTGGCAGAGTTCTGTGGTACTATGGGATCTCACAGGCAGGCCATGCAGAACTGAGCAGCCTAGGTGTGCAGCTGCGCCAGGGATTCCCCACCAACATCGAGGCAGCACTTAGGCCCAATGACCTGGTTGTTTTCGATGACTTAATAGAGGAAACTTCAAATTCTGCTTCAATGCGAAATTTTTTCACAGGAATCGCACATCACTTGCCGTGCTTTTTGGTGATGCTGACTCAGAATATATTTTTCAAGGGAAAAGAGTCGCGAACAATGAGCTTGAATGTAATGTACTTAGCTATCTTGAAAAACCCCCGAGACCAGCTGCAGATTGCAGCACTGGCAGGCAGTGCTTTACAGAGAAGCCCGGCTTTCTGCTGTCAGTGTTCAAGCACGTGACCGCGCAGAACAGGGGAGCCTACCTGTTCCTAGACTTTCACCCATCAACTCCCGATGAGCTGCGAGTGCGGGCCAGAATTTTGCCCAACCAGCGACCCCATCTTGTATTTGCTTAAGAAAGTGAAGCTTGTTTTTTATCGCTATTGTTTTCATCGCTATGGAAGTGCTTGATTCACATGCAAGTCTTTTTGCGGTTCTTGCGTCACCTAAATATACCGTGCGCTTCAAGCAGCTGTTGATAAAAAATTGTCCAAAGAAGTGCGTTATTTTCTTGTTGAGGCCTGTCATAATCTCTTACAAAACAATTTATCGTTTTCGATCGATGAAAAAGCTGTTCTTGCAAAGTCAAAAGAGATAATTCGAAAAATTACTCAGCAGAGAAGAAAGATAGACTTGTTAAAGGCTGGCTTCATCAAAATACTCCCGATTCTGCTTAAGCTGGTCAAGAAAAAGAAGCAAAATGAACAAATTTTCAGAAATGGTTCTGATTTCTAAAGCAGAGTATGAGATGTTAGTGCAGAATTTGAAGCCAAATGAGACTAGCACTGACGCTGACTTGAAGCAGGCTCAGAAGAAATGCGATGATATCTTGTATGCCGAGGATTATCCAGAAGATGTGAAAACCGCCATGTATCAAAGTGCAATGCAAAGTTTGCTGGCCAAGCGCAAGCACGCTGGAAAAGAAGGATCACGAAATACTGAAGCCAAGTTGATGAAAATAGAGACACCCAGATGAACACCTGGGAAGAGAAGATCAGCAAGTCGGTGCCACAGAAATTCAAAAACCAGGGCTCGCAGTCTATGGACGATCCTGTCCACCAATCCAGAGCTGATTGGAGTTTGTGAAAACGGAGAGGTGGAAATCGCAGGCACGTCAATCCCTTCCTCAAACATACTGGACTTGATTCAGCACGCAGTGAGGGATTCGTCATGTGAGCGTGAACAGTTGGGTGGAACGAGTTCATCGATTTGCTGCAGCAGAAAAAGCTTAATGTTCCGCTTTCCGCTATTGGTAAATCAGTTAAGAAGAAAATGGCAACCAGCAGAGGGGGTGAACTGGAGAAAGAACAGGAGAGTCTAGTCAAGGGTACGGGAGCAACACAGCCTGGCTGAAACTGCCTGGCAGAAAAGTATATAAGAAGGTGGACTGACTCCGAAATTTCGAGGGAAAGCTGCATCATGAACTACATTGACTTCCAAGGATTCCCGTGCAACAGCACAAGCAAAAACTTTGTTGTGAAGGAGTTGGCAGTTGTTCAAGTCAGAGCGGGAAGCTACCGAATTGCTCACCATGTGTACGCACCTCCGTATCCATGGGAGAGAGTCTCACCTGACATGCGAGTTTGCTACAGACAGCTATCAAAGAGTCTGCACCAGTTTAAGTGGAATGATGGAACCCGTCCGTACATGGAACTGGCGGAAGACATTCTGAGGATTGCCAGTGGTCCGATCTGGACAAATGGGGAAAGGAAGTCTATTTTCCTGACTGAGCTGCTTGGTAGACAGGTTTATAACCTAGAAGATTTGGGAGCACCCTCGACTGAAGATTCAGATACTGGCTGTGCAGTGAGAAATTCGTTGCTGCACTACAGTTGGCTTAAGCCAAAGTTCTGCATCAACTTAAGAAGCGAGCAGTGTCCGTGGCACACGAGCAGTAAAGTTGGCAGAAGCAGATTTGGTGAAGAAGTTGACGATCGAAATGAGCCCACCAGCTACAGCCCTAAGAGTGAGCAATCTGGTTGGCGGAGTAGATCTGAGGCTGGATGGTGGCAGGGGCGCTCAGCTACCTCTACGGGAACTGGCTCTCAGCATGGCTCATGTGATCTACCGGCCCGTCTGGCCCCGGTGCTCATCAAGCGGATGCGAAGTCCAGAGTGACTCTGCTACTCTACCCTACTGGGCAACTGAGCATCTGCGGTGCCAAGACCCACGCAGACGCCAAAAGGGCTGCCCGTCGCTTCGTGGCTATGCTGCATCGGAGAGTGCCAGCTCAACTGCTGCCTCCTCAAGCCATTTGTGTTCGGATTAAAACTATTACTGCTCATGGTAAATTTAACTTCTGCAATGCTTTGTCCCTCACAAATCTTGCTGCCTCTGGCATACTGTCTTACGCTGAGTATGAGCCCGAGTCGTTCTCTGCTCTAATTTATACATTACGTTATTGTAAATGCTTGTTATTTCATACTGGTTCTTTTGTTCTTAGTGGAGCAAAATCTATGAGCATGTTGCGCTTCGACCTTTCTACGTTACATAGTTTAATCAGCCAGTTTATCACCTATCAAAAATAAACAAAAAGTGTGTTCCGTTTGTTCTTGAATGTTTGCGTAAATTCATTACGGAAAACCGCATCTTTAAATTATTTATTTTTATTTTTAAAAAATAAGTTTTAACTAAAAAATTAAAGGTGAAATGAGCATAGAATAATTGAAAACTGGGAGCTAAAACGCGTAATCAGATCTCTCCCCTCACAAAAACAGAAAAAGGGCATAGAACCCATTCCAAAAAGGTTCTGCCAAAAGCGAAATTGCTTAGATTGATACACGTGAATGAAGAAATTAATTAATCAAACTCGACTGACACTCATACATGTAACTGGACCGCAAAATTACAAGATAGAGCAAGAAATTTCAACAAAAGCAATGCAAAGAAATGTTTTAGCATCATGTTAAAAAATTAATAAATGAACATAAAACTCAGCAATAAAAATTTCAATACATTAAATTTACTGACTTTGCAATTTAATATTACGAGTAGAAATCGTGCAGTTACAAGGTACTGAAATAAAATTACTAATAAATTAATAGCTAGCATTAAGACTTCAGACAAAAAGTTCAAAAAGACACTAAAATTACGGTGAAACAGGGGAGGCAAATTGCTGCAACTTCTTCTATCTGAGATAGCAAAATTGAGACAGCATATAATTTAAACGGATAAAGGCGAGTATATGTTTGAAGAAACCAAAGACTAAATATTCAGAATAAAATGTGTAGAGGCCGTGTGATAAAAAGTTATACTCAGTCACTTATTAAATTCGTAGTCTTCTTCCCGTCGCCGCTTTCGGGAGGCTGTAGCATTCACGTGCTGTTGCAGCTGCGACGACTCCGGATGAAGAAGTTGAAAATGGCCAAACGGGAGACTGTAGTTCGGTGCCAGCCAAGCGCGCTTGTCCTCCCAAATGCTTAAGGCACACTTTCGCTGCTGCAGCGTGAATAGCCTGTGTTGGATGCTAGCGATCCTGTGGATGATGACGGACATGCTACTCAGATCATTGAAGACTCTCAAGTAATCACTATGCGCAATCTCCTTCTTGACAACACATCCTTGAATGCCTTTGGCTTTTTTCTTTTCAGCAGTTGCAGTGCTAGCGAGAAAGGAATACAGCTTTGGTCTCAAAAGCAACCACTCGAGATAGCGAGCTCCAGCTCCTTCGTCCTTGATGCAACCGAGGCGAGCTTTCAATTCATTTGAGAACAGCGGGTGCTCAGGTGAATAGTTGGAAGTGTCAAGGAGTTTCTTTGCTTTTAGCAGTGGAAGAACTTCCGACTGCACATCCATATTCTGAATGCAAAGAAAGAGCGAGTCGGTGTCTCCACCACAGAGCCGAACACGGGCACCCTCTTGCTCAAGCCAAGGCTTCAATTTGTCGTAGAATAACTCGTACATGATTAGCTTCGAATAGTCAAGAACACACTGGCCAATAAAAATCGGACGATCAAGCTTGACCTTAGTCTTCTGGAATTCAATTATGCTCAGTGAGTCGGTAATTATGATAAAGTTCTTAATGGATGGTTTTGAAGCCAGCACCTTTGCTTTTGCAGTGTTGGTGCAAATCCGAATGTCACGTCGCTTACGCACGTTTTCCATTGTTTTTCCGAAGAGCGCATTGTTTTTTAGTTTGTAGTAGTCTTTCTCGAAGCTGTTTGTCGCAGCAGCTCTTTTCACGCTGTTCATGTTAACATAGTCAGCAAATATCGGCTCCTGTTTGTACTCAATCATTCGATTAATTCGTTTGATTTTCATTCCATGGCTCAAGTAGAATGCCAAGATAGCCGAATGAAGCACATAACTCTGCTTGTCATGGCAGGTGAGCAGAAGTTTTTCTGCCGAACGATAGGCTGCTTTGTCTCCAGTAATCTGCCTCCAAAGCTGTTGCATGTAGGCAGGAAATTCTTTGAATTTTGGTGCTTCTTTTTCTGGTGCAAAAGGCAAATCTTCAGTGGTGGAATGTATCTCTGCTGGATATAGAAGATCGACATCGAGCAGATAAGCAATTGGATCTGAGATTTTGAGCCCTCGGATACGATCCTCGGTCCACAGCTGTAGCTCATCTTCGGAAAGCCAGCGAAATCCATTTGCAGGTAAGTTCATGGTAAGAGCTTGACCGTAAAGGTTGTTAGCATCTACTGCTAGAAGCTCGGTAGGAACAGCTTGATCAGCGCCCTCGTCGTGACAGTCATCATCATCATCATCATTGTCATTGCAGATAGTCTGATTGTCAGCTGCTTCCAAATTTTTTCTAATATCTGGAGAGTTGGCTGACACTCTGTGTATGTTCACAAATGACATGCCACCGCGAATACCGCGCTCGAATGTTGCATACATTTGCGAATCCGTAATCAGCTCGATTCTGGATTTGAGAGACTTCAGTGCTGAAGCAAAAGATAATCCCGGGGTTGAAACGAAATGCACCGGATCAAGGCCATCATCACGAAGGCTGAGCTTGCGAAAATTTTCAAAGACATCGGCGAGCTGCCGAATGTCAAGCTCAAGGTAGCATAGCATGTACTCTTTCAGCGTTTTAACTTGGAATTCATGCCATGCTTTCTGTGCATGCCTGTAATCCTCATCACTGCAGTGGCTTTTAGTCAGAACGTTGTAGAATTGTTCTTTACTTGGCAGCTCGGTATCCTCAAGGACATTTGAATTAGTTAAGTAGTCGTACGGAAAAGTGCATTTTCTGAATAAAACTTCTGGAGACAACAGTGGAAACTTACTTTTTAGCAGGCTAGTGATGGTGCACTCTTCTTCTGGCAGGTTCTTGATCAGCTGAGCCAAGCTGGCGTTGAGAAATTGGTTAGAATCAATGAATTGAATGGTAAAGAACAATGGCTTAGTCTTTCCTCCCCTCTCGTACTCATCGATTTTGAAGTCAACTTTCATTGAAACAAACTGCTCAGGATTCTGTGGAATAACCGAAATCCTCCATCCATCCATGAGATCCAAAGCCGTTGACATAATGAGATGAAGGTCATAGCCTTTTAGATTGTGGAAAACCACAGGAAGAAAGCGCCTTTTTAGACGAGCCTGCATGTTGCACTGAGCACAGGCTGCACCTCGGAATTCGCCACTGAGGTGATCATGATCCCAGTGCTTTCCGCTTTCACTATCAAAGCCGCTTCCGCAGTAGTGACACGATATAGCATCGCGGAAGCGTTGCTTTGCAGCCTCCGTTCTAATAGCCGTCTGATGACTGAACTCCGTGTTCCAGCCATAAACCTCTCGAGCTAGCTGTTCAAGGGACTGCAAGAAGTCAGAAACACACTTTTTCGGATTTTCACTCACAAATATGTTAACATCATTGTCGACTCCTATAGGTGATAACCCTGTGAGGCCTGCTCGGTGCACCACCAAGTAACCAGCAGCAACGGCAACATGCTCTGTCAGCTTTACAGTGCTCGAACCAGCTTCAGTCTGCTGCCCTGTGTGAGGTGCATTCAATGCCTCGAAGTCGGCGTACACAATGAATGGTGGGCTGATTGTCTTTTCCCACGCCGTAAACCGAAGTACATTGTGATCTTCATCCGGAAGTTCTTCCTGAACAAAAATCCCACCAGGCTCACAGACATCTTCACAGTGCTCATCGAACGCCTTGCTAGTGTGAAATGACAGCAGACATCGCTCACACCACTTTCGCTGGTACAGGTGGGCTTTACTGTTCAACAATCTGTTGATGTTCGAGACAGCACACCAATGACCACCAGCTGAGTTCTCGTTCGTGGATGGTGGAGAAACATCAGCAGGACAACTGTTCGTCCTCTCATGGTAGCTGCGCTTGGCTGTCGGAGGACTTCAGCAGCTTCATTCTCCCAGGTGAAAACAGTGAAGCAAAGGGTTGGATTTAATTCCTCGACAGCAGACAGATCGTACAAATTGATCGGCAGACTCAGTCCCGTAATGTTAATCTCATCTAGCCATTCGGTGTACGAGGATTCTCGTTGAGCTGACTTCTTAATACGGCAGTGATCTTTGTGAAGAAAGGCAAGGCACGCGTAAACAAAGCAATTTTCACCGCTGCTAGGAGGAGAAATGACGGCCTTCTTTTGAAAAAGCGCAGTCGGCAAACTAAACCCAGCCGCATGCCCCGAATAGTAGGGAGTTCGAACAGCGAGGGCAGAGCAAAGGTCGAAGAAATTTATTTTGTCAATGGCCCATCCACTGCCATTAGCGTTGTACACGTCTACTCTCTGCTCTAACTCTGCAAATTGCTGCCTCCACCAGTCATCAAATTCCTGCACATCAACCAGCATACAAAGATTTGTACTCATCCATTTGTTTTCAACATTGACTGCTTCTGCTGCCTGCACCCGAATCATGCGCACGTTTAGCTTAATTTGTGCTCTTAGCGAACAGTTGTCAAAGGAGTCAAGACGAACTTCGAGATACTGCAGAACCGCATGTTTGACCAGGTCTAGAAACTCGAATGGATCAATGTCAGCTGTTGGGGCGAAGCGATGAATCTGCAGTACATCATCGTGGGCACTGTTCACCAAGGAGATAACACATGAAGACCCTAAAAATAAAATCGAGAGATAAGATAGTGAAAATCGAGAAACATAAACTGAGAGTCTCATGATTGCTTATAAATCCAGCTCAATTAGCTATTCATAATAATCGATGTCTGTATTCAGAATCGAGGAGGGTGTTTTTGGATGTATACAATCGATATAGGTGTGCAGAGGTGTGCGAAGTCGAGGTGGGGTGTCCAGAGTCGAGGTGTGGTGTCCAGAGTCGAGGTGGGGTGTCCGGAGTCGAAGAAGGGATGTGCAGAGTCGAGGAGGGGGTGTGCGGAGTCGAGGAGGGGTGTGCGGAGTCGAGGAGGGGGTGTGAAGAGTCGAGGAGGGGGTGTGCAGAGTCGAGGACGGGGATGTGCAGAGTCAGGGTTGGTGTACGGACTCGGGGTGGGCGGGTTTATTACGCATTAATTAAAACTGAATTAGTTACACATTTCGAGTTGAAGGTTTAAAATTTTTCCACTTCAAATATTGGTAAGAAAATAATTGATTTTTTACATTAACAGAGTGGCAAAACTCACCTGCTCCTTCACCTGCTCTTCGCCTAGAACATGTTGTAGGATCCTGCATGTTGCGACTGCCGGCTGCCAGGCAATGCTGATGCAGATTTGTCTGCTTCCAGCTTCGAATTGATCAATTTTAAGGCCAATGGCAATGCTTAGCTTAAAAAGGAATAATTAAGAAAAATGCAAAGTAGAGATCGAATCTAGTTAAGATGCTCTTATTCTATTCGCGATATTGAGACTTAGCAACGAGCACCAAGCTATAGAAAAGCAGCCCGCGGATAGTAAAAACCTCAAAATCAAAACTAATAGTCGAGTAATGCGAATAGGTTGCCATGATGCGATAGCTTTTAGCATCAAATCCACCGATACGAGTTGATTTGCTATTTTACTGTCTAGTTTGCGTTTTTTTAAAAATAATTCAATGTTTATTATGAGAAAAAAACAATGCAAAAACAACGTGTATTTGGTATAAACGGCTTTGTAGCAAGAAAATAATTTAGAAGAAGAAACTTTTATTTAGCATTAAATTACAAACTTTCTGCATAGAAAGCAGTATAATTCATTATAAGCTACCATGTACATTCTTGCTCTCCTAATAACTAAATATTGGTATCAAAGAGCCTCCAGCTTGATAAACTGCTTAGCCCAGCCCAACGAGATAAATCACAGGTAACATGCACTGAAAAGATTAATTTAATTTAAGCAGTTTTTAACTTCTTTTAGAGCTCCTCCCCTTATCAAAAGTCCACTCATTTTTGTAGAACTTTTTTTGCGTGCTAAAAATTCGTTTCCCTTGCCAACAAAATACTCCAGGCTAAAGCAAATTAAGAGTTACTCAAGCGAATACGGATCCCCCCTCCAAAGTCAATTGAGTACTCGCCCACAACGCTACTCGGTAGGACGAATTGAAGGCAAACTGACGGTGCAGCCATCGGTTCAGCGGCTTGGACTCCTGCTGATTGTTGAACCACCGGTGGGTAGCATGAGGTTCGACTCCTGCTGATTGTTGAACCACCGGTGGGGTAGCATGAGGTTCGACTCCTGCTGATTGTGGAAACTCTGGTACCACCGGTGGGGTAGCATGAGGTTCGAAATCTCGTAGGAGATCAGACAGGCTGGCATCCGCCATCATTCCAGCCATATTTTTTCCAGCGACTGGAACAGCCCTGTGCGGTGGCTGCTGCTCGACCGTGGCTTTTTCGTTCGTCTCCTCCGGCTCCAACTCGTGCTCCTCAAAGAAAGCCGTGTCCAATTCTGGCGGAGCAACAAAATCAGCGGCAGCAGCATCATCGTCATGGCGATTTACCGGTGTCTGAAGACTGAGAGCACCAGCCGCTGGAACGTCAACGCTGGCAGCTTGATGGTCGATGCCAGCAGGTCCAGGAGCAGCAGCTGGATGGTCGACGCTGGCAGGTCCAGGAAGGCTGGCAACATCAGCTGGATGCTGATCTGCAGCAGCAAGTGCAACGGAAATCAAATCAAAAGTACATGTAGTTGAAATTATTGCAGATTGATTTCGCACACCTTGAATCGTCTGGCTCAGGGTGCTGACCGGGGCTCGATGACGCTCGATCATGTTGAGTTGCTCCTGGCGGTGGGCGGCCTCCAGTACAGTAAAGCGGGCTCGTTCGATGCTATCAGGCGAGCTCCAATTAATGATGGTGTGATTTTTATGGGCCCGAACTTGGCGGCGCACATTGAACAGCTCAGTTGTCTGGCACTCGTGGCAAAGCAACCAGCGACTTATAATGCAGCTGTCTTTTTTGTTATGGAGCTTTAACCCACCGAGCTCACATGAATTGCAGCTGATGCACACCTCGTGCACGTAGGATGGACACCGAGATTTATTCATTATTTAAAAATCTATGAGAAATTTAGTTTAAAATAAAATTTAAATTTAAACTTCTCATATGCACATATTTAGCCTCTTATATACCCACTTCAACCAAATCTGTGTTAATAAAAACATAGCCGCTATGTTTTCAGCTTTGCTATGTTTACAGTCAGCCACCCAATGTCCAATGATTTCATCAGCGCATCCAGGTATTGAGCCCTTGTTAAATTCCCGCACGCCCCGCTAAATTCTTTTGAATACGCCGCCAACTTTACCCCACCCAGTCGAGGGTGGCAATAAAACTACTGATAACTGAGCACTCTCTCCTTTCAGCAACAAAGCCGCCGCCGCCGCCAGCTCCCAGACAGCGGGAGAGAGAGAGGCTTGGCTACCACTATTTTTGTTTACAGAAGTTTGTTATTACCGATAAAATTATATAATAAAGTATTAGTATAATACTGAATACAATAAAATACCGCTGATATTTGCCAATCGTTCAACACAATTTCTAGAGATTCCCCTAGCTCGCCTCTGTGCATACTTGCGGATTCCCCCATGAGGTGCCTATGTACTCTCATTAGGAGTCTACGGAATTCCCATGGCTTTGCCTGCGGCAGAGTTGAGCTATGCAAACACATAGGCGCCCTTCTGATCCGGGCCCACGGAATTTCCGTGGCTTTCCCTGCGGCAGAGTTGTGTTATCCTCTACTACTCCGAGGGTCGCCTGTTGTTTTCAGTTGGTCCGCAGTTCACTAGCAGGTGAGCGGTAACTGTGACTTAGCTGTGCTCATTCCACTGATTAATGTCAGGAGGCAGACAGGTTGAACTCGTAAGACGAAGCAGTCCAAGGCCCGTATATTTCAAGCAGCTGTGTATTCAAATTAGCGAATAATAATTACTAGCTATTAGCAAAAGCAAATTAAAACAAAAGGTACAGAGAACGCAATCTCTTGTGTACCTTGGATGCGTACGCAGGCGCACACACTCACAGGGTGCACTGTGCACTCTGGCAAGATTTGTCTCATCGTCCTCAAAGAGGGTGCAGTTGGGAATCTCGGGCAGCGTTCTAGCATGCCTTTGCCCCGCCATGACAACGCAGCGCATTCGTTCGATGAGGCGTTTTGCCACCATGCAATACCGTCTCCAGAATGGTCCGCGCAGATGTTACTAATTGTAAAAGTGTAAACTTTCCCATAACACAAGGCTTCAAAATTTCGCCCTGTTCTGTCAATTGGCAATCAAATCGTCGGTGTAGGCGTTGTTATCGGCGTCGACACCATCCTACGCGTCGTATTGGACTGCGAGACGCTGCTTCAATGGAGTTGAGGATCCACTTTCGTTAGTTGAGTACGACAGCTGTGACTGTCCCTGCCGGTGCAGCAAAATACACAAATCAATGTCAGGCTCATCCTCGTCTTCTGATTTAGTGCTTCGTTTAACATCCTTCGAAAACTGACCCTAGGATGAGGATTGAAAAGCAGCGCCTTATTTAGGGTTGTCCCCAAACTGATCATAAAACTGATCAAAACGCTATATTGCCTGGGCCAATACTGAATAAGATTTGACACTGCAAAGGTTGTATCAAGGCACACCTGCTTACCTACTCTAGAGCCTATCATAGATAATAGAGTTACTTTAAAAACAAACAGTATATAAAACAGTCTATCACGCGATCGGAACTACTGTTTAGTTGATATGGATTCTTGTGAAGATTCATGCACTACTACTGCTCAGTAGTCAGTCATTCACTAGTAAATGTGGGCTTTTGAAAAGGCGTGGTAGAATTCCGCTGTTTGCTTGCCCAGGTCGGCAATCAATTTCAGGTCAAATAATTATTCATATATTGCTTCAGTTTCGCAAGTGGACCCGGCCCTCTGCTTTTTCAGCTTGTCGCTGTCAAAGCCATCAGACGCCATCAGCACTGGCGAGCTGCTGGCGATCTGCTCGCCTGACAGGGGCCTCTTCCTGGTGTCCCTGGCGCAGCCCAGTCAGTGGAGAACCAGCCTCAAGAAGGAGAACCACAATCTGAGCCGGCCGGTCCGCCTGGCCTGGAGCGGCTCCCGCCAGCTGCTCATCGTGCTTGACGAAGTCTTCATCGACAGATTCTGCGTGAGCACCTTCGAGATCGTCACCATGCAGAGCGGCGCGTTTCTGTTTCGCCAGGCCACCCTGGGCGACCCCGTTCGCTCCCTGGCCGTCCCCAGCGTGCTGAGCAGCAGCGGCGGCTTCCTGCTGTCTGCGCTCACCGAGGAGGGGCCTCGGCTGCTGAGCGTGGCCGACGACTGCTCGGCTGTCAGCACCGTCGCGGACTGCCAGCTGCCTGCGGATGGCGGCGCCGTCACCGACATGAGCTGGGCGGGGCGGCAGCTCTGGCTGTGCTGCGGTGGCAAGTTGATTGCGGCCTAAGGCGCGTTCGGTTAGCTAAGCTCTGCTGCTCTAACATCCTTGGTTAACCAATCAATCAGAGCGTCCGTATTTGGTTTGTGACTCAGATACCAGAGTAACTAGATAAGCCACTTAGCACATTTGCGTGTAAGCTACTTTCAGTTCAGTAGTAAATTTAACAGAAGAATTTTATTGTATTTTTAAAGCCAAGGCTCATTTATTGGGTCTTAACAAACCACCCTAGCTGAAAGCACCCAACCGCGTCTTTCCACACTGCCTCCGCCCCGCCCCGCTTCGCCCCGCCCCAAATTTTATTGCCTTTCTCAGAATTCCAGCCTAAAGCTGCCATGCACATTTCAGTAGACTGGCTAATGTACATTATTGCTAACCAAGCCTGCACGCTTGGGCTTCTAAACTTACTAAGTCATTTCAGCTGCCTTTATTCTTATAAAATAGCTTATGTGTTCTTATTTGCTACTGAACTGAAAGTAGAAAGCTGTTTCCTAAGTATATATGCCTGAGTGGCCTATCTATTTATCTTATTATCTGTGGTTTGGGAGAATTAAATAGTGATACAAAAGATAGTGAAACATTTAAAATATCTTGCTATCTGAGACTATGATTTCTGTTACCAGTAAATCACTGAGGCGGCTGATTCAACTGAATTTTCGTTAATAATGCAAAAATAACTTACGGTCCGATGTATTTGATGTTTTCAATCACAGTAGTACTGTCTTACAGAATAAAGTGTAATATATGGGGAGAACTCTACTATATTTAGCTATTTAATTTAACTACTTCCTGTTCAGTAGTTTAAGCGTAAAAAGCAACATTTATTTAACTAGCTCCACTACTAGTGAATTTTGATCCTCTTTTTAAGCTTGGTCATAGAAAAAACTTTTTTTCAGTCTTTTGCATTGGGAGATGCTTTCATAGTACACACAAAATGCGTCCTACTGACTGAAACTGGGATCGTAGCCTCCGCTTTTGCTTGTTTGAGCATTTTCATTGGTTGCTAATTCAAGTCTGGATAGAAAATACCGTTTTACTTCAATGATGCAGCTAAAAGCGCAGAAGTGCAGTCGAAAAATGATCAATAATTATTCCTTACTAATGACTTGGGGGCACTGACATGCGTTTTGTAGTCTTCTTTCTTACTGCTTTTTCAATTTTGGACGCACTACCGTAATAGTTTACAATTTTCTATTTTTTATTGCCAAATGATCTTAAAAATAATATAGATAATTTCTTTACTACCCTACTGCCAGTAGAAATGCAGGAGTAATAAACGCGCAATTCAGTAAAACGAATATTTTTTTATATCTACAAGCTACATGTATTTAATATTGAGTCGTTCAATACCTCCCACTGCTTTAAGAAGCTTAATATTTATTTTTCAATTTATAGTAAAGTGCCTATGCGGACTATTAATATCGATTTCTTCTATTAAAATTTCTCCTGTAATTTGTTTAGCGTTTTGGACAAGTAAAATTGCATTTTCTTTAGTTGGTGCTTTTCTAAAATCTGTAAGCAATCTCGCAATTCGCGTTTGTTTGTTTTGTGTTTTTGAGCTGCCTCCATAAGATATTGATCAATAAATTCCGAAACGTCCTCACGGTTTAAATATTGAATATTTATCATGTCAGTTAATTTTTGGGGGTTTTGCTTTCGTTAATAATTATTTATCTTTTGCATAAATACATGCATCTATGCCCCATTCCCCACCTTATCTATGCCCCATTCGCCACCCTATCTATGCCCCATTCCCCACCTTATCTATGCCCCATTCCCCACCTTATCTATGCCCCATTCCCCACCTTATCTATGCCCCATTCCCCACCTTATCTATGCCCCATTCCCCACCTTATCTATGCCCCATTCCCCACCTTATCTATGCCCCATTCCCCACCTTATCTATGCCCCATTCCCCACCTTATCTATGCCCCATTCCCCACCCTATCTATGCCCCATTCCCCACCTTATCTATGCCCCATTCCCCACCCTATCTATGCCCCATTCCCCACACTATCTATGCCCCATTCCCCACCTTATCTATGCCCCATTCCCCACCCTATCTATGCCCCATTCCCCACACTATCTATTCCCCATTCCCCACCTTATCTATGCCCCATTCCCCACCCTATCTATTCCCCATTCCCCACCTTATCTATGCCCCATTCCCCACCTTATCTATGCCCCATTCCCCCCCTTATCTATGCCCCATTCCCCACCCTATCTATGCCCCATTCCCCACCTTATCTATGCCCTATTCCCCACCTTATCTATGCCCCATTCCCCACCTTATCTATGCCCCATTCCCCACCTTATCTATGCCCCATTCCCCACCTTATCTATGCCCCATTCCCCACCCTATCTATGCCCCATTCCCCACCTTATCTATGCCCCATTCCCCACCTTATCTATGCCCCATTCCCCACCCTATCTATGCCCCATTCCCCACCTTATCTATGCCCCATTCCCCACCTTATCTATGCCCCATTCCCCACCTTATCTATGCCCCATTCCCCACCCTATCTATGCCCCATTCCCCACCTTATCTATACCACATTCCCCACCTTATCTATGCCCCATTCCCCACCTTATCTATGCCCCATTCGTCACCTTATCTATGCCCCATTCCCCACCTTATCTATGCCCCATTCCCCACCTTATCTATGCCCCATTCCCCACCCTATCTATGCCCCACCCCCACCCTATCTATGCCCCACCCCACCCTATCTATGCCCCACCCCCACCCTATCTATGCCCCACCCCCACCCTATCTATGCCCACCCCACCCTATCTATGCCCCACCCCCACCCTATCTATGCCCCATCCCCACCCTATCTATGCCCCACCCCCACCCTATCTATGCCCCACCCCCACCCTATCTATGCCCCACCCCCACCCTATCTATGCCCCACCCCCACCCTATCTATGCCCCACCCCCACCCTATCTATGCCCCACCCCCACCCTATCTATGCCCCATCCCCACCCTATCTATGCCTCATTCCCCACCCTATCTATGGCCCATTCCCCACCCTATCTATGCCCCACCCCCACCCTATCTATGCCCCATCCCCACCCTATCTATGCCTCATTCCCCACCCTATCTATGCCCCATTCCCCACCCTATCTATGCCTCATTCCCCACCCAATCTATGCCCCATTCCCCACACTATCTATGCCTCATTCCCCACCCTATCTATGCCTCATTCCCCACACTATCTATGCCCCATTCCCCACACTATCTATGCCTCATTCCCCACCCAATCTATGCCCCATTCCCCACCTTATCTATGCCTCATTCCCCACCCAATCTATGCCCCATTCCCCACACTATCTATGCCTCATTCCCCACCCTATCTATGCCTCATTCCCCACACTATCTATGCCCCATTCCCCACACTATCTATGCCTCATTCCCCACCCAATCTATGCCCCATTCCCCACACTATCTATGCCTCATTCCCCACACTATCTATGCCTCATTCCCCACACTATCTATGCCTCATTCCCCACACTATCTATGCCTCATTCCCCACCCTATCTATGCCCAATTCCCCACCCAATCTATGGCCCATTCCCCAGCATAAGCCCATTGAATCCAAATTTTTCATTCAGTTTTTAATAGCTTACATTTGCATGTAATGACGGCATATTTCAATAAGAAAGAGTTTAAACAGTAAACCTTCGTGGTTTCATGACCGTTAGTTACCATTTTTTACATATTTTAATTAATGAGCATACTACTTATAAAATAGTAGCCACTTAATGGCGAGTGAAATTGAGCTTATAATTTTTACTCCTTAACTACTGCAGTGTCAGTTAATTGGTTATAATTCCGAAGCTGGCATTCAGAATTGGGTCTGTCTCGTATTTACGAGCGTATGAAGCCCCAGTCTTGTCCCCCAGGGCTATTAGTGTGCGCTGCGTGAGAATGAGTTGAGAAGCAGACACTGAAAATCTGCTGGTTGCGACCTGAGAGAGAATACGGCTGAATATTTATATATATATTCATGCCCCTCAACTGCCTGAATCTTTCTTTTATTTCTCTCGCATTCCTTTACAGCCACGCCCTAGCTCGGTGACAGTAGCAGACTGAACTGCAGCATTAATATGGAGAAATATAACTTGCTTCTACAATACATGCAATATGCATTGGCTGGTGTCATTGCTCTATGAATTTTGTGCAAACTTTGTGCGCTTTTCAACGCTGTATATACGAGTACTGGACTGTAGGTGAAGGGGGGGCGGTGCTGTGACAGTACGCCTGCACTGCTCACCTGTGCTCATGAGGGGAAGAGAGTCCGGGGAGAGAGGGGGGGAAGAAGCTCAAAGAGAACTTGAAGACGAAGTCCTCTCTTCTGTTGTAGCCCTAGTTTTCCCAACCTCCCACCCACTGTAACTTTTCCTCCCCTTCCCTACCTCAGCTCAGATCTCTTCCTAACAAGCCAGATTGCGGCCTCATCATCAAAGACTCCCTTTTGATTTTCCTTATCAGCTCGTCGCCCCAGCTCTGCAACACACCGCTACATCGAAGTGAAACAACCTGGCTTCTGTTTGCCGGCCTTTGGCTTCTATTGACAAGGCAATACAAAAACTCAATGAACCAGAGTTTGTGTGTTATGCCTTGTCTGTGTTAGCTTTCCTTACTCTCCTCTCCGTAAGCCTGCAGCACTGCAGCCGTTGCCCATTGTCCCTTGAGCACAAGCAACAGTACTAGAAAAGTGGCATTATTCCTCTCCTTTTACTCTCTAGCTGTTCAGTAGGTGCGCGCGCGCACACACACACAAGCGTGCTGGCGCACACAAAGTCTGCTTGAGTCCACTCAGCAACGTCAGCCGACCCTGCAGCGAAAGAAACTCACGCCCAACACCCCTGCGCCCTCCTCAATTGTTGGAGTAGAAAAAATACCTTTTTTACAAGCTTCTCTGGGTGGACTCAATCTTTCACCGCAGACCCGAGTAAGAACGAGGCCAGGCTTAAGAAGAGCTCATGCGAGCATCTTTGCACTCAGCGAACCTTGCCCTGTCTCAACTGAGCACTTCAGCCCTTCAAACTTCATCGGATTTCCAGCAGAGGCGGTTTCCCGGATCCCATCATGTCCCAGTCGAATTCCTATAGAAATCCGAGCTACAGTTCGCTGGTCCGAGTTGATGGAGCCCAGAAGCCGATGGACGGCCTGTTCCATCCGGAGGACATGGTCGTCAAGCAGCCGATGCTGAGCCGCGAGGAGGTGCTGAACGGAGTAGGCCAGATTCTGGACTGGGTGCACGGGCCCGGCACCAAGTTGCTGGACTCGCAGCGCGAGTTGCCGAGGAACTTCGAGGAGGCTGAGAGAATCAGAAAGAATCACGAGCAGTTCGAGTTCAAGTGCATGGTGAGGCGGGGTCGAGGTGCTCAACAATAGTTTCAGACACCCAATCAGACACCAACCAATCACCTCAGACGCCACCCAATCACCCCAGACACCACCTAATAACCTCGGACACTACCCAATCACCTCAGACGCCACCCAATCACCTCAGACGCCACCCAATCACCTCAGACACTACCCAATCACCTCAGACGCCACCCAATCACCTCAGACGCCATCCAATCACCTCAGACACCACCTAATAACCTCAGACACCACCTAATAACCTCAGACACCACCCAATCACCTCAGGCACGACTCAATCACCCCAGACACCAACCAATCACCCAAGACACCAACCAATCACCCAAGACACCAACCAATCACCCAAGACACCAACCAATTACCCCAGACACCAACCAATCACCCCAGACACCAACCAATCACCCAAGACACCAACCAATTACCCCAGACACCATCCAATTACCCCAGACACCAACCAATCACCCAAGACACCAACCAATCACCCCAGACACCAACCAATTACCCCAGACACCAACCAATCACCCAAGACACCAACCAATCACCCAAGACACCAACCAATCACCCAAGACACCAACCAATCACCCCAGACACCAACCAATTACCCCAGACACTACCCAATCACCTCAGACACTACCCAATCACCTCAGACGCCACCCAATCACCTCAGACGCCATCCAATCACCTCAGACACCACCTAATAACCTCAGACACCACCTAATAACCTCAGACACCACCCAATCACCTCAGGCACGACTCAATCACCCCAGACACCAACCAATCACCCAAGACACCAACCAATCACCCAAGACACCACCCAATCACCTCAGGCACGACTCAATCACCCCAGACACCAACCAATCACCCAAGACACCAACCAATCACCCAAGACACCAACCAATCACCCAAGACACCAACCAATTACCCCAGACACCAACCAATCACCCCAGACACCAACCAATCACCCAAGACACCAACCAATTACCCCAGACACCATCCAATTACCCCAGACACCAACCAATCACCCAAGACACCAACCAATCACCCCAGACACCAACCAATTACCCCAGACACCAACCAATCACCCCAGACACCAACCAATCACCCAAGACACCAACCAATCACCCAAGACACCAACCAATCACCCAAGACACCAACCAATCACCCAAGACACCAACCAATTACCTCAGGCACTACCCAATCACCCCAGACACCAGCCAATCACCTCAGGCACCACTCAATCACCCCAGACACCAACCAATCACCCCAGACACCAACCAATCACCTCAGACACCACAGAATCACCCCAGACACCAACTAATCACCTCAGGCACTACCCAATCACCCCAGACACCAACCAACCACCTTAGACGCTAACAAGTCACCTTAGACATTTACAACTCCTTAGAAACGAACCAACTACTTCGCAAATCATCTAACCATCCCATGCACAATATCTAGTCGCTCCAGACACCATCTAACCACCCAGACATCATCTAACCACCCAAACACCATCTAACCACCCAGACACCATCTAACCACCCAGACACCATCTAACCACCCAGACACCATCTAACCCCATCACAAGTCAGTCACCACCAGGACAGCAGCTCAGCGGTTAACGCGTCTGACACTCGCAGCACCAAGCCCAGGCAGGGCCCCTGCAAACTAGCTAACCCCCAGACCCTAGCAAACGCAGAAGCCTCTCAAACCCCGTCCGCAGCAAGCTCTGGCCAACTACGCCAGTCTCCGTGACGTGCGCACCAACGACAACGAGCTGGCGGAGCGTTTGGAGAAGCTGGAGATCACCATTCAGGACTTCCTTCGCCGGCTGCAGTCGCGCCGACAAGCTGTCGTGTCGCTTTACACCTTCTTCCGGCTGCGCCGCGATCTAGACAGCTACTTCAAGGAGATCGCGGACATGCTGGTCTGGACAGACAACCAGCAGCAGCACCAGCAGCAGCGCATTGAGGAGACGGAGCACTACCTTCGCCAGGTGGAAAAGCTGCTCCGGTTCGGCGAAAGCCTCTACCAGCAGTTTTGCTCCGAAGCCGAGCGAATTCGCATCGTCATCACGTTCAAGGAGATTCTGGACATCGTGGCTGCCCAACTGGCAGAGGCAAAGCCGCTGCTGGCCAAGCAATTGGAGATGCTGAAAATCCGACTGTTGGAGACCCGGCGCCGGCTGCAGCTGCTTGTGTACGAGAGGGACGCCAGCCAGACAGTGGCCTGGCTTGAGGACATCATCAACGCTGTGCTGGACACCTACCTAGGCCACTGCATTGGCAAGACGCCCGTGGAGACTCAACAGATTCTGCAACAGCATCGAACCTTGCAGGCTAAGTCTCAGGTGGGTTTGAGGGTAGGAATCACATACGGGGAGTAAAGGTACCACCTGGCTAACAGGGCGATGGTCGAGGCAAAGAATGAGGTGAAGTGGTTGGCTAACAGGGCGATGGTCGGGGCAAAGAATGAGGTGAAGTGGTTGGCTAACAGAGCGATGGTCGGGGCAGAGAGTGAGGTGGTGGGCTAACAGAGCGATGGTCGGGGCAGGGAGCGAGGTGGATAGCTAGCAGAGCGATGGTCTGGGCAGGGAGCGAGGTGGATAGCTAGCAGAGCGATGGTCTGGGCAGGGAGCGAGGTGGATAGCTAGCAGAGCGATGGTCTGGGCAGGGAGCGAGGTGGTTGGCTAACAGAGCGATGGTCAGGGCAGGGAGTGAGGTGGTTGGCTAACAGAGCGATGGTCAGGGCAGGGAGTGAGGTGGTTGGCTAACAGAGCGATAGTCTGGGCAGGGAGCGAGGTGGTTGGCTAACAGAGCGATGGTCAGGGCAGGGAGTGAGGTGGTTGGCTAACAGAGCGATGGTCAGGGCAGGGAGTGAGGTGGTTGGCTAACAGAGCGATGGTTAGGGCAGGGAGTGAGGTGGTTGGCTAACAGAGCGATAGTCTGGGCAGGGAGCGAGGTGGTTGGCTAACAGAGCGATGGTCAGGGCAGGGAGTGAGGTGGCTGACTAACAGAACTATGGTGTGGGCAGGGAATGAGGTGGTTGGCTAACAGAACGATGGTCGGGGCAGGGAGTGAGGTGAAGTGGTTGGCTAACAGAGCGATGGTCGGGTAGGGAGTGAGGTGGCTGGATAACAGAACGATGGTCGGGGCAGGGAGTGAGGTGTAAAGAGTTTAATAATGAAGAGAATCAAGGAAGTTAGTAAGTGAAAATTGTAAAAGTAGGTGGGAGTTGCTGCCTATTTCAGGAAACCTACGACTGCGGCCTGGAGATAATCGCGGCACTGACGAAGATCTACCGGGCTCAGGGCGCCGACACGGAGGGCTGCGTCGCGATGCGCTCGAATCTGGAGTCCAACTGGCGACGGCTGAACGAGATTCTGATTGAGATGAGCGACAGATACGCCACCGCCGATGCCTTCTATGAGAATGTGGACTTGGTGAGCTCACTTTACCCCACAAACTCTACTCCATTCGCTCTACTCCTTGCACTCTACTCCAAACACCCTACTCCACACACTCCACTCAAAGCAACTTCACACTCTCAACTCCATATGCCCTACTCCACTCACTCTACTCCTCTCACTCTACTCCACTCACTCTACTCCTCTCACTCTACTCCTCTCACTCTACTCCTCTCACCCTACTCCACTCACTCTACCCCACTCACTCTACTCCACTCACTCTACTCCACTCACTCTACTCCACTCACTCTACTCCACTCACTCTACTCCACTCACTCTACTCCACTCACTCTACTCCACTCACTCTACTCCACTCACTCTACTCCACTCACTCTACTCCACGCACTTATGAAGTCCATGCGCTCTACCCCTCGCCGCACAAATCTACCACTCAACCCAACTCACAATGCACGCGTTTAAATCTCACCCTCCCTGCTCGCAGAACCTAGAGCGCATCGAGCGCTTGATCCTTCTAATCTGTCGCGACCTTGACAACGGCATGTCACTCGAAGACGTGCGCGAAACCTACGCAAATGAACGAGACGAAATTGTGAAGGCCTACGAGAACACCAAGCGAATTGGCGTCGGCCTGATGGAGCGAATTCAGTTCCCAGTGGCCAGTCTGTGAGTAGTTCTATTGTTTTACTATTAGTAGTATAGCGCCAGCAGACAAATTCTATCCAGTACACAGATGCTAAAATAAGTATTTAGTAAAACAGAGTAAAACCGCTTTCTACTTTCAGTTCACTAGCAAAGAAGAATACATCAGCTATTTTATAAAGACAGTTGAAATGACTTTGATAAGTTAAGAAGCCAAGCTTGCAGGCGCAAACAACTTGCTAATTGGTTCAGCTATAATGTACATTAGCCAGTCCACTGAAATGTACATGGCAGCTTTAGGTTGGAATTCCGAGAAAGGCCATAAAAAATAGGGCAGGGCGGGGGGCAGTGTGGAAAGGCGCGGTTGGGGGGTTTCAGCTAGGGTGGTTTGTTAAGACCCAATAAATGAGCCTTGGCTTTAAAAATACATTAAAAGCTTCTATTTAACTTACTACTGAACTGAAAGTAGCTTACACGCAAATGTGCTGAGTGGCCCATCTAGTTATTCTAGTATCTGTGATCCGGTATTAATAATAAATACCGATAAAAGTTTTGTATTTCTACTCTAAGTAGGCTGTTCAGATGCGACACTATAATATAAGAAACTCTGCAATATAAAAACCTTAATGACAATCAGACCGCAGACAGTGGATCAGACGATGATTGACCAGGTTCAAGACGTCATCAAAGTGAAATTATTCACGCTTTGGCTGAAGATTCGCGAGCTCTATTATTACCTGGGTCAGATGATTGAGATCACCGAGGTCACCGAACGGTGGCAGATCATACGGGTGACTATTGATAAGGTTAGTTTTCTTATTTTTTATAATCACCAAGTTATTATAACTTTCAATAAGCTGCAATTAATTTTCAGTTTTTTGAACGCCTGCTGCACTGGGAGGCCCGCTGGCAGGAGGCAACGAGCCTGCCCTTCACCATCCCCGAGGCCGAATCGCTCATTGAGGAGCACCGTCTGGCTAACGATGAGATCGGCGGTCTCTGGAGCCAGCTGTTGAAAGACCTGGCCGAGCTGTCACGTGATCCGCAAGTTGGCTCGCTTGCCGAGCAGGTGCGGCTCTCGGACTGGGGTGTGGGCGAGTCTTTAGGAGAGATAGGACTCAGGTGCGGGACTCAAGGGAGATTCTTCTGAGGTTTGGGACTCAAGGGAGATTCTTCTGGGGTGCGGGACTCAGGGAGATTCTTCTGAGGTTTGGGACTCAAGGGAGATTCTTCTGGGTTTGGGACTCAAGGAGATTCTTTCTGGGGTTTGGGACTCAAGGGAGATTCTTCTGCGGTTGTGAGACTCAAGGGAGATTCTTCTGAGGGGTGCGGGATTCAAGGGAGATTCTTCTGGGGGTTTGGGACTCAAGGGAGATTCTTCTGGGGTTTGGGACTCAAGGGAGATTCTTCTGAGGGTGCGGGACTCAAGGGAGATTCTTCTGGGGTTTGGGACTCAAGGGAGATTCTTCTGGGGTTTGGGACTCAAGGGAGATTCTTCTGCGGTTGTGAGACTCAAGGGAGATTCTTCTGAGGGGTGCGGGATTCAAGGGAGATTCTTCTGGGGGTTTGGGACTCAAGGGAGACCGGCGAAGATCACGGATTTTTAAATCAGGAATAAAGACGAAAGTAAATGTTTAGCGACTGCAAATTTTGGGCAACTCTGAACGACAAAGACGACTCCGCATTTGAAGGCTCAAGCAGACGCCCAGCGCCGCATGGAAGAATGGCAGCGCCGCTGGGAGCGCCGAATGGCCGAGCTGGACCTCCGCCTGCGCCTGCTGCTCCGCCTGCGGGACCTCGGCAACGAGGTGGACGACAAGCGGACCCGGCTGGCCGAGCTCAAGACAGAGCGGACCGTGACCAGGGCCGGACCGGTGGCCGACACTGTCCGAGATGTGGCCGGCCTGCAGCGGGGCGTCTCGGTGAGTCACCTTGTCTGTCTGCCTGTCTGCCTGCCTTAGTGTCTGTCTGTCTGTCTGTCTGTCTTAGTGTCTGTCTGTCTGTCTGTCTGCCTGTCTTAGTGTCTGTCTGTCTTAGTGTCTGTCTTAGTGTCTGTCTGTCTGTCTGTCTGTCTGTCTGTCTTAGTGTCTGTCTGTCTGTCTGTCTGTCTGTCTGTCTGTCTGTCTGTCTGTCTGTCTGTCTGTCTGTCTGTCTGTCTGTCTGTCTGTCTGTCTGTCTGTCTGTCTGTCTGTCTGTCTGTCTGTCTGTCTGTCTGTCTGTCTGTCTGTCTGTCTGTCTGTCTGTCTGTCTGTCTGTCTGTCTGTCTGTCTGTCTGTCTGTCTGTCTGTCTGTCTGTCTGTCTGTCTGTCTGTCTGTCTGTCTGTCTGTCTGTCTGTCTGTCTGTCTGTCTGCCATAGCGAGTATCTGCACAACTGATTCCCCAATCAATCGCAGGACATGCACAGCAAGATGGAGTCTTTGTTCGCCGAAACGCGAGAAAAAGTGCATCGAGATTTCGAACGCCACATTGAGCCAATAGAGGAGCGCTGGCGGGAATACGTGAAGGAGCTGGAGCTGCTGCAGATGTTCCTAGAACTCATTCTTCGGGTATGCCCATAAACCGATTTTTTCAAACAGTATTTGTACTTCAGAGACCATTGATTGTGTTTATTCGCACACTTGGCATTGCAGATTCTTCAATACCTGGAGAAACTGGACGCTTTCATCGAGGAGCTGACTGTCGAACTGCCGTCCTGCCGCTTCCGCGATGAGGCGGAGCCGTGGCTGCAGAAAATTCGCGAGTTCAATCGCATCACGGACAGCTTCGATTGCGATTGGCTCAGCAACGCTGCTATTAGGCTGTACGGTGAGTTGATTGTAGATTTACATGAGAAACTGGCGCGGTCTGATTTGATGCTAAAAATAGAACTGTGACTCATTTTTTAAATTTGATGCTAAAAATAGAACTGTGACTCATTCAATTAAATCGGATGCTAAAATAGAACTGTGACTCGTTCGAATAAATCGGATGCTAAAAATAGAACTGTGACTCACTTGATCAACTAAGATGCTAAAAATAGAACTGACTCATTTGATTATATCGGATGCTAAAAATAAAATCGCGATTCATTTAATTCCTTCGTAGGCGATAAAAAAGAATCATGATTTATTCGATAGTAAATCACTATTTCTAACGCAAAATTTCAATCTATAATCTAACCTAAAAGTCAATGCAGAACTTGGAAACAAAGGTACGCAGCAATGGTTTGCAAGGCCTCCCCTCACTCACGCAGGTAGCTCCGAGAAGCCGCGTCCAGTCATCGAGCGCCTGCGTCTCATTATGGCCCGCCTGCTAGCTTTCGAAACCAGCATCCTTGACATGGAAATTGTCCAGCGAGTCACCGTGACTCAGTCGGCTCCGCGCCGGCTGCTCCGGGAGCTGCAGGATCTCAGCCTGCCCGTCGGCGCCCGCTGCCACCTTGCGGTCGAGTACAGCAGCCCGTCAAAGTCCGCAGACGTTGAATGGCAGCGGAACGGCCGTCCGCTGCACACCGACAGGCTGGGCGGCAAGTGGCGCCTCGACGAGGGCCCCGGCTACAGCCGCGTGACCTGCGACCGCGTCACCGTCGACGACGCCGGCGACATCGCCTGCCTGATTCGCGACGGCGGCAGCGGCGTTGCCATGGAGACCAGCTGCCGGCTCCAAGTGCTCAGCCCGCCGTCATTCGTTCGCGAGCTGCAGTCGATCCGCGTGCTGGAGGGCGAGCCGATCCTCCTGCAGTGCCAGGTGCGCGGCTCTCCGACCCCGGAGGTCGTCTGGCTGAAAGACAACTGGCCTCTCCGCGCCGGGGTGGACTGCGACGTTGTGGTGGACAATCTGGACGGAATCTGCGCCGTCAAGGTGCCCACTGCCGACAGGTCCCACGCCGGGGTGTACAAGTGCCGCGCCACCAGCGACGCTGGAGAAGCGGTCTCTGTGGCTATGGTGGAGGTGCAGGGTGAGTTGCTATGGAAGTCAGCTGTGATCCCTGAGTCAGCTGTGATCCCTGAGTCAGCTGTGATCCCTGAGTCAGCTGTGATCCCTGAGTCAGCTGTGATCCCTGAGTCAGCTGTGATCCCTGAGTCAGCTGTGATCCCTGAGTCAGCTGTGATCCCTGAGTCAGCTGTGATCCCTGAGTCAGCTGTGATCCCTGAGTCAGCTGTGATCCCTGAGTCAGCTGTGATCCCTGAGTCAGCTGTGATCCCTGAGTCAGCTGTGATCCCTGAGTCAGCTGTGATCCCTGAGTCAGCTGTGATCCCTGAGTCAGCTGTGATCCCTGAGTCAGCTGTGATCCTTGAGTCAGCTGTGATCCCTGAGTCAGCTGTGATCCCTGAGTCAGCTGTGATCCTTGAGTCAGCTGTGATCCCTGAGTCAGCTGTGATCCCTGAGTCAGCTGTGATCCCTGAGTCAGCTGTGATCTCTGAGTCAGCTGTGATCCTTGAGTCAGCTGTGATCCCTGAGTCAGCTGTGATCTCTGAGTCAGCTGTGATCCCTGAGTCAGCTGTGATCCTTGAGTTAGCTGTGATCCCTGAGTCAGCTGTGATCCTTGAGTCAGCTGTGATCCCTGAGTCAGCTGTGATCCTTGAGTCAGCTGTGATCCCTGAGTCAGCCGTGATCCCTGAGTCAGCTGAGGATCTTGTGTTGTGTTGTGTACATCCGCATGAACCAAAAAGCCTAATTAACACCTGAAACTGTGCGTGCCAAAGTGGCAGAGTCCTGTTGCTTAATTATCATTAGGCTCTCAGCAATCAGTTGACTTTGCCCAAAAAGTTCCCACTCCCAGCATCCAATGAAATGGGTCTGCAATTGTTAGAAGCGCTGTTGACGGGGCGAGGCGGCGAGAGTCCAGGGCCATGAAATTTTAATTAGACACTGTCCAGCCTCCCGCCCGCCTCATCGCAGAGTTCATCAAGAGCCGGTTCACCCGACCGCTAGCTGACCAGAGCGTGCAGGAGGGCGGCCGGCTGCAGCTGCACGTAGACTTTGAAGGCGAGCCCGCTCCTGAGGTCACGTGGTTCCGGGACAGCCAGCGCCTGTTCGAGAGTCCACCGAGACTGCTGCTGAGCACCGGCAGGGGCAACTCAACCTGCACCATCGATCCGCTGCGACTGGAGGACGCCGGGTTGTACTCGGTGCAGCTCAGGAATCCCGGCGGAGTGCAGAAGACCGTCTGCAACATTGACGTCAGGTGGGGCGATTCTTTCGTCTTGTTGTGTCACTCTGACTAGTCTTGTGTCACTCTGACTAGTCTTGTGTCACTCTGACTAGTCTTGTGTCACTCTGACTAGTCTTGTGTCACTCTGACTAGTCTTGTGTCACTCTGACTAGTCTTGTGTCACTCTGACTAGTCTTGTGTCACTCTGACTAGTCTTGTGTCACTCTGACTAGTCTTGTGTCACTCTGACTAGTCTTGTGTCACTCTGACTAGTCTTGTGTCACTCTGACTAGTCTTGTGTCACTCTGAATACTCTTGTGTCACTCTGACTAGTCTTGTGTCACTCTGACTAGTCTTGTGTCACTCTGACTAGTCTTGTGTCACTCTGACTAGTCTTGTGTCACTCTGACTAGTCTTGTGTCACTCTGGCTAATCTTGTGTCAGTTTGGCTAGTCTTGTGTCACTCTGGCTAGACTTGCGTCACTATGGCTAGTCTTTTCTCACTCTGGCTAGACTTGCGGCACTCTGGCTAGTCTTGTGTCACTCTGACTAGTCTTGTGTCACTCTGACTAGTCTTGTGTCACTCTGAATACTCTTGTGTCACTCTGACTAGTCTTGTGTCACTCTGACTAGTCTTGTGTCACTCTGACTAGTCTTGTGTCACTCTGACTAGTCTTGTGTCACTCTGACTAGTCTTGTGTCACTCTGGCTAATCTTGTGTCAGTTTGGCTAGTCTTGTGTCACTCTGGCTAGACTTGCGTCACTATGGCTAGTCTTTTCTCACTCTGGCTAGACTTGCGGCACTCTGGCTAGTCTTGTGTCACTCTGCGACAGTATCACCCTGCACATCTGCGCAGCTTCGTCCCGAGCAACCACGACACGTCTTCACTCGTGATCCGCCTGGAGCATCAGCCCAGCTTCCGCCTTGCAGACTCCAGGTCTGCCTCATCAGTTGCCATGACTCCCGCTAATCTCCGGTAGAGTCGCTTCCCTCCCAGCGGGGATTTCTGACGGGGGATTTCCTCGATGCCTATTATTGTTGATAATGGCACCCAGGACTCAGATCTCTTCAATGCATTATTTATTCAATCCAACTGAACCTAAATGGCGTTTGCACTTCACACTGACAAGAGTTTACCTGTGAGAATAAAAATATGTATTTACCAAAATATTAATCAGGTTACGAGTATTTTGCATGCAAACAATTCATTAAAAGAAATTGTAAACTAGGCAAAAGGCAGGTTTTTAGTTATTTTAACTAAATATGGCTATTTTAGTTTTTTTATTTTTATTTTCTGTGGCCACAGTACTGGTCTAAACACCCTAAAGTGATTATTTAAACAGTCTACCTATAGTGGTGACTAAAACACCCTAGAGTGAAGACTTAACACCCAGAATGGTGACCTAAACACCCAGGGCAAATGGTGACCTAAACACCCAGAGTGATGACCTAAACACCCCAGAGGGGCGACTTAAACACCCAGAGCAAATGGTGACCTAAACACCCAGAGCAAATGGTGACCTAAACACCCAGAGCAAATGGTGACCTAAACACCCAGAGCAAATGGTGACCTAAACACCCAGAGCAAATGGTGACCTAAACACCAAGAGCAAATGGTGACCTAAACACCCAGAGCAAATGGTGACCTAAACACCCAGAGCAAATGGTGACCTAAACACCCAGAGCAAA
This sequence comes from Macrostomum lignano, assembly GCA_002269645.1. Classification (NCBI taxonomy): domain Eukaryota; kingdom Metazoa; phylum Platyhelminthes; family Macrostomidae; genus Macrostomum; species Macrostomum lignano. Next base: position 140,749 of record NIVC01000671.1, read on the forward strand.
TGGTGACCTAAACACCCAGAGCAAATGGTGACCTAAACACCCAGAGCAAATGGTGACAAAAACACAACTTATAACTGTTGCGTTTGTGTGTCAAAGTGGTAATGTATACTTCCCAAAGTTCCGGCCTAAAATCAATAATGGGAAACCCTCCGTTGTAATTTAAACACCCCATTAGGCCGAAAGGTGAGGCACCACGCTGCTGGAGTCAGCTGATGGACGCCAACGTGCTGGAAGGATCCAGCACCAGACTGAGCTGCCGAATTTCTGGTAACCCGCCGCCGCGTATCGTCTGGCGCTTCAACGGTCGCCAGCTGACGCCGCGGCCCGGCCTGCGAATTAACAGCGACACCTACTCGGGAGTGCACACCTTGGAGATTGACGAAGCCACCAAAGAGGACGATGGAGAGTACAGTCTGCTGGCTGAGAACCCCGAGGGTCGCGTTGAGACCAGCTGCCGCCTTTTCGTGGAGAGTGAGTAACTTGCTTGAAATTCAAGTAGAGTGCTGCTGAGGAATAGGTTTAGGATTAACCTATTTTTAGGTTGGGGTTTTAACTGGCTGGTGGCAGGCCTCTCTTCACTTTTATTGGGGGGAGGGGTGAAGTTTTAACTGGCCAACGGCAGGCCTCTCTTCACTTTTATTTGGGGTGGTTGGGGTTATAACTGGCCAACGGCAGGCCTCTCTTCACTTTTATTTGGGGTGGTTGGGGTTATAACTGGCCTACGGCAGGCCTCTCTTCACTTTTATTTGGGGTGGTTGGGGTTATAACTGGCCTACGGCAGGCCTCTCTTTACTTTTATTTGGGGTGGTTGGGGTTATAACTGGCCTACGGCAGGCCTCTCTTCACTTTTATTTGGGGTGGTTGGGGTTATAACTGGCCAACGGCAGGCCTCTCTTCACTTTTATTTGGGGTGGTTGGGGTTATAACTGGCCAACGGCAGGCCTCTCTTCACTTTTATTTGGGATGGTTGGGGTTATAACTGGCCAACGGCAGGCCTCTCTTCACTTTTATTTGGGGTGGTTGGGGTTATAACTGGCCAACGGCAGGCCTCTCTTCACTTTTATTTGGGGTGGTTGGGGTTATAACTGGCCAACGGCAGGCCTCTCTTCACTTTTATTTGGGGTGGTTGGGGTTATAACTGGCCAACGGCAGGCCTCTCTTCACTTTTATTTGGGGTGGTTGGGGTTATAACTGGCCAACGGCAGGCCTCTCTTCACTTTTATTTGGGGTGGTTGGGGTTATAACTGGCCTACGGCAGGCCTCTCTTCACTTTTATTTGGGGTGGTTGGGGTTATAACTGGCCAACGGCAGGCCTCTCTTCACTTTTATTTGGGGTGGTTGGGGTTATAACTGGCCAACGGCAGGCCTCTCTTCACTTTTATTTGGGGTGGTTGGGGTTATAACTGGCCAACGGCAGGCCTCTCTTCACTTTTATTTGGGGTGGTTGGGGTTATAACTGGCCAACGGCAGGCCTCTCTTCACTTTTATTTGGGGTGGTTGGGGTTATAACTGGCCAACGGCAGGCCTCTCTTCACTTTTATTTGGGGTGGTTGGGGTTATAACTGGCCAACGGCAGGCCTCTCTTTACTTTTATTTGGGGTGGTTGGGGTTATAACTGGCCAACGGCAGGCCTCTCTTCACTTTTTTTTGGGGTGGTTGGGGTTATAACTGGCCAACGGCAGGCCTCTCTTCACTTTTATTTGGGGTGGTTGGGGTTATAACTGGCCAACGGCAGGCCTCTCTTCACTTTTATTTGGGAGTGGTTGGGGTTTTAACTGGCCATCTGTAGGCCTCTTCTGATTATTATTTTGATAGTAAGCTTCTTCTTAGTTAGTTAATTGAGACTGGCGGCATGCCTCCTTATTTTTTGCTGCCTTCAATTTTGGTTCCTACGTTAGAGGGCTGAGAGAATATAGCATCTTCACACTTGTTCGAATCCCGCACTCGCTTATCTCAATCCGTAGGTACCAAGCCCGTGCCCAGCGCGCCACGTTTTGCCGGCGACATCTGCGAAGAGTTGATAGCGAATGTGAGCGACAAGGTGACACTGCAGTGCACTGTGCACGGCCACCCGCTGCCAACTGTCACTTGGTTCAAGGACGAACGCAAGATCTACACGAACGACCACTTGATTGTGAGTGATTCTCTGTTAGATTCTGGTATGTGAATGAAAATTCTCTTAATTGATTATCGTGTTTAAGTAGGGACTTAGCCAGAGGCACCCACCCCGATTGGCTGACACGCATAATTAATTAATTATTAATAAATAATAAGAAACGCGGCCCTGATGGTGGTACAAATGCAAAGTCTAACAAATAATAATAATAATTGATTATTGATTATTGATGTGCAACCGACAGCTCAGCCGCAGCTATTGCGCGGCGCATCTGAAGGCTGCGTACGGCTGTTCAGTCCAAGGACTGGGGGGGGGTCGCCACAGGGTACCAGTCATTTTGGCGAAAGCTTACTAAGACGTGTAAAATGGTGCAAGTTAAGTTTGTTATGAAACAAACGTTTTCCTAGTATTTTAAAACGTTTCCGGAATAGAATTCTGGAATTTTACGGAATTAAGTTCCGGCATGTACGCACTGCACTTTTAAAACTTGCTGAATCATTAAATCAACTGGCTTAATTCTGTGCCAATTTCACCCACCACTCAGTGGTGGCTAATGGCTGACCTTGAGAGTGTTACTAAAAATAGACGTACGTCACTTAGTGTACAGATGTACAATTTGATTGAGAATTCCAAAACTGCCAAAACAAAGCAGTTGTTCATGTACAGCCAAAAATTGGAGGAATTCGTAATTTATAATTTATAAATTTAATAAATCTTTAATATGAATTTATAAACCAAAGTTAAGTTCTTTTGCCCGTAAATAAACTTTTTTTTACATATTCAAAAAACCGCAACGAACAACTGATAAACAAAGAGGTAATACACTATAACTATATAGCGCCTTCTAAACGTGGTGAAAACTTTTCGCCGAAATGATCGTAACTTGTCGCCACACACACCCTCAATTACCCCAGCTAATGCTGGCACTCCATTTTACAGCTGGGTGAACTGAAGCATTGCAGAGTTAATTGTCTTGCTCAAAGACACCAATTGTTTCGAGTGGGTCAAGAATCGAACCCCCGACCTTCAAGTCGCGAGTCCGACGCTCTGACCACTAGGCTGCAACCCCCAAGTCTAACAATTCACCCTATACTGCCGAACGCGCAGGTCTCTGGCATGGACGAGCTGCACAGCCTGGTCATTCCGTACGTGCGCCTTCAGGACGCGGGAGTCTACAAGATCATCGCCTCCAACTCTCTGGGCAGCGCCGAGTGCCGCTGCACCCTTCGCGTCAACGACGAGGAACAGATGGCCAAGCGGACCACCCTGGTGTTTCACAACACCCTCGTCAAGGAGCCGCCAGAATTTATTCGCCTGTTCCGCGACGAAATGTGCAAAGTTGGGGACGACGTCATTCTGGAGTGCGAAATACACGGCATCCCTGAGCCCAGTGTGAGTGGGAGAGACTCTCTGAAGATCTCTGTGAAGATGTAGCATTTCCAGCTTGTAGCATTTCCAGCTTGTAGCATTTCCTGCTTGTAGCAATTCCATCTTGTAGCATTTCCATCTTGTAGCATTTCCATCTTGTAGCATTTCCATCTTGTAGCATTTCCATCTTGTAGCATTTCCAGCTTGTAGCATTTCCATCTTGTAGCATTTCCAGTTTGTAGCATTTCCATCTTGTAGCATTTCCAGCTTGTAGCATTTCCATCTTGTAGCATTTCCAGCTTGTAGCATTTCCATCTTGTAGCATTTCCAGTTTGTAGCATTTCCATCTTGTAGCATTTCCTGCTTGTAGCATTTCCATCTTGTAGCATTTCCAGCTTGTAGCATTTCCTGCTTGTAGCAATTCCATCTTGTAGCATTTCCATCTTGTAGCATTTCCATCTTGTAGCATTTCCATCTTGTAGCATTTCCATCTTGTAGCATTTCCAGCTTGTAGCATTTCCATCTTGTAGCATTTCCAGTTTGTAGCATTTCCATCTTGTAGCATTTCCAGCTTGTAGCATTTCCATCTTGTAGCATTTCCAGCTTGTAGCATTTCCATCTTGTAGCATTTCCATCTTGTAGCATTTCCATCTTGTAGCATTTCCAGCTTGTAGCATTTCCAGCTTGTAGCATTTCCATCTTGTAGCATTTCCAGCTTGTAGCATTTCCATCTTGTAGCATTTCCAGCTTGTAGCATTTCCATCTTGTAGCATTTCCATCTTGTAGCATTTCCAGCTTGTAGCATTTCCATCTTGTAGCATTTCCATCTTGTAGCATTTCCAGCTTGTAGCATTTCCAGCTTGTAGCATTTCCAGCTTGTAGCATTTCCAGCTTGTAGCATTTCCAGCTTGTAGCATTTCCTGCTTGTAGCATTTCCATCTTGTAGCATTTCCAGCTTGTAGCATTTCCTGCTTGTAGCATTTCCAGCTTGTAGCATTTCCAGCTTGTAGCATTTCCAGCTTGTAGCATTTCCAGCTTGTAGCATTTCCAGCTTGTAGCATTTCCATCTTGTAGCATTTCCTGCTTGTGACATTTCCTGTTTGTGATATTTCCTGTTAGTGACATTTCCTATTTGTGATATTTCCTGTTTGTGACATTTCCTGTTTGTGACATTTCCTATTTGTGACATTTCCTATTTGTGACATTTCCTGTTTGTGACATTTCCTGTTTGTGACATTTCCTATTTGTGACATTTCCTGTTTGTGACATTTCCTGTTTGTGACATTTCCTATTTGTGATATTTCCTATTTGTGACATTTCCTGTTTGTGACATTTCCTGTTTGTGACATTTCCTGTTTGTGACATTTCCTGTTTGTGACATTTCCTATTTGTGACATTTCCTGTTTGTGACATTTCCTGTTTCCAACATATCCAGCTTATAACACCTCCAATATCTCCAATTCTCAGGTGTGGTGGAGCTTCAACTCCGAGCCCATACTCGACAACGACAAACGCTTCCGTAAGCTGTCCAGCGGTCACGTGCACAGCCTCTTCATCAAACGGGTCAGTGACGCGGAGACTGGACGGTACAGCGTCACGGCTGAGAACAGCTCCGGCGTGGCCACCTGCTCAGCGCTGCTGGTTGTTGAGGAACCGGGCAAGACTGGGTGAGTAGCCTCAGAGGCTTGTCAACTATAGCTGCAGAGTTCACACAGCTGCTTTGTATAATCTATGAAGTGATGCTGCTAACTACATTTACTAACCGATTTGCTAACCCAATCCAAACTAATCAGACTGTTCGTTGTAATTGAATTAAATATTACTGTAAATATCATGGCCAGGCTCTAAGATAGCCAGAGATGAGTATAGAATTAGAATATAGCTAGCTGATTCACTACAATCGCCTGTCAGATCTCTGCCGCGAAAGAAGTCGGTTAAGATTGCTCCAGAAGCGCCCACTGTGCTTCTGTTTGATGCTACAGACCACACGGATGCTTGGCAGGCTGCCAGGCCTTGGAGACCGTAATTTACCACAGTCCTAAGGCATCCATTAGCATGGCACAATCGACTAAGACCTTCAGTTAACTTGCATGACAAAGACCTGTCTTGGTTTGGTATTAGCCGGAAATTTCCTTGTAGCCCGTACTATGTTTTTGTATCCACGTGATTCTCAAGTTGCTTCAGCACGATGCAATCTTTCTCAGGTAACCTTATTTCTGGAACTTTCTATGACCTTCTTCTAGTGATTATCTATGACCTTCCAGGGATTGTTGTGACCTTCCAAGGGATTGTCTATGACCTTCCAAGGGATTGTCTATGACCTTCTTTCAGCTATTGTGTATGACCTTCTAGTGATTGTCTATGACCTTCCAAGGGATTGTCTATGACCTTCCAAGGGATTGTCTATGACCTTCTTTCAGCTATTGTGTATGACCTTCTAGTGATTGTCTATGACCTTCTTTCAGTGATTGTCTATGACCTTCCAGAGATTGTCTATGACCTTCCAAGGGATTGTATATGACCTTCCAAGGGATTGTCTATGACCTTCTTTCAGTTATTATCTATGAACTTCTTCCAGGGATTGTCTATGAACTTCTTCCAGGGATTGTGTATGACCTTCCAAGGGATTGTCAATTACCTTATCATAGATATCTCCATGACTTGGTTACCTTGATTAGCTCGATGAAATCTCGAACTCCATTCAACGGAGGGTGTCTGTTAATTTAAATTTTGAATTCAGGTGTTGGTTGACATAAATTTTTGTTTTTATTATAACAAAGCTACTTGTAAACTGCGGTACTTTTTAACCGTTTTAATATTTCCCGGAATGGCTTCCTTATGATAAATGCGCATTGACCCAATTAACCTTTTGCTGTGCATACCAATATGCCTATCTTATAGAATAAATTTCCACGAAAATACAACGTAAATAACTTAGATTTCATATTTCAATGCAATACCTAATATGGCAGCTGGTTTGCAAAGTACTTTAGACTTCTCAAGGTTCTAACATTTCTTTATTTTCTTTTTTCTTCTCCACCCTTTGGCACTTCTACGCTGGCTGCAAGTCTATCTGTGAGCCTCTCCTCGCCGTCATTCGCTTTGCAGATCGTTCGAAAAAGTGACCCGCCAGTCCTCATGGGGCTCGAACTCGAACCTGGCCTCGCCGTTCTACGACGTGTCGTGCAGCTCCGGCCACCTCAGCCAGCTGACTGTCGGCCGGCGCAACTCGCAGACCATGCAGAGCATGGACGTCACGTCGCACTTCGATGTCGTCAATTTGGAGCCAATGACCGCCGTATCAAAGTCTTCTTTCGTTCGCAGCGGCAGCGCCGGCAGTGGCTTTGACAGCAGTGTCGATCTTGTCAAAGTCAGCAGAAGCAGCACCTCTGGCATCGGCGGCAGCAGCGGCGGTGGCTTTGGAGCCGGCACTAGCGTCGGGGTCATCGGTGGCAGCAGCGGCGGTGGCTTTGGAGGCGGCAGCAGCATTGAAGTCATCGGCGGCAGCAGCAGTGGTGGCTTTGGAGGCGGCAGCAGCGGTGGTGGCTTTGGAGCCAGCAGCAGCGTCGGGGTCATCGGCGGCAGCAGCGTCGGGGTCATCGGCGGCAGCAGCGTCGGGGTCATCGGCGGCAGCAGCAGCGGTGGCTTTGGCAGCAGTGCTGACAATGTCGCAGTCAGCAGAAGTAGCACCACTGGCTTTGGCGGTGGCTTTGGAGGCAGCAGCATCGGGGTCATCGGTAGTAACAACGTCGGTTTCGGCAGCAGCAGCAATAACAGCTACCAGCGCACATCTCATCAAACCGACGGCGAAGTTATCGATGCGTCCTCGACGGTGCAGCTTGTGCACTCGCGACCGCAGCCGTACGAGGCCGTCGTCAAGGAGGTCCGCCACGAGGTCAGCTTCGTAGAGCCGCCGCCAGCGTCAGCGTCGATTTCTGTCGGCGGCAGCAGCGGGGGACGCGGCGGCAGCGTCCAATTCAAGAGCGACATGGACGCCCACCTGGACGCTCTACTTTCTAGGGTCGAGCTCGACGGTAGTTCGACCTCGGCAAGGACCGTCAGCGTCACGACATCGAATACAACTAGTCGGACTGTGCAGAGCAGCGACTATTATCATAGTCAGTTTGAAGAGCTGTCCATGACTCGTTTCGACTGAGGACTGCAACTGACTGTTTACTGTTGAAGTGCTTTTTATAGCCCGAATCCCAACTGCATATTGCTCTAACTTAAAAATGTGCACCCAGTTTTTAGAAATAGGATATTGCTTTATTTTCACACTGCAGTACCGGACATCCCTCACAAATCAGGTCGGTTATTTTTAGAAACAGGAGAACCCCGAAAATTCATATCGAATCAGACCGGCTATTTTTAGAAACAGGAGAAGCCCCAAAATCCAATCAGGCCGTCTATTTTTAGAAACAGGAGAAGCCGGAGAATCCATATCGAAACAGACCGGCTATTTTTAGAAACAGGAAAATTCCTGAAATCTGTTACAAATCAGGCTGGTTATTTATAGAAACATGGAAAGCTCGGGAATCCCTGACGAATCGGGCTGGTCATATTTCGAAACAGGAGCAGCCCAGGAATTCCTCACGATTCCATATCAATAAAAAATCCAAAAAAATATTCTATTGTTTCGAATCTTCCCTTCCAGCGTACTTTTTCCGACCCTATTTTTATTTGCTGCTGTGAAAGAGCGAATTTCTGCGCATTATTGTTTAGTTATTTATCAAATTGATATTTTTGCATCCAACCATTAATTCTACTTACAATAAGAGACAGCACATTTAGCTAGCTTATTTTTTGTGTGTATTTTTTATTAACATGCGCCATTATACCTTAATATATATGAACTTTAATATTATCTAACAACTTTTTTCAGTTGTAATTTATGTAGCGTCGCTTCTATACACCTGCTTAGCAATACATAATTAATATTTATTCTTTGTGCGAACCCTTCAATTAATCTTAACAAATTAATATTCTACTAAGCAGGCCTATCATATGCGCAACAGTCCCTCTTCCAGTACTAATTAGAAAACTGAATTTTCATTTTATTTGAACTACTTAAAATGAACGTTCATTGCGATGTATATGTACAAATTTACAAAAATATTTGACAAGATAAAATGCACTGTCTGCATGCTAACTGTTGATCAGTAGTGGCATAAGTTGTTAAACTTTTCACATTATTACTCTTCGTAAATGTGTGAGGAAAAATTACACGAACTTATGCTATGATTTTTTCCACAGGACAGATGAATGTAAAAAATTCATTATTAAATTCCAACTTTTTTGCTACTCCTTGCCGCCCACTTCATTGTTTCTTGTTATAAACAAACTAAATTCACATTTGCAGCTCTACAATATTTAAAAAAAAATTAGTGAGTTGTTCGTACTTTACAGTTTTCTCTGCTGGTTTTACACAATTAGTCTTGATCATTTTTTCTTTAGCACCATGGACACTTAAAAGCACAAACAATGTTAAATAAACCTTGAGAAATATCTATTTAACAACAGTGCAATGCAATGTTTAAATTTATCACCTGGAAAGCTCTGGAAAATAAGCAACTATAGAATAAAGTTGTGAGTTAAAAAATTTAAAATAAGTCAGTTATTGACCAATATCCCCGTTTGTATAATATGCATGCGCGTCCATCTACAATACATGTACGTACATAACAGTACATTGTACGTGTGCTGTACCGTCAGTGTTTTGAGATAGTACATCAGCGCTTCAGGACGAAAATTTCTGCTTCTATGCATCATCAAAATTTTTATTTAGTCTTGAGTAAATACTGGCTCGATACCGCGGTTCCTTTAACGACCTTGTTCGTTCTCCCCTGTTTAAAAATTAACGAGTGAAAATAAACAATCTCATGATTAATTATTGAAACTATTTGTGTTCAATGCTACTTCTAATACGAGCGCTAAATTGCAGTGCTATGAGCTTGTTGTTTTAAGACCGGGAACTTTCTAAGATTTGGGTTTTAAGGATCGTTACTTAAATCGACGGTCGACGTCGTTGTAGAGTTACAAATTTGAATTGTTTTCCGCGTCGTGATTTAACAAAAGTAAAGACATAGTAAATATGAAAATTACTGAATAGCAATAATAAAATTTTAAATAAAAAAAATCAAATATAAACAGAAAATTTACATTAATATTTTTATTACGTCTTTAAAGAGTCTTTTAAGAGAATATTTAGTTGTTCCTAGAGCTTTTCAATTCTGATTTTTCGTCAGGTTTTTTGCTTCAAAACAGGTTTATAATAAGAGTTGCTTTTGAATTGAGTCGCATCGTTAGATAAATTTTTAGTGTGAATTTTTTAGCTTGAATACATTGCAATATATGATAGCTACGTTACACTGGCTGCAAATAGTCCGTCCGTAAAAATATTTAACTTTTTCTTTTTCAGCCATTCCATTACAGTTTAACATAAAACAGTGACAGACAGTAAAAGTAAATAAAAGTTCTAAAGAGAAAGCTGACACTATCACTATGATCTCATCATCTCAACAATCATGGCCATTAAAAGAAGTTAGGCCTAAAATAACTGATGTGTTTATATTTCTTTAACCTGCCTTGAAACAAAATTTAAACAGTGACATTAAACAGTTATTGAATTTTTTTATTTTCATTATTTTCATTTATTCCACATTTTCATTCCATTTTTCTACAGAATTTCATTCCATATTTCTACACAGGTACAAAAATATTTTTACTGTAATATTATGTATACTTGTATCGTATAATTTTGTTGTCTATAGTTTTTTCATATTATATTTTTTATTTATTGAAAAAAACCATTTACATATTCTAGCACTTATAATACTAGGTTGACTAAAAGCCTAAAAACTCATATTTACAGCTCTCGCTGTATCGACTGACCAGAAAGCAGAAAGCAGTTTTTTTATAAACAGAAGATTTCTCAAGCATGAGCAAGGCCTTGCTTGTTCTTATAGCGTTAGCAGGTGAGAGTGAATATTGTTCGGTTCGGACCGATTTTTTTTCGCTGGAACTTATCACAGAATATTTTCCTCTGCAGCCTCCTCGCTCACCGCCGATGCTCTCAACTGCTATGCTTGCTCAAGATGCAGCGCTTCCTTTAAAAAATCGCAACAGGCCGTGCTCTCAGACTGCACCCACTGTGCTGTGAGTTTTTGCGACAGACACGATTTGTAACTCGTTAAAATTTAAATATCAACAACCATCAGCTTCTCTTGACTTGCAGCGTACAATTTACAAAGATAGCTCCACTGTCAGCCGGTACTGCGCCAGCTTCTGTGTATCGGGCACCGACTCCTTTGGCAACAGCGTCGATTGCTGCAACAACAAAAGCTACTGCAACTCTACCAGCCAACTCGGTGGCTTCCGCCTGACAACTCTGCTTTCGGGCTTTGTTCTCGCCGTCTTCTGCTCCCGGCTGTGAGCCGGCTATGATTGCTGCTTGAGTAGCCTTACAGCATCTGTGCTCACTGTGTGATTGTTGCTTGAGTAGCCTTACAGCATCTGTGCTCACTGTGTGATTGCTGCTTGAGTAGCCTTACAGCATCTGTGCTCACTGTGTGACTGCTGCTTGAGTAGCCTTACAGCATCTGTATTCACTGTGTGACTGCTGCTTGAGTAGCCTTACAGCATCTGTGCTCACTGTGTGATTGCTGCTTGAGTAGCCTAACAGCATCTGTGCTCACTGTGTGTTTGCTGCTTGAGTAGCCTTACAGCATCTGTGCTGACTGTGATTGCTGCTTGAGTAGCCTTACAGCATCTGTGCCAACTTTAGTAATCAACCTTTTAATCAACGAAGTATTCGAGCTCAGATTTGAGAACAGTTTCCAACTACCCAAATTTTGATTGTCTCGCCGTATAAATCTTTTTAAGCACTGCATTTTTAACAGACATTGCACGTACCTCGTCGACATGGTGATTTGCATGTATCAGCAGATTTCAACAAAAAAATACATGTGTACATGTGTACTCGAATAAATATTGGTTCCTACTCGCTTAAACTGGCCTAATAATTTTTTTGGTCATTCAATGATTCTCTTTACCTTCAGTTAATGATTCCAATGGCATATAAGAATTCCATGATGCGCCTTGACCTCCAAGGTCAACTGTAATACATTTTGCACTTATTTCGATTTATTGCATCAATTAAAATTCGAACTGTAAAAGTCAGAACATACTACTAACTGAATAACGGTCAAAACAGTGTTATGGATCTGTTCATTGTAAACTACGTTGGTTTTCAATTTAAATGTTGATGAATATTCTGCTGACCTTACAGGCTTGTTGAAAGTGCACAATGGCTTCCTGGTGTACTGGTTAATTTCGACTAAGAAATTCATGCATTCGTGACTTTTTCGTTGAACAATCAAGAAGACATTTGCAATAATTTAAACCTAACAATATTTGCTTTCAGTGGCCAGTGGCAAGTAAAAGTTCCCAGGTATTGTTGCAGCTGCTGAATGGAAGCCAACGGAACCTTAGATGAAACATTTTTAATCGATTTATTCTCGTACACACGCAAACCAAGCACTGTCAGATGCATTTCAATTCCCCTTTAATGGTTCTTAGCGCTAAAGTACTGAAAATTGCTGACAAATTTCATAAATATATTTGTATTCGAATTGCAGGCACAAAAAATGAACAGTTTAAAATCTCTGTTTGAAGGCGCAAAATGCAGAATCAAAAAAGGTCGCAGAGTGGGGGTTGCTCAAGCAGCAATCACAGTGAGCACAGATGCTGTAAGGCTACTCAAGCAGCAATCACAGTGAGCACAAATGCTGTAAGGCTACTCAAGCAGCAATCACACAGTGAGCACAGATGCTGTAAGGCTACTCAAGCAGCAGTCACACAGTGAGCACAGATGCTGTAAAGCTACTCAAGCAGCAATCACAGTGAGCACAGATGCTCAAGGCTACTCAAGCAGCAATCACAGAGAGCACAGATGCAGTAAAGCTACTCAAGCAGCAATCACAGTGAGCACAGATACTCAAGGCTACTCAAGCAGCAATCACACAGTGAGCACAGATGCTGTAAGGCTACTCAAGCAGCAGTCACACAGTGAGCACAGATGCTGTAAGGCTACTCAAGCAGCAATCACAGTGAGCACAGATGCTGTAAGGCTACTCAAGCAGCAATCACAGTGAGCACAGATGCTGTAAGGCTACTCAAGCAGCAATCACAGATGCTTTAAGGCTACTCAAGCAGCATTGGTTCACAGCTGGGAGCAGAAGACAGCAAGAGCAGCGAGCAGCAGCAGCAGCAGCAGCAGGCAGGAGCTGCGCAGCAGTCCAGTTGAATTGCAGTAGTCTTTGTTGCTGCAGCAGTAAATTCTGTTTCCAGACGTGTCGGTGCCTGAGACACACATGCTGGCACAAATCCTACTGACAGAGTCGCTGTCAGCGTATTTATACTTCTGCGGGAAAAAATATCGCATTATAACGTACTTGATTACTAGATTAACAGGTACGATTCCCTCTGCCATCAGTCCAGAATTTGTGCTGAACTCACCGCGCACAGTGAGCAGCCTGATTCCTCGTAGACATATTTTTTCTCGAAGTTGTCGCTACATTTCGAACAAGTGTAGCACTTTCTAGCGTCAGTGGCGAGTATGGAAGCTTAATGAGGTGGTAATTTTTGAATGTCATTGATTACTATACAATTGCTGATAATATTCTCAATCATATTAGTTACTGATTAGTTACCTCCGAGCGCAAGAAGAAGCAGGGCTCTGCTCATACTGAAAGTAGAAATTAATTAAAATTAGGATTTTTACTTTTTAGAAGCAGAGTATAATACTGTAGCGTACAAATGTTATAATGAATATAAACTAACAATAGAATGCTTAATTCAAATATTAAAAAAATCATATCAAAACCACAAAGCTATGTTCTTTGAATTTTTCTAGAAATATTTAAGGAGATAAAAAAATGGTATACAAAACTGCTTAAAATAAATATTAGCTGGTTAATGCGAAGTACTCGTAGATGTCGATTACTATAGATTTCTTTGAACGAGTTTTAACTTAAGGTAATCTTTTGTATTTTTTTATTAATTATCCAGTAACTTTATGAAATAAAGTTAAATAATATTTACATAATATTAATGTCTTTTTAATGTTTATAATGATGATTATCTGCCTGACCCATTCAATATACATACACATTTTTAAATTATGAATAACTCATGCATCATTGCATACCTTCTTTTGTTTTCCTCTGACTTGAAAAAAAGTAAATATTTTATAAAACTGAGTTGAAACGCACCGGGTACAACAATTGATACAATACAACGCAAACAGATTCTTATTAACTTGTTATCTGAAATTTGACAAAAACAATATTTTTAAATAATGTTTTCTGCACTACGCTCAACCTGTCTACTTTAATAACGTACAGCTGTTTCTTTTGTTTTATTGCGCATCACACCGTATCTATCTATATCTATCCATCTATCTATCTATCTATCTATCTATCTATCTATCTATCTATCTATCTATCTATCTATCTATCTATCTATCTATCTATCTATCTATCTATCTATCTATCTATCTATCTATCTATCTATCTATCTATCTATCTATCTATCTATCTATCTATCTATCTATCTATCTATCTATCTATCTATCTATCTATCTATCTATCTATCTATCTATCTATCTATCTATCTATCTATCTATCTATCTATCTATCTATATATCTATCTATCTATCTATCTATCCATCTATCTATCTATCTATCTATCTATCTATTTATCTATCTATCTATCTATCTATCTATCTATCTATCTATCTATCTATCTATCTATCTATCTATCTATCTATCTATCCATCTATCTATCTATCTATCTATCTATCTATCTATCTATCTATCTATCTATCTATCTATCTATCTATCTATCTATCTATCTATCTATCTATCTATCTATCTATCTATCTATCTATCTATCTATCTATCTATCCATCTATCTATATATCTATCTATCTATCTATATCTTAACGTAAAAAGCAAGTGACATGCTTTTAGAAACTCCGAAGGCGAAGCTCCGAATTTTTCGCACAGGTCCGACGTGCCTACTTTTAAATATATGGTTTTTAGATAATTTCTATACAGTGCCTCAATGGAATTTTATAGCATTACGACCAAGGATCGCTGGTCCTTGAATACGACTCGTAGTCAAGCTAGCTGTGTCAGGTTGCCATTACGATCGCTATTATTAAATGAAATATCTACGCTCTCTAAGAAGATTTGAGTGCCGCATTACTGCATGAAATAAATTAAACAATATTAACTTCAAAACTGTTGTACATGTGAGTGCAGTACGAGAATATTTGCACATTTTTGTTTACAATTATAATTATTTTCTTGCTTCATACATAGCCTTAACGAAAGCAGTGAAAAAAGTGCGAATCTGTGTAGACTAAATATAGCTCGAGTATATATCCGTCTAGCCTTTACCGAGATTGTTTATAAAGTCTACTGTGAATCCAGTTGATGGGTTCATTATTATACGTACCCTTGCATGTACATGTACATGTACATGTATAATTGCCAGTACTGGATGTCAGCTACTGGTACTACGAGATGAGTGCGCACGTACATATAAATCGGCCTCAAATACAGGTTTTACAGATGATCAATTAGACAGGGTCCTCCATGAGAAATAGCAGTGGGTTAATGTAGTCAAATCCGTCAAAGTTGAACTGGCTGTCCATCTGTCCGTTGCCAACCGTTCTGCGGAACGTGTCAAATATGCTTGTAATTGTGCGAATGTACACATGCGCATATACACATGAGCTTGTACAGCGTTGAAATTAAAGTGAACTTCACTCACAAGAAATGGATCAACCGCTAAGGGCACTGGATCAACCGCTAAGGGCACTGGATCAACCACTAAGGGCACTGGATCAACCACTAAGGGCACTGGATCAACCACTAAGGGCACTGGATCAACCGCTAAAGGGTACTGGATCAACCACTAAGGGCACTGAATCAACCGCTAAAGGGCACTGGATCAACCGCTAAGGGCACTGAATCAACCGCTAAAGGGCACTGGATCAACCGCTAAAGGGCATTGGATCAACCACTAAGGGCACTGGATCAACCGCTAAAGGGCACTGGATCAACCACTAAGGGCACTGGATCAACCGCTAAAGGGCACTGGATCAACCACTAGGGCACTGGATCAACCGCTAAAGGGCACTGGATCAACCGCTAAAGGGCACTGGATCAACCGCTAAAGGGCACTGGATCAACCACTAAGGGCACTGGATCAACCGCTAAAGGGCATTGGATCAACCACTAAGGGCACTGGATCAACCGCTAAAGGGCACTGGATCAACCACTAAGGGCACTGGATCAACCGCTAAAGGGCACTGGATCAACCACTAGGGCACTGGATCAACCGCTAAAGGGCACTGGATCAACCGCTAAAGGGCACTGGATCAACCGCTAAAGGGCACTGGATCAACCACTAAGGGCACTGGATCAACCGCTAAAGGGCACTGGATCAACCACTAAGGGCACTGGATCAACCGCTAAAGGGCACTGGATCAACCGCTAAAGGGCACTGGATCAGCAGACGCACCCGCTGTCCACAGTCAGCCGCGGTGGCTCCGCGGTGAACACGGCATCGAAGGCGGGCTCGTCAGCGGAGGCCAGCGATCTCTTGGGCGGCTTCAGCATCCTGGCCTCCAGAGCCTCCCAGTTGCCGACACGGCGAAAAAACTTGTGCCTCGGCAGAGCGGCGAAGTCGTCCGGACGCGTCCCACCCAGCCGATCGGCTGGCCGGCGGCTCAGCAGACCGGAAAGCGCCTCCGTGGCCGCCCGGCTCAGCCCAGCCGGCGGTCGGATCGGCACTTCCTCGGCGATATGGCGGAACAGGTCCTCCTGGGAGCCGCCGGCCAGACCGACCCGCCACCAGGGACTGCGGCCGGTCAGCATCTCGTACAGCATGACGCCGAGGGCCCAGAAGTCGACGGCGATGCCGTACGGCTGCCCGGCTATCACTTCCGGGGCGATGTAGTTCGGCGTGCCGCAAAAGGTCCTGGCCGGATTCGCGTCCGACACGTTTTGCTGACCCGGGGGTTGGCGGTGTCAGGATGGGTCAGAGCTAGTGCTTGGTAGGGATAAGCTGATTGGGTCTGGATGGGTCAAGCTGGGTCAAAATGGATCAAGATAGATCAAACTAGGTCAAGCTGGGTCAAGATGGGTCAAACTGGGTCAAGCTGAGTCAAGATGGATGAATCTGGGTCAAGCTGGGTCAGGCTGGGTCCGATTGGGGGCCAAGATAGTCTAGATTGAGTCACGTCGCATTTTGATATGTCCAGGAGAGTCAAAATTATGTCAAGATGGATTGAGAATTTTTAAATTGCTTTCGTGCATACAGTATAGCCATCGACTTTCGTAAATGAAGGTAAATTGACCTACTTTGCACATCCCAAAATCTGTCAGCTTGATGTGTCCTTCCGTGTCCAGCAATACGTTGTCCAGTTTTAAGTCGCGATAAACAATTCCTGCAAAAAATATGTCGTTTGTTTTAAGGTCAAATCAAGGTCAAACTCAAGGTCAAATTCAAGGTCAACTTTACGGTAAACTTTAAGGTCAATTTCAAGGTCAACGCAAGGTCAACTCAAGGTCAACTTCAAGGTCAACTCGAGGTCGACTTTAAGGTCAGATTGTAGTAGGCAGGTAACAAGGGTTCTATTTACTGACAATAAACAACCGATTTCAATGTCAAGGTCACCGAGGGAGAATCCCCAGATCACGCGCTGATCACGCACCCCTCTCGTGAAGGAAATGCAGCGCGCAGCTGACCTCGGCAGCGTAGAATCTCGCGGAAGATTCCGGTAGCTTGCGGTGCCGCTGCATGTGAAACATCAGATCGCCTCCGCTCACGAATTCGATTATGAAGAACAGTCTGAAGGGAAAGGAGGGTGCAGTGAAGCGAGGCTTCAGTGAAGGGAAGCTGTAGTGAAGGTCGGCTGCAGAGAAGAGAGGCCGGTGCTCACCTGTTATCAGTCTGGAAGCAGGAGTGCAGGCCCACCAAGAATGGATGATTTGTCGCCTGTTCAAAGACGCTCTTCTCGGTGTGCACCCATTCGGCATCCTTTATCGAAGACGTGATAATTTTTTTCATTCAATCAAAATCTAATAAAAAGCTAATTTCCTAATATTGCTACTTACAGTAGATAAAATCTCAGGTTGTTCCTATATTTTAAAAAGAAACTATTCAACAGCAATAACAATTAAAACAAGGCGTGTAGGGCATGCAGGAGCAGCAGAATTGGAAAGAATGGATGGACTGAATGGGGAGGTCTGGGGTTGCTAGGGGGGATCAATAAATGGTTAGGGTGGTCAGCCGTCAACATCATGGCGGGTGGAAGAGACAACGCGCCTAGCCCATTGGAGTTAATTAACAAATTGTTTGGTCAGTTCAGTTTTCTGATTGCCGCTACCAAAATATTGCCTCTGCCAAGCCTCTCAGATAGGTAGAACCCGTGAAAACTAATTGCAAATGTACTTTATTAAAATACTGACGTGCTGTAACTGAGTTGGAGACAGGGCTGCAGAACAAGAAATGACACTGGGGTAAGAAAGGCAGCGAGATCGATATGGGACAGGATTCAATGCAACTGCCACTAGCTATTGACCTTCTAGAGATGCCTGAGCTTGCCTGAGAAGTCCATCAATGGCTCTGTAACACAATATGCTAAATAATTATCCATTGTCTAACAGTTCAGCTGCAAACACGCCCCGATCACATATCCAGCTCACATCCTCATCTTTAACAGACGACTTCTTAACAACTTTCATGGCGTAGTGCCGTCTCGTGTCCCGGTGCTCAACCTGCAGCACCTTGCCGAAGGTGCCGCGGCCAACGACTCGCAGCAGGTTGAAGGCGTCCAACGGAGGCTGCCGGCGGTGCTGGCTGGGGACCGTCAAACTGCTGGTTGCTGGGGGCAGCTGACCTCCATTCGCCTTTGAGACAGGCGGTTTGTGCCAGGAATTTGCTTCACTACATGTAAGCTGGTCAGTAAGTGCAACGCTAAATAAAGTTATTAAAAATCACTTAGCAAAACTTGCGCCGCTCACCTGTGCCTCATATGCAACAGCAGCTTCCGAAGTGGACTGCTCACTGATCTCTTCAGCAGGGTCGGATATCGGGGATGTGCCTGGCCTGCCCACCGCAGCCACCTGGGTGCGTCACAAGTAGGATTTGTGCTGTCTTGAGACAGGCAGACAGATAGACAGACAGACAAACAGACAGACAGACAGACAGACAGACAGACAGACAGACAGACAGACAGACAGACAGACAGACAGACAGACAGACAGACAGACAGACAGACAGACAGACAGACAGACAGACAGACAGACAGACAGACAGACAGACAGACAGACAGACAGACAGACAGACAGACAGACAGACAGACAGACAGACAGACAGACAGACAGACAGACAGACAGACAGACAGACAGACAGACTCACCGGACTCTCAGCGGCCACTTCAGCCTGCCCGCAGTCCTCATCGGCAGCAGCTCGAAGATCTTCACTGAAAGGACAGGCGGCCCGCAGCAGCCGGCAGCAGCGCCGATGAACCCGAAGGCGGCACCGCTCGCACCGAAGGCAGCCGCCGCCGCCGCCGCCGGCGCAGACGCCGCAGCCAGCAGCTCCGCAGGGGGGCGGCGCGCCGGCCTCCTTCAGCGCGTGGCCGAGCAGCAGGCGAATCTGCCGGGCCCGTCGGACCGCCGCTTGCCGGTACAGAGCCGGAGCCTCGCCCGGACACAGCTGTCCGGGACACTCTGGCTCGCCGAGCAGCACCCAGAATGTCGGACAGTCGGCCGGCATGAGCCGCAGAGCCTCGGCCAGTTCCAGGTCGGACGAGATCGTGCAGGCGTCCCGCTCGGAGTCGCGCCATTTCAGCGTCACCGGCCGGCCGGCGGGTATGGCGACTGCCAGCCGGACATGTGCGAGAAATTCATCGAAGCCGGACAGTCCGTCCGGGGGCAGAGGTGTCAGGTAGGCCCGGCCATTGTGCAGCAGCTTGGCTGTGCATTCGGGAGACTGGCTTTGGGGCTTCATCTGTGAGCGGGCTGCAGTCTCTGCGCTCTCCCTCTACCCTTTATATACAGTAGCTGGCTGCAGATACGCGAATTTCCTGTATTTGTGCTACTGATGACAGTAGTGAAAGTTGAGCATTACTTTAAAAATTTTGGTTGGAAATACAAAAAAATCTGAATGTGCTTCATCGTACTTCTCGAAGCCTGTCCATTCAAGCCTGTCCATCGTATCTCTCAGTGTGTCTCTCAGTGTGTGTCTCTCAGCGTGTGTCTCTCAGCGTGTGTCTCTCAGCGTGTGTCTCTCATTGTGTGTCTCTCAGCGTGTGTCTCTCAGCGTATGTCTCTCAGTGTGTGTCTCTCAGCGTGTGTCTCTCAGTGTGTGTCTCTCAGCGTGTGTCTCTCAGCGTGTGTCTCTCAGCGTGTGTCTCAGCGTGTGTCTCTCAGTGTGTGTCTCTCAGCGTGTGTCTCTCAGCGTGTGTCTCTCAGCGTGTGTCTCTCAGTGTGTGTCTCTCAGCGTGTGTCTCTCAGCGTGTGTCTCTCAGCGTGTGTCTCTCAGTGTGTGTCTCTCAGTGTGTGTCTCTCAGTGTGTGTCTCTCAGCGTGTGTCTCTCAGCGTGTGTCTCTCAGCGTGTGTCTCTCAGTGTGTGTCTCTCAGTGTGTGTCTCTCAGTGTGTATCTCACAATCTATATCTCACAGTCTGCATCTCACAGTCTATATCTCACAATCAAATCTCACAGTCTGCATCTCACAGTCTATATCTCAGTCTATCAAGAAGTACTTTCCTTAGAACGAGAGGCCCTGCACTCTGCCAAAGCTCACTTCTACTATAAGTAAGCTGACGTCAGGATGTGCAAAGGTTTCTAAAGGCGCTAACAAGTTTGTTCATTTCTTATCTCTCTCTGGGCTTTGCTTTGCTGGCAGAGACTGTGCGCACCACAGCTGGTTGGACTTTTTTATCTAAAAAATAGCTAAATTGCAACATTCCACTGCTTTTCTGCTATTTAGACCAAGAAACTAACGATTTTAGAAGCAGTTTCGCCTGGTTGCTTGTACCTCTTGTTATTCCAAGTGAAAAGAAACATCAATTCAGCTGAGGAGATCATGAGCATACTTGTGGCGGAAACTTTACAGTTGAACTCGGATGTTGACAACTCCACACAGCCTCCTGACTGGGCGGGGTTCACCGCCACGGGGATTGCTGTGCTGTTCTATGGCAGCAACTATGTTCCAGTGAAGAAGTTCGATACTGGAGACGGTGAGTCACTGCAGGGCTTGACGAGGGTTTTACAGACACAACTGAGGAAAGCAGAAGCTGAGCTTGAAGCTTTATCATATGGGAGTCTGGGACTTAGACTGAAGCTTCATCAGATGAGAGTCTGGGACTTAGACTGAAGCTTCATCAGATGAGAGTCTGAGCATCAGACTGAAGCTTCATCAGATGAGAGTCTGGGACTTAGACTGAAGCTTCATCAGATGGGAGTCTGGGACTCAAACTGAAGCTTCATCAGATGATGAGAGTCTGGGACTCAGACTGAAGCTTCATCAGATGATGAGAGTCTGGGACTCAGACTGAAACTTCATCAGATAAGAGTCTGGGACTCAGACTGAAACTTCATTAGATGAGTCTGGGACTTCAAACTGGAGATTCGGTGACTCAGACTAGACCTTCATTAGCTGGGAGTCTGGAAATCAGGCCAGAGCTTCATCAGGCGAGAGTCTGTCCCCATCCCGACCCCGCAGGCATGCTATTCCAGTTCTTCCTCTGCCTGGGCATCTGGCTGGTCGGCATGGCGGTCAACGCCATCCGAGCATTCCCGCTGTTCCACCCGACTGTGCTGCTGGGCGGCGCAATCTGGACATTCGGCAACCTGTTCGCGGTGCCGATCATCCAGACCATCGGCATGGGCCTGGGCATACTGATCTGGGGCATGTTCAACATGCTGACTGGCTGGGCTACTGGCAGATTTGGGGTGCTCGGCATCCCACCGCAGGTGCCCAACAGCCTGGCCTTCAACTATGCCGGGGTGGCCATCAGCGCCGTCGCATCCGTGCTGTTCTTCTTCGTCAAGCCGGAGGCGGAGCAGCAGCTGCCGCAGGAATCCGCCACCTTCGAGGTGGAGCCCGGGCGGCGGAGTGTGCAGACCAGCGATCAGGTGGGTGTTGTTGATGTTGATGACATTGTTGTTGATGTTGCTGAAATTGTTGTTGATGTTGTTGACATTGTTGTTGATGTTGCTGAAATTGTTGTTGATGTTGTTGACATTGTTGTTGATGTTGCTGAAATTGTTGTTGATGTTGTTGACATTGTTGTTGATGTTGTTGACATTGTTGTTGATGTTGTTGACATTGTTGTTGATGTTGATGACATTGTTGTTGATGTTGCTGAAATGTTGTTGATGTTGTTGACATTGTTGTTGATGTTGTTGACATTGTTGTTGATGTTGTTGACATTGTTGTTGATGTTGATGACATTGTTGTTGATGTTGATGACATTTTTGTTGATGTTGATGACATTGTTGTTGGTGTTGATGACATTGTTGTTGA
The DNA here is from genome assembly GCA_002269645.1 of Macrostomum lignano. Classification (NCBI taxonomy): domain Eukaryota; kingdom Metazoa; phylum Platyhelminthes; family Macrostomidae; genus Macrostomum; species Macrostomum lignano. The sequence continues at coordinate 162,844 of NIVC01000671.1, forward strand.
TGTTGTTGACATTGTTGTTGATGTTGATGACATTGTTGTTGATGTTGATGACATTGTTGTTGATGTCGTTGGCATTGTTTTTGATGTTGTTGGTATTGTTTTTGATGTTGTTGGGATTGTTTTTGATGTTGTTGGGATTGTTTTTGATGTTGTTGGTATTGTTTTTGATGTTGTTGGGATTGTTTTTGATGTTGTTGGGATTGTTTTTGATGTTGTTGGGATTGTTTTTGATGTTGTTGGGATTGTTTTTGATGTTGTTGGTATTGTTTTTGATGTTGTTGGGATTGTTGTTGATGTCGTTGGCATTGTTTTTGATGTTGTTGGTATTGTTTTTGATGTTGTTGGGATTGTTTTTGATGTTGTTGGGATTGTTTTTGATGTTGTTGGGATTGTTTTTGATGTTGTTGGAATTGTTTTTGATGTTGATGAAATCGTTACTGATTTTGTTGTAAATATTCTTTAAAATACTGTTTATGTTGTGGGCATTTTTATGAACTTTATATTTGCAATCTGCTTATATTGTGTGCTGTTTTAGCGCTGTAGTTTTCGCTCATTATACATGTACCTACAATTGCTCCCCTGGCAACCAAAACTTCCTAGGAAGGCTCAATCTCAGTTTACGACGACGTTTTCGCCAATCAAGAGCAGGGCTCGAGCACAGGACTCTATCCCAGCCTGAGCGCCGGTCGCCGACGGGGCGACAAGGCACCCATAGTGAGCCAGACCGCACCGGTGCCGGCGGCGCCTCAGCAGCTGCAGAAGCAGCCGTTCTGGCTGCAGATGTCCCCATTGAGGAGAAGGATTTTGTAAGGCTGATGCTGCAATCCACCTCTCCCCATCCCTCTGTGTGCTCCCCTCTCCACATCTCTCCCGATCTCCCTCTCTGCTCCCCTCCCTACATCTCTCCCGATCTCCCTCTCTGCTCCCCTCCCTACATCTCTCCCGATCTCCCTCTCTGCTCCCCTACCTACATCTCTCCCGATTTCCCTCTCTTCTCCCCTCCCTACATCTCTCCCGATCTCCCTCTCTTCTCCCCTCCTTACATCTCACCCGATCTCCCTCTGCTCTCCTCCCTACATCTCACCCCGATCTCCCTCTCCCTCTGCTTCCCTCCTTACATCTCACCCCGAACTCCCTCTCCCTCTGCTCTCCTCCCTTCATCTCACCCCGATCTCCCTCTCCCTCTGCTCTCCTCCCTACATCTCTCCCGATTTCCCTTTCTGCATCTTTCCCGAAATCTCAGATCCTGTGAAATTTATTGCCTGTACTGTCAAAGCCAGATAAATTTCCACCTCTATCCATCCAGCGGGGTGACCCTGTCGGTGCTTATCGGGCCCATGTTCGGCGTGGGATTCGTGCCGACCTACTATGTGCAGGCTCACGTGCCGGGCGCCTCCAAGAACGGTGAGAGTCACATGAGCTGCGATGGGTGGGGCTGTTGAGCTGGAGTCACCGATTCGCTCACACTGCTCACGTGGTCAGTCTGCACTCACTCTCTATCACACTCTGGTCACACTGATCACCCCTGCTCACAATCTGATCACATACTGCTCACAATCTGATCACCCACTGCTCACAATCTGATCACACACTGCTCACAATCTGATCACGCACTGCTCACAATTTGATCACATACTGCTCACAATCTGATCACGCACTGCTCACAATCTGATCACATACTGCTCACAATCTGATCACGCACTGCTCACAATCTGATCACATACTGCTCACAATCTGATCACGCACTGCTCACAATCTGATCACCCACTGCTCACAATCTGATCACACACTGCTCACAATCTGATCACCCACTGCTCACACACTGCTCACAATCTGATCACCCACTGTTCACACACTGCTCACAATCTGATCACCCACTGCTCACACACTGCTCACAATCTGATCACCCACTGCTCACACACTGCTCACAATCTGATCACACACTGCTCACAATCTTATCACCCACTGTTCACACACTGCTCACAATCTGATCGCCCACTGCTCACAATCTGATCACCCACTGTTCACACACTGCTCACAATCTGATCGCCCACTGCTCACAATCTGATCACCCACTGTTCACACACTGCTCACAATCTGATCGCCCACTGCTCACAATCTGATCACCCACTGTTCACACACTGCTCACAATCTGATCACCCACTGCTCACAATCTGATCACCCACTGCTCACAATCTGATCACACACTGCTCACAATCTGATCACGCACTGCTCACAATCTGATCACCCACTGCTCACAATCTGATCACCCACTGCTCACGCACTGCTCACAATCTGATCACGCACTGCTCACAACCTGATCACACACTGCTCACCCACTACCCCAAGGACTCGACTATGTATTCGCGCACTTCACCGGCATCTTCTGCGCCTCGTCCGTGTTCCTCATCCTGTACACCGTTGTCACTGGCAACCGTCCATCCGGCAGCCCGCGCATCATCCTGCCAGCCATCGTCTCCGGGATGATGTGGGGCGTCGCCGGGGCCTCCTGGTTCCTGGCCAACCAGGTGCTGTCCGAGTCCATCTCCTACCCCATCATATCGTCCGCACCGGCCATCGTAGCCGCCCTCTGGAGCGTCTGCGTCTTCCGCGAAATCCGGGTTCGTAACAGCTACATGTACCTCATCCTGACTATGGCTACCTCATACTGACTATGGCTACCTCATCCTGACTATGGCTACCTCATACTGACTATGGCTACCTCACCCTGACTATGGCTACCTCACCCTGACTATGGCTACCTCACCCTGACTATGGCTACCTCACCCTGACTATGGCTACCTCACCCTGACTATGGCTACCTCACCCTAACTATGGCTACCTCACCCTGACTATGGCTACCTCACCCTGACTATGGCTACCTCACCCTGACTATGGCTACCTAACCCTGACTATGGCTACCTCACCCTGACTATGGCTACCTCACCCTGACTATGGCTACCTCACCCTATGGCTACCTCACAATACGACTAGCTACTTCACAGTGCTCCTGGCTACCCCACTCTACTGCTAGCTACCTCTCACTCTACCCTCAGCTACCCCACCCTACCTCTAGCTACCTCACTCTACCCTAATATATCTCACTCTACCCTAATGTATCGCACTCTATCCTAGCTACCTCACTCTACCCTGGCTACCTCACTCTACTCCCAGTACTTCAGCTTACCTCTAGCTACCTTACTCTACCCCAGAAAACATTACTCCACTCTACCCATTCGAATCAAACGCAAACGATTTGCCAACTGCAGGGCGCCCGAAACCTGGTCATCCTCTGCATCGCCATCTGCATGTGCACCGCAGGCAGCATTATGAATGGCCTGTCAAAAACCTGAATAAGAGTAACCGAATGCCTTTCGAGTAAACCGTTAATTTGACTTCATCCTCTGTTTGCAGAGGCAGGATTTCGCTAAGAAAACGATTAGTCTATTTGCTTAGACCAGTTATTGTTAAAAAGGCACAAGATAAAGAACATTTTTATATTTTTGCGAATTCCATTCATACTGTATCAAATACATTAGAAACATTGCAAGCCTCAATGGGGCCAAATATATATTTAAAGACAAAAAGGTCTCCACAGAACTTTATCAGATTGTAAACAAAATATATGCGATTTGTTTACTTTATTTATGAAGACTGTTGTACAAGTGTGAGAGAGAGTAGAGAGGGCAGAGAGGACAGAGAGACCGGAAACAGATGTACAGTGTGTGAGGGGAGAGGGAGTGAGGTGGCTGGTGGGGTAAGGGCAGAGAGGACAGAGAGACAGGAAACAGATGTACAGTGTGAGGGGAGCGGGAGTGAGGTGGCTGGCGGGGTAAGGGCAGAGAGGACAGAGAGAGCGGAAGCAGATGTACAATATGAGGGGAGAGGGAGTGAGGTGGCTGGCGGGGTAAGGGCAGAGAGGACAGAGAGAGCGGAAGCAGATGTACAATATGAGGGGAGAGGGAGTGAGGTGGCTGGTGGGGTAAGGGCAGAGAGGACAGAGAGAGCGGGAGCAGATGTACAGTGTGAGGGGAGCGGGAGTGAGGTGGCTGGCGGGGTAAGGGCAGAGAGGACAGAGAGAGCGGGAGCAGATGTACAGTGTGAGGGGAGCGGGAGTGAGGTGGCTGGCGGGGTAAGGGCAGAGAGGACAGAGAGAGCGGAAGCAGATGTACAATATGAGGGGAGCGGGAGTGAGGTGGCTGGCGGGGTAAGGGCAGAGAGGACAGAGAGAGCGGGAGCAGATGTACAGTGTGAGGGAAGCGGGAGTGAGGTGGCTGGCGGGGTAAGGGTAGAGACGACAGAGACAGCGGAAGCAGATGTACAGTGTGAGGGGAGCTGGAGTGAGGTGGCTGGCGGGGTAAGGGTAGAGAGGACAGAGAGAGCGGGAGCAGATGTACAGTGTGAGGGGAGCGGGAGTGAGGTGGCTGGCGGGTTAAAGGTAGAGGTTGGACATTGGAAATTAGCATAAAAAATAATTTCAATTTATTTATCAAATGTGAAATCACAGATAGATCTAAAAAAATTCTGAAAGAAGACTTTAAGTTGATTTTGAGGAATAACCTTCAAACATACTATACATCATGCACTAAAGTAAGTGAAATGAGACATTTATTTTGGATTTATAGTACATGGTCCGACCGGGCGTAGCTTGGTTGGGTGTTAAACCAGTGGGGCGTGGCTCTTGTGCGTTGGTGCGGGGGGTGGTGGGCCGGGCCTTGGTCACGTGCCCGCGGCCTGGGTGGCGGTTTTTTAATGCGGTGCGGGCTGTCGCTGACCCGCCAAGCGCGTATTGATTTTTTTTCTCAATTTTTGCAATGGCTGACCGCGACAAACTTATGCACCTGAGCAAGGTGGCTCTGCAAGCCTTGTGTGCCCACGCTAACATAAGCAGTCGGGGCAACAAGGCCGACCTTGTCAGCGCCCTTCTCGCAGCCCCAGACCAGTCGTGGACAGATTCGCTGTTGCAGAACATGGAGCAATCTGAGCAAGAAGCCGAAGCAGACGACAACATCAGTACGGAGGCGGCTCGGGAGTCGGCGGCGGGCCTGGACGAGGACATCGCGAAGGCGGAGAAGGAGATCAGACTGTTGCAGCTACGCAAGGAAGCCGCTCAACTCAAGAGGGAGATCGGAGATCTGCAGCGCGAGTGTCCATCCACGCGTCCTATGAATCGCGGTGAGTGTGCCAAGCCTGCTGGCCCCAGTTACTTTCCTGATGGGTGTGATGATGCTGGATTAGACCAAGAAGATAATGGCAATGAGCTGCTTGACAGATTGTTGTCACAGAACAGGGCCAATGAACGGATGGAGTCTTCTGGTAGACGTAAGGCTCTCCTGGTTCGTGATTTCCTCGACGGCTTTGAGCAGGAAGAGGTGCTGGCTAATGGTTCTGGTGGCCGAATCACTTACAAGAGCAGAAAACCTAATCCAGATAGCATCACGGCAGCGCAGTATTTGGTAGGCAATTGCAGGCTGATGATGCAGATGATCAAGGATGGTGCCCTGGTGACTAGTAGAAATGGAACTGCCGACACGACTGATTTGATGAATTACTTACGCTACTCAATACAGATTGGCGAGCTGTTTGACGGGGGCTTCGGCCTGGCGCAGGTGAATCGTTTTGACGAGGACTACCGCACTAGGCAAGCTGAAACTGGCATGCGATGGGGCAAGGAGTCTTTCCAACTCGTTGCTAAGCACTTAATCAGAACTGGAACTCCAGCAAACCATGGAGTCAGCAAGTCATTGCCCCAGCCACGGCAGCAGCGTTTTCAAAAACCAATAGACCCCAAGAGCCTCAGAACGCCAGACGGGGAAGAGATCTGCTTGCACTTTAATCGCCGGGGGTGCTTCCGGTCGAGCTGCAAATTCCGGCACGTCTGCCGCATCTGTTTCGAGGCCCACCCTGAGGCCAACCATTCGACAAAAAACTGAAGTCTGCGATGCTCTGTTTTAATCCTAAAATTTTGCCTAATGCTCAGCCTGCTTTAAATTTTAACAATCCTGTCGTTGGCAGTGCAGGGGGTCGCCTGCGTTTTTGTTCGCGGGATTCTGAGCTTGAGAATGACCCTGATCGGAATTTTATCCTAGACGGCATCGCAAATGGTTTTCGCATTACTGATGGCAAAGGGCTTTGTGAGACTTTTAATGCCAATTCCATGTCTACTTCTACTTTTCATCGCGCTGTTGAGCTGCAAATTAAGGAAGAGATTGAGAATGGCAGGTATTTGATTGTGCCTAAGAAGCCTACGATGGTCAGCCCTCTGGGAGCAATTCCCAAGGATAACGGGAAGGCTCGACTTATTCATGACTGCAGCACGCCTCCGGGCTACTCGGTAAATGACAACTATACGAAGAAGCTGAGCCCCAGGTTTGAGTCCGTCAAGAAGGTTGCAGCCTCTATCGGCAAGGGCTGGTTCATGGCAAAGCTTGACTTGTCGCAAGCTTACAGAAGCGTGGCGATCCATCCGGATGATTACCAGGCGACCGGCATTGGTTGGCGTTTTAAAGGCAACCGTGATCTGACATGGCTTGTCGACACCCGGCTACCCTTTGGTAGCTGCGCCTCGGTCGAGATTTTCTACCGGCTTACTCAAGCGGTCAAGAGGATGATGGTGCGACGCGGCGTGGCCAATATTTCGGTTTACCTGGATGATTTTCTGGTTGCAGCCGAGAGCGAGAAAGAGTGTATGGATGCTCTGAAAGAGCTGATTAAGCTGGTTCGCCAGTTAGGTTTTGGTGTCAATTGGAATAAAGTGGTTGAACCTACGCAATGCTTGGTGTATCTCGGTGTGAAGATTGATACTGTCCGTGGAGTTCTTAGGTGCCGGCGGAAAAGTGTGAGGAAATGCGCACCACACTGCTTAACTTTTCGCAGCGCAGGCGTCTCTCGAAACGACAGCTTTCGTCGCTTTGTGGCAAGCTCAGCTGGGTCGTCCAGGTGGTGCACGCTGGGAGTTGCTTCCTAAGACCCCTGTTCGACCTGCTTAATGCCCTGGAAAAGCCACATCACAAAGTGCGTGTGTCCGCTGACACTGTGCGTATTTTACTCTGGTGGCGAGGTGCCCTTCTGAAGCTGCCTGATTTTCAGCTTTGGAGAAGTTGCACAAACGGCTGGATCATCGAAACCGATGCGAGCAGTGCTGGTGGCGGAGCCATTTTGCGCAATGGTAGCGGTATGGTGGATTGGCTGTACGTCAATTGGGATCTGGATGCTGGAGGAAAGTTTAAAGACAAGCATATCACGTACAAAGAAGCTATTGTTCCGCTGCTGGCTATGGTTCGCTGGGGTGCCTTTTTAAATGACAGTTCGGTCGTGGTCTACTCCGACTCTAGTGCGGCTGTTGGCATGATTAACAGAGGTTGCTGTCGGCAGCCTGAGTTGCAGCCGCTGTTCCAGACTGCCATGCTCATTGCTGTTAGGCGTGGGGTTGAGGTGCGCGCTTTTCATGTGCCTGGCTGGTACCATGTCTTTGCGGACCCGTGCTCTAGGCTGCACGCCGTGGACAAAATGCGCGATTTTTTATTTCGGGTGTATGGCTCTGTTGACTGCTGTTTTAACGAGATCGCTAGCCATGCTTTCTGCCCTGCTGCCTCCGTTTTTCTCATTTTACAGGCCCTCCGCGCCAGACTCCCGACCGCCTCAGCAAGCGTTGCGCATTTATCCTGGGCAATGCCTACGCGCCCCGCACGAAGCGGAGTTACCGGTCGCAGCTCGCGTCTTGGCTGCGATTTTGCAATTCCCGGCACCTGACGCCGCTGCGGGCAGAGTCTGTGCACGTGGCTGAATACCTGGCTGAGCTGTCCACCCGGCTGTCAGCCTTTCGGAGTTGCCAGGCGTATGCTAACGCGGTCTCGCTGTACTTCAGAGCTCTCGGCCGGTCGGACCCGTGCGAGTCGCCGATGGTTAAGCTGGTGCTTCGTGGTCTTCGCCGGTGTCTCAGTCGGCAGCAGCGCTCAAGGGAGCCATTCAGAGTCGCGGATCTCCTCAAGCTACACGCCCACCTGGACCAACGTCTGAAGAGTGACATCGCGTTCTGGGCAGCAGTTCTGTCAGCCTGGTGGGGTATGCTGCGAAAAGCGAATGTGACGACGCAATCGGGGCAGCTCGATCTGTGGTGCGACCTGGCAGCATCGAGCATCGTCTTTTCAGAGTACGACTGTGAGCTCACTGTGCGGCATTCGAAGACCAACCAGTTTGGCGATCGAGTTCAGCGAGTGTTTCTTCCGAAACTGCCTGATGGAAGCTTGTGTGTCCTGTGTCCGTTCCGTGCGCTCGAGCGGCAGCTACGGACAAACCGAATCGGCCAGGCGCCGCGTCCGGTTCACCTGTTCTCCACGTGGTCGTCCGCGGGATGGTTGCCTCTGACGGCTAGCAGGTTTGATAGCCGGCTTCGTTCGCTCTGCACATCGGCGGGTTTGTCGCCACGCGAGTTCACTGGCCACGGGCTGCGGCGGGGCGGCGCTACGGCAGCCATGCAGCTCGGTGTTCCACTGCCGATGATCAAGAAGCTGGGCGACTGGAAGGGCAACTCAGTGTTTCGCTATCTATCTGTTCGGGACTCGGATGCCAGGGCGGCTGTGCATGGCTTGGCTCGTCGGGTTGGCGCGCTCTAACTCTCTCTCTCTCTCTCTCTCTATGTCGAACTTTCTGGTTTGGGTTGGGCCAGGCTCGAACCTGCGCCTCTCGTGCCAACTGCCTTGACTTCGTCTCACTGGTTTAATGGTCCGACCGGGCGTAGCTTGGTTGGGTGTTAAACCAGTGGGGCGTGGCTCTTGTGCGTTGGTGCGGGGGGTGGTGGGCCGGGCCTTGGTCACGTGCCCGCGGCCTGGGTGGCGGTTTTTTAATGCGGTGCGGGCTGTCGCTGACCCGCCAAGCGCGTATTGATTTTTTTTTCTCGCTTTTAAGTCTCCAAGGTTTTTATTTGGCTTTTAGTCCGGTAAATTAAAGTTAATAAATACGCTCGAATACTCGTACAATAGGGCCAGGCTCGAACCTGCGCCTCTCGTGCCAACTGCCTTGACTTCGTCTCACTGGTTTAACAGGCTTACAGTAGTATGTATTGCAAAAGAGCTAACGCAATACTGACTATGCACTTGGTACTACGATTTTCATTGAGTTCACGCAGAAAGTGAGTGAAATGGCTAAGAAACTATTACCACGATTAAACTAATAATTTTTAAGTCACTAAATTAGGAAAGACCAACTGACCACTATATGGACAATGATTTAATCTAAGAAAGTGAAAGCAAGCACAGTAAAAAAGTTTCAACGACAAATTTGCAGGAAAAGGCTATTAAAACAATTGAAAATCTATAAATTCTGCTTCAATAAAACTAACATTAGGTTAACTTGTTTTAAATCAAATTAGCGATCTAGCAGCCAATCAGCAGCCATCTAGCAGCCATCTAGCAGCCAATCAGCAGCCATCTAGCAGCCAATCAGCATATATCTAGCAGCCAATCAGCATATATCTAGCAGCCATCTAGCAGCCAATCAGCAGCCATCTAGCAGCCATCTAGCAGCCATGTACAGTCAGAGTCAGCTTCTCCCAATGGCAGCAGCCAGCAGGCCAGTCAGCCGGGCGCTGAGCTCCAGCCCGGGCAGGTAGGGCCACATAAGCAGGGCCTCCAGGCAGCCAATAGCAAAGCCGCAGGCCACGTCCAGAGGAAAGTGCCGCCCAAGCAGCACCCTGGAGGCGGGCACAGCCAGCAGCCAGAGCAGGGCTGGCAGCCTCAGACAGGCGCTGAAGTGCAGCAGGCAGAGCATCATGCCGCACTTGCTGGCGTGACCAGAGGGAAATGAGTAGTGATCCACTGCAACTGTGGCTGTCATGTCCGCCGCGTGGTTCCTGCCTGCCAGGTTCAGTCAAATGGACTTTTTAGAGTATAACCCGACCTAGGAAAGATCCCACTTTGGTCAGATCCCTATTCTGAACAGATCCCCATGCTTCCCAGATCCCCATTCTTACCACATTCCCTTTCTGCCCAGATCCCCATTCTTCTCAGATCTCCATTTTCCTAGGTCCTCTCTTCCCAGATTCCCATTCTTCCCAGATCCCCATTCTTCCCAGATCCCCATTCTTCCCAGATCCCCATTCTTTCCAGATCCCCATTCTTTCCAGATCCCCATTCTTCCCAGATCCAAATTCTTCCCAGATCCTCATTTGAACAGATTCTCATTCTTCCCAGATCCCCATTCTTCCCAGATCCCCATTCTGCCTAGATCCCCATTCTTCCCAGATCCCCATTCTTCCCAGATCCCCATTCTTCCCAGATCCCCATTCTTCCCAAATCCCCATTCTTCCCAGATCCCCATTCTTCCCAGATCCCCATTCTTTCCAGATCCCCATTCTTTCCAGATCCCCATTCTTCCCAGATCCAAATTCTTCCCAGATCCTCATTTGAACAGATCCTCATTATTCCCAGATCCCCATTCTTCCCAGATCCCCATTCTTCCCAGATCCCCATTCTTCCCAGATCCCCATTCTTCCCAGATCCCCATTCTTCCCAGATCCCCATTCTTCCCAGATCCCCATTCTTCCCAGATCCCCATTCTTCCCAGATCCCCATTCTTCCCAGATCCCCATTCTTCCCAGATCCCCATTCTTCCCAGATCCCCATTCTTCCCAGATCCCCATTCTTCCCAGATCCCCATTCTTCCCAGATCCCCATTCTTCCCAGATCCCCATTCTTCCCAGATCCCCATTCTTCCCAAATCCCCATTCTACCCAGATACTAGATCCCCATTCTGCCCAGATCCCCATTCTCCCCAGATCCCCATTCTCCCTACGAGAACTCTTTAGCCCGCAGCAATCGATTCTCACCCGGCCTCCCCCGCCGGAACACCGCCTTCAGGCAGCCAATCAGCAGCAGGTCGAACAGCTGGCCGGCGAACAGGCGCAGACAGAGCAGCCGGGCCTCGGGGCCCCGGCCTGCAGGGCGAAGAGCACAGCGAGCAGCGGCAGCAGCAGGGCAGCGTGACCCGACACCTCCAGCAGGAGGGCGACGCGGCGGAGTGGCGCGCGGGGCCGGGCGAGCAGCGACAGGCGCTCCGATAGGGCCGCGTCGAGACTCAGCAGGCGATCCTGCAGTGCAAAACCACTCATATTGGTCATTGGTCATTAGATAATTGGTGATTAGGTCATGCATAAAGGTATGGGTCATTAGGTCATCGGTCACTAGGTCATGTGTCATTAGGACATGTGTCATTAGAGCATAGGCCACTACATCATTTGTCATTAGATAATTGGTGATTAGGTCATGGGTCATAAAGGTATGGGTCATTAGGTCATCGGTCACTAGGTAATTGGTTATTAGGTCATGGGTCATTAGGTCATGTGTCATTAGAGCATAGGCCACTACATCATTTGTCATTAGATAATTGGTGATTAGGTCATGGGTCATAAAGGTATGGGTCATTAGGTCATCGGTCACTAGGTAATTGGTCATTAGGTCATGGGTCATTAGGTCATGGGTCATTAGGTCATGGGTCATTAGGTCATGGGTCATTAGGTCATGGGTCATTAGGTCATGTGTCATTAGAGCATAGGCCACTACATCATTTGTCATTAGATAATTGGTGATTAGGTCATGGGTCATAAAGGTATGGGTCATTAGGTCATCGGTCACTAGGTAATTGGTCATTAGGTCATGGGTCATTAGGTCATGGGTCATTAGGTCATGGGTCATTAGGTCATGGGTCATTAGGTCATGGGTCATTAGGTCATGGGTCATTAGGTCATGGGTCATTAGGTCATGGGTCATTAGGTCATGGGTCATTAGGTCATGGGTCATTAGGTCATGGGTCATTAGGTCATGGGTCATTAAGTCATGGGTCATTAGGTCATGGATCATTAGGTCATGTGTCATTAGAGCATAGGCGACTATGTAATTTGTCATTAGATAATTGGTGATTAGGTCATGGGTCATTAGGTCATGGTTCATTAGATAATTGGTGATTAGGTCATGGGTCATTAGGTCATGGGGTAATTAGGTCCTGGGATCATGAAGTCTTGGGTCATTATGTCATAATCGGATTAGAAGGTGCTGAAGGCTTTGCATATGAAAGACGAATAAATAAAAGTCTGATATTCTGTACTCTGGCTAAAGAAATTAGAGCAAATGCGCAATCAGCGAAATTTTATTTTATTTATCTA
>NIVC01000671.1:180000-335000 GCA_002269645.1 Macrostomum lignano
ACTCTGAGACTATGGTATTGTCACTCCGAGACTAAAATATTGTCACTCCGAGATTAATATTGTCACTACGAGACTACAATATGGTCACTCCGAGACTATAATATTGTCAATCCGAGACTATAATATTTTCACTCCGAGACTACAATATTTTCACTCCGAGACTACAATATTGTCACTCCGAGACTACAATATTGTCACTCCGATACAATATTCTCACTCGAGACTATAGTATGGTCACTCCGAGACTACAATATTGTCACTCCGAGACTACAATATTGTCACTCCGAGACTACAATATTCTCACTCGAGACTATAATATGGTCACTCCGAGACTACAATATTGTCACTCCAAGACTATATAATGGTCACTCCAAGACTATAATATGGTCACTCCGAGACTACAATATTGTCACTCTGAGACCACAATATTGTCACTCCGCTACAATATTCTCACTCGAGACTATATTAAGGTCACTCCGAGACTACAATATTGTCACTCCGAGACTACAATATTGTCACTCTGAGACTACAATATTGTCACTCCGCTACAATATTCTCACTCGAGACTATATTATGGTCACTCCGAGACTACAATATTGTCACTCCGAGACTACAATATTGTCACTCTGAGACTACAATATTGTCACTCCGCTACAATATTCTCACTCGAGACTATATTATGGTCACTCCGAGACTACAATATTGTCACTCTGAGACTACAATATTGTCACTCTGAGACTACAATATTGTCACTCCGCTACAATATTCTCACTCGAGACTATAATATGGTCACTCCGAGACTACAATATTGTCACTCTGAGACTACAATATTGTCACTCTGAGACTACAATATTGTCACTCTGAGACTACAATATTGTCACTCTGAGACTACAATATTGTCACTCCGCTACAATATTCTCACTCGAGACTATAATATGGTCACTCCGAGACTACAATATTGTCACTCTGAGACTACAATATTGTCACTCCGCTACAATATTCTCACTCGAGACTATAATATGGTCACTCCGAGACTACAATATTGTCACTCTGAGACTACAATATTGTCACTCCGCTACAATATTCTCACTCGAGACTATATTATGGTCACTCCGAGACTATGATGTTGTCACTACGTTTGTAGGAGACTATAATATTGTCACTACGATGCTACAATATGGTCACTCCGGGACTATAATACTGTCGCACCGAGAATAAAACATTTTCACTCGATGCTAATGCTTTTTAACTGGAGAATTTCGTCTAACTCTATCTAAGAGTAAATTATCTTTTCTCACTCTTTAGCTCGTAGTCATAAATTTGTCAATATCCTTGGAGATTGTCACACAGAGTATTAGTAGTTTGTAACACTGTCACTCTGGAGTTGTCACATTGACTCTCTGGAATTGTCACACTGACTCTCTGGAATTGTCACACTGACTCTCTGGAATTGTCACACTGACTCTCTGGAATTGTCACACTGTCACTCTGGAATTGTCACACTGTCACTCTGGAGATTGTCACACTGACTCTCTGGAATTGTCACACTGTCACTCTGGAATTGTCACACTGACTCTCTGGAATTGTCACACTGACTCTCTGGAATTGTCACACTGACTCTCTGGAATTGTCACACTGACTCTCTGGAATTGTCACACTGACTCTCTGGAATTGTCACACTGACTCTCTGGAATTGTCACACTGACTCTCTGGAATTGTCACACTGACTCTCTGGAGATTGTCACACTGACTCTCTGAAATTGTCACACTGACTCTCTGGAATTGTCACACTGTCACTCTGGAATTGTCACACTGTCACTCTGGAGATTGTCACACTGACTCTCTGGAATTGTCACACTGTCACTCTGAAATTGTCACACTGTCACTCTGGAATTGTCACACTGTCACTCTGGAGATTGTCACACTGACTCTCTGGAATTATCACACTGTCACTCTGGAGATTGTCACACTGACTCTCTGGAATTGTCACACTGTCACTCTGAAATTGTCACACTGTCACTCTGGAATTGTCACACTGTCATTCAGGAATTGTCACACTGTCACTCTGGAGATTGTCACACTGACTCTCTGGAATTGTCACACTGACTCTCTGGAATTGTCACACTGTCACTCTGAAATTGTCACACTGTCACTCTGGAGATTGTCACACTGACTCTCTGGAATTGTCACACTGTCACTCTGGAATTGTCACACTGTCACTCTGGAATTGTCACACTGTCACTCTGGAGATTGTCACACTGACTCTCTGGAATTATCACACTGTCACTCTGGAGATTGTCACACTGACTCTCTGGAATTGTCACACTGTCACTCTGAAATTGTCACACTGTCACTCTGGAATTGTCACACTGTCATTCAGGAATTGTCACACTGTCACTCTGGAGATTGTCACACTGACTCTCTGGAATTGTCACACTGACTCTCTGGAATTGTCACACTGTCACTCTGAAATTGTCACACTGTCACTCTGGAGATTGTCACACTTACTCTCTGGAATTGTCACACTGTCACTCTGAAATTGTCACACTGTCACTCTAGAATTGTCACACTGACTCTTGGAAGATTGTCACACTGTCACTCTGGAATTGTCACACTGTCACCCTGGAATTGTCACACTGTTACTCTGGAGATTGTCACTCTTGGCAGACGGGCCCAAAGTCACTTACCTGCTTGGTGATAACATAGTAGGCGTAGGCAACCATAAGCGTGCCGTAGCCAACAAAGTAGATAACGGGCTCCATGATGTCCCAGCTGTATTCCCACCAGGTCAAACGGGCCAAAAAGCCAAACTGCAGGCCCATGAAGGACAGGCCGAGCCAGGTGAGGACACGGGTCTGCTGTGACGCTTTGTTAGCGAGTTGAAGGCGGACCTTGGGAAGTGAAATGGGATTTATACCTTTTGCTCAGGCTTACGAGCTATAAAGAATATCGGAGTGTCAAGTAAAATGAATGAAATATTAAAACCTGAAAATTTATTTCTCAGAGTGACAAGATGAGAATCTCGAACTGACAAGACGAGAATACTCGAGTGACAAGATGAGACTCTTGGATCAGCAATAATATCGGAGTGACCAAACGAGAATTTTGGAGTGACCAGACAAGAAAACTCGGAGCGACAAGATAATAACCTTGGAGTGACAATGTGACAGTGACAATGTGACAAGGAGTGACACGGTGACAGTGACAATGTAAAAAGGAGTGACACGGTGACAGTGACAATGTGACAAGGAGTGACACGGTGAGAGTGACAATGTGACAAGAGTGACACGGTGAGAGTGACAATGTGACAAGAGTGACACAGAGTGACAAGCTGACAAAGAGTGACACGGTGACAAGAGTGACACGGTGAGAGTGACAATGTGACAAGAGTGACACAGAGTGACAAGATGACAAAGAGTGACACGGTGGCAGAGTGACAAAGAGTGACAAGATGACAAAGAGTGACAAGATGACAAAGAGTGACAAGATGACAAAGAGTGACAAGATGACAAAGAGTGACAAGATGACAAAGAGTGACAAGATGACAAACAGTGTCACGGTGACAAAAAGTGACAAGATGACAGAGTGACAAGATGACACGGTGACAAAGAGTGACAAGATGACGTCAATGACTGAAAATGAGCGTCTGAGATAACAGGTGCCTCTCACCTCTTCCAGCGGCTGGATTTGCTGCCGAAGTTCAGCCAGCCTGTCGCTGAGCTGTCGCTCCTTGGCCTCCTGGAAGTCGCGCACGCCCAGGCCGGTGTACAGCTGAGCGATGCTGTTGCGCACATCGTCCAGCTGCTGGGGCTGAATCTGATCCGAGTCTGCCAGGGCGGCTGGCACGGCAACCTGGTAGCGCTGCTCGTTCAGCTGCACCTGAAAGCCGTCACTTCTCAGCAGACTCTCGATTGGGTCGGAGCTGGCGACTCGAAATCCGTCTGTTGGCGACAGGGGCGAGTCTTGGGATACAGCAGGGGGATTCTTGGGATACAGCGGGGGCGAGTCTTGGGATACAGCGGGGGCGATTCTTGGGATACAGCAGGGGCGATTCTTGGGATACAGCGGGGGCGAGTCTTGGGATACAGCGGGGGCGATTCTTGGGATACAGTGGGGGGCGATTCTTGGGATACAGCGGGGGCGATTCTTGGGATACAGCGGGGGGATTCTTGGGATACAGTGGGGGGCGATTCTTGGGATACAGCGGGGGCGATTCTTGGGATACAGTGGGGGGCGATTCTTTGGATACAGTGGGGGCGATTCTTGGGATACAGTGGGGGGCGATTCTTGGGATACAGTGGGGGCGAGACTTATGATACAGTGGGGGGCGATTCTTGGGATACAGTGGGGGCGAGTCTTGGGATACAGTGGGGGGCGATTCTTGGGATACAGTGGGGGCGATTCTTGGGATACAGCGGGGGGCGATTCTTGGGATAAAGTGGGGGCGAGTCTTGGGATACAGTGGGGGGCGATTCTTGGGATACAGCGGGGGCGATTCTTGGGATACAGCGGGGGCGATTCTTGGGATACAGTGGGGGCGATTCTTGGGATACAGTGGGGGCGATTCTTGGGATACAGCGGGGGCGATTCTTGGGATACAGCGGGGGCAATTCTTGGGATACAGTGGGGGCGAGTCTTGGGATACAGCGGGGGCGATTCTTGGGATACAGCGGGGGCGATTCTTGGGATACAGCGGGGCGATTTTTGGGATACAGCGGGGGACAGCACCATTTTACCGCTTCTTTCAACAGTCACAAGCAATTTAAATGAATATAAAAATAGCTCCGACTATTTTAGTGCCATGCTCCATACTCACTACTCACAAATAGTAAGTAGGCGATGCAACACATGGAATCAGAATAGTACCTTTAGTGTAAAAAGCCACCATTTCGAGTCCGCGGTCCTCCTTGCGCACGCAGGCAACCAGATCGCCTACCGTGTCTGTCAGCGGCTTCAACGTGAACTGGCATGGCACCCCATTCCGGCCGGGAAGTGGCAGGCGAAACCTCGGCAGGCCAGCATCAAAGATGACGCTGGCTTGCGCAGTTGGGGCGCTGCAGAAACTGCGCTGGTGGGCTGGTTGTTGCCAAGCAACAGATGCCATGGCAACGGGAACTAGGCGATGGTGGGGCCTGAGGTGCTGCCAGCAGCGACTCAACATGGCAGCATGCAAAGTTTTTGATTTACTGAATATAATTTAAAAACACGATTTATTCTACTTTCTAAGTAGCATAAAAAGTTATTTATGCTGTAAAGTTGTTGTAGTTGACTTAGTTGCTTGGGACTTCTAGCACTGCCAAGGCATAGATAGACACACTAACACAGGGTGTACAGTCCATTGACATATGAGCCAAATCTATTAGCTGCCAGCTACTTATTGCCACTATATCATTGAGTAGCTTTACAAGTATATTATATTTGATCTTAACTAAATGATGAATTATATTTAAAAGAAAGAAAACAAAAATTTAAAAAGCCTAAATCTTCTGATTGATTCTAAATATCATCTTTAACCTTAGTTTTTAGTATGATTTTCAGCAAATTTGAACATAGCAGGAATTGAGCATAGATTTTATTATATAGGAATGCAATAATCATAGACTTAAAAAGATATAGATATATTCATAGATTTATATAGCTTTCAATATAGCAATACAATACAATATTTAAATAAAACTGCCACATAAATGGATAATAATTTAAAACATAATTAACAAAAAAGTCTTTTTGACAAATAAAATAATACTAATTTTAGAGTTTTTATTTATTTAATAATAGTAGTTAGCTTTTTTTTAAAGAAGGATTTTAATAATTGGTCTTTATAATCATATAAATTAGAAATTGGGATACTTCAGTAGGGCCTACCAATGCTAGATCTTAAATGAAAAAATTCTAGTCAAGAATCCCTAATTCCGGGATTAGGTCCTTCTTAAAATAAAAAGCAACAAACAACTAAATATATTTTTGTTCAACAGTTTCCATGCCATTTTGATTTGTTTATGCACTATCTAATTAGGCCTATATCCATTTTATCTAGGTAAGGCTTAGCGTAGCTAGTCAATTATGATTTTTTAAAGAGCAAGGTGTAAATTATAGATATTTTATTTTAACTAGGGGCCTTGAGCTTTAATTTCTTTCAGCGTTCAGGCGGTTCAGCATACTCGAAAAAGACTAGGCCCATATGCGTGGAATTTAACTGAATGTCCTGCTTATAAGCTTTAGACTTATAGAGACACATAAAAGTATATTGGTTAAAATAAGTATTAGCGCGAAAAAATGGAGCACCAAATTACGCAGTTCGCAACTGGGACCCGTCGCTAGCAATAAGTGATCGGTGGTAACTCGTATGTCAAAGAAAAGACCTGAAAATCTATAAAATCGAATTGTAAAAATAAAACTTTTTCTTCGCTTGCATTCTTCAATACCCGTCGAACAAGTCAAAGGGCAGGGCTAACGAGTCTTTTGGCATCCGATGAGCGACACAATAATCTTAGTAAGTTTATTATGCTTATTATTTTGTTAAATATACTACAATTTTACAATCCGCTATATATATAGCTACCTTGGAAGAACCCCCTGCAAAAGTCCTCTCTGTCCTTGCATGTTCCATGTAATCCTCTCCTGGAGCGTCTTTTTATCATCGGCTGACTTGTAGATTGACAGCTAAAAGACACAAGTTAGTAAGTTAAGTTCAGAGCCCTTCTGACACCCGATTTCCAAAGAGCTGGTTTGGAAAGCCATGCTCACGTACTGGTGGCGGCAGATTAGCCTAATCTCCGGGTTAGTTGATTTCTGCTGTTCAAAGTTTCCTGCTTATCTCTCGCTATGTTTTTAAGCTATATACATTTAGGACGTAGCTGCTCGCCACATATTTTTGCTATACCTTGGGGCTGACCATGTATCTGATATGCTGTAGCTTGGGGAGGACAGCTAGCATTATTAATGATAGATTTCTTTGCTCTAAGGTCTGACAAGCATTCCGATTAAAGAAAGCCGAACCAATCGATATATTCTAGCGGAATGGGCGACGCTCGCCTCCCCGCAGCGTCTTTGGACCGCCCTGCAGCTAAATCGATATATTCCTCATTTCCCTTTTTGAATGACTCTTTTTAATGATTGGTGTATGTGACACATTCGCCTCTTTAATGTACATGTACATGTTAGAAGTAGCGATCTAGTAGGACACACGTATACTGTATATAGATGCATGCATAAGATTTAAAGTAAGGATCACTGGTATAAGTACATAATAAAACCATTCATTTTTTTAACTACCTGATAGTCCAGTGGCCTGTCTCGTGTAAAGTCGTGCAGATCGGCATGCGGTCAATAAAATTTACAGCAGCGTATCTGATACACAGAGGGAATTATTTGAGTAGAGAACAGTGGATTAAACATTAGAAATCCCTCGGAAAACCGTACTGAGTGTTAATCACAAGATCCCTATACACATACCGTGTAGATGTACAAACATGTAGATGTACACACTTTCTTGTACATCGTTGTACATGTACATATGATAAACATCATCAGGTATATGTAGGATGTAGCGCTACTGATACCGCAAATCCCATGTTAGAATAGTTCGTAGATACAACAATACACATCCATGAGCAACTCCAACTTGGACTACCCAGCATGCAGAGCCCGATCATGATTCGCGCTTTCTACATATGTTAATGTTTCGACCCTACAGTATACCTGATCTGTATTAATGTGAGATTAATCTACGCTTAAATTGCGCATTTTTTTACTTTTTAACACACTTTGGTTTATTGATCAAAAACCGTTCAATTACACCATTTTACCCTCGATTTTAAACAAGGAGAACTTCGAAACTGACAAACTCCTCTTCAATATTGACACTCTATGGTCGGGCACTCAAAATCTACAATCAATATTGACAGATCAAGCTTCAATTTTGACAAACTCTGGTTCAATTTTGACAATGCACGTTTAGTCAACTTCTCCTAGAAAATTCGGTAACAAAGTAATCCAATGAAAGCCTGAACGGTGCTGAAGTGAGCTGTGCAAAATCAGCTCATTTTGACCTTGCTTTTGGGATCTACAAGTAATGCTAAAGTTTATTTTTCTCCATCCTTTAACACACACAGTCTAAAATAGCCTGACTAGTTGGGCTGCAAAGTCCGGTTCTATTTTGACAGAGTTGCTTCAAAACTGACACTCTATGGTTTGTGTACCCGAAAAGTCCGCTTCATTTTTGACAACTCCTAATCAATATTGAACAGTTTACAATCAGTTTTGACTGCTACCTTATTGCCCCGTCTGTTCTTTGTTGTGGATGCTTTAGAAAAAGGCCGTAAACACGTGGCATTGTTAACGATTCAAAGATCGAGGTATCGTACTCCCATTTTTAAATAACACGCAGATGTTAGATTTCTAGGTTATGTTAGGTATCTGGATCTGAGGATGACAGAAATATCTTGAGAAAACAGTGAACCAAGAAGTATTTACGATGTACGAATCGTCTATTTTCAGAGGCGATTGATTCATAGGAAGCACTAGCCCTCAATGGGTTCGGAAGCCAGGCAGCGTGGAACGTAGGAGAAACAGAGGTTGAGCCATCTAGCGCACTTCTCAGCCGTGACGCTCTGAACCGTGTTGTGCACTTAGATTAGAAACACGAACACAGAGCGAGAACTGCTTTTCTGTTCTTTTGAATTTCTCTGTGACAAGACGTGCATACGTTTGTCTGACCAACCATCTATGATGTAACAAGCCGTAGCCAATTAGATTCGAGGCACAAGCTGCCTCAAGACATAGACAAAAAACAAACTGCCATAGACAAAAGTCTGCCTCGACATTTCCAAGCTTTTCTCTTTAGTCAAAACTGATTGTAAACTGTTCAATATTGATTAGGAGTTGTCAAAAATGAAGCGGACTTTTCGGGTACACAAACCATAGAGTGTCAGTTTTGAAGCAACTCTGTCAAAATAGAACCGGACTTTGCAGCCCAACTAGTCAGGCTATTTTAGACTGTGTGTGTTAAAGGATGGAGAAAAATAAACTTTAGCATTACTTGTAGATCCCAAAAGCAAGGTCAAAATAAGCTGATTTTGCACAGCTCACTTCAGCACCGTTCAGGCTTTCATTGGATTACTTTGTTACCGAATTTTCTAGGAGAAGTTGACTAAACGTGCATTGTCAAAATTGAACCAGAGTTTGTCAGTTTCGAAGTTCTCCTTGTTCAAAATCGAGGGTAAAATGGTGTAGAATTGGAATTGCATGGGTTGGATCTCATGGTTGCTGCATGGTTGTACGCTTAGGGGGCATAAACATGCGAAGCCAAAGTATACCATCACCTATTTATATACGCAAACTAATGCAAGTAATGATTGCATTCGCAAAGAAGCGCGCGTCAACTTCTATCATGACGGACGGTGAGGACCAGCATGAGGCATCGGTAGATGGTATCTAATGAGATCATGATGCAACTCTCCCATTTAAAATGCCACCTTCAATTCAAGAAAATACTTACAAAAACTGAAAGCGGTGCTT
This sequence comes from Macrostomum lignano, assembly GCA_002269645.1. Classification (NCBI taxonomy): domain Eukaryota; kingdom Metazoa; phylum Platyhelminthes; family Macrostomidae; genus Macrostomum; species Macrostomum lignano. The sequence goes on from NIVC01000671.1 coordinate 189,520, forward strand.
TTGCTGTCAGTGTGAGTCTATTTTTAGCCCGCAATGGCGGACAATAAAGAACTGCCGGAGACTTTACAATGTCTCAACAACATAGCCATGAAATTGCAGTGTGCATTGGAACGCTTAATAACAACAACAAAAGCTGGCTGTTGTTTCCGCTCTAAAAATAGAAGTTTTCGTATAAATCTGCTGTCAAAACAAGTTCGCTGCTCTACAAGAAATATGGAAGACCGTTTCTGTAAAACGTTTGTAGTCGCAATCGTGCTTCGTACTTGAATTTTGGTGCGTTTATTGGTACAGCTACAAACATGAGTTTTCTAGGCCTCCATACAACTGAGGCTAGACGGACTTCATCAACCAGCTGCAAGTATGCCAGACGGTCGGCCATTGTCAAACTGCAGACGCCTTCTTCAATTGCGTCAGAGAGCCGCCGGAAGTGCGCCAGCGTCGGACCCGGCGAGTGGCAGCCGCAGGAACTCGGTGAGCTGAGCTGACGCAATAGTTGCTCTGTAGCTCGTAGGGAAACCTTAATTGTGGCTAAGCAGATTTAGAGCAGCATGAAATTAGCAATGAACCTGTTTGTTTCCCTTCTTTGTTTAGTGGATTTTGTAAGCATAGCATAGTTCTGAACTTATCAGGGTGTTTCAAAGTATACTTTTCCGAATGGTACTCAGGTGGCTCTCAGAAGCGCTCGTCTCAATCTGCTGGTCAAACTCAGCATCACGACGATGACAGCAGCATCAAGGACGCGAGCTTCTCCAGACCGAGGCGGCCGATTCGATCAGCGTCCGTGCTGGCGACGTCTCCAACTGGACCCTCTAAAGCGGTACCGCCGACGCCGCAGCGTTCCATGTCGGTGCTGCCGCCCGGATCGCGACGTCCCAGCATCGACTCTGTCGGCGCGGCCTCCAGATCCGCCCGGCCAGCCGGCCTGGATTTTTCCGACGGGATGACGCGCTCTGGCCGGATCGACGAGCGAGACGAACTCACCGGGAGCGAGTGCGACGACGCTGATGACGTCTTCGCTCCCATGGACGAGCGAGTCCAGACTATCGACTTCTCAAGAATGCGAACACAGAGCATCCAGATTACTAAGAACGAGTTGCGTAAGAAAAAGGACACCTTGGCAGTGATAAAGAAGCAGGTGAAGCACTTCTTTCACGAGAATCGAACCGGACCCGAGACTGACGAGCAAGGCAACGTTGAACTGCCGATGAACCCGTTTGTACAGTCCAGAGAGGATCACGACTCCGGCCTGCTGCCAAGTCAGCGGCTGTTCCGCCTAGCCAGGCACGAGCAGCAGGAGCTGCGCGATCGGCATCTTAAACACAAGCAGCCCAATGGGCGTCACCGCGTACGGAGTGAAAGTGTTGATGACTACGAGTTCGCCTGGATTGTAAAACGCGTTTCCAAGAGCCCCGCTGCAGCAGCGAGCAGCAGCGCAGTGAGTGTCAGACATGACGAGCTCGGCGATGCACAAGCGGAAGCAATAATGGTAGAGACCGGAAACAAACCAACAGAAGGCAACACACATGCGTCAAAAATTGGCTCGGATACCGTCGACTTTCAGGAGCGGGTGAACATGTTTCTTCAAGTCAAGAAGCCGAGCTCACTGGGGGTGCACAGCGAGTGTCCGGATGATTTGGAGCAAGTGAAAACGCGTCGGGCTCAGCTACTGTTCATGAATGGCTTGGTTGAGTCGCCACCGACAGACGCTCTCAGTCCAGAAGAGCGCGAGATACTTCAGAGCCGTCTGCTCGACCGAAACGGCAGTTCTGTTGACTTTGAAGATGGTGGTAGATTTCCGTGCGACTGCTGCGGGTCGGCTGGCTCACTTGATGTCGACACGAGCCAGTCGGCCGCCAGATATTACGATCTGCTGTTTGCGCGCAGGAAGAACGACAGCTTCACGGTGCGATTCGATCTGGTGCACTGCCTGCCCAGGTTCCTGCTGCACTACAAGTTCCACAAGCAGCTGTACGACTGTCTGGACGCAGCGGAACGGCAAGACCTTGTGAAGGCGGCCACGGATATCACCACAAGCTACAACCTTGGCCATTGCACGCTGCAGATACCCCACGGAAAGTATCGCACCAATGCCTACCCGGCGTTCTTCGCTTACATCATTGTTCCGGACCACACCAAGTACCTGGAGATTTTCGAGGCCTGCAATCCGCCTGTAAAGCCGGGCGTGCGCCAGAAAAAGAGCAGCTGTGCGATCCCCAACTGGCCCGACAAGAGCTACGTGACCGAGTTCTGGACCTACTCCAAGGAGAGCTCGAGACCCAGCGACAAGGATCCAGGACTATCAATGAAGCTGTACGAGAAGAACGTGCTTCGCAAGCTGCAGCTGGTCAAGATGCCGGAGCTGCTGGTGACGCGCCGGAACCCGCGGTCGGAAGTTGCAAAACGGAAGCCCGCAAAGCAGCTGCGGAGAGAATTCGACCTGTTTGAGGACTTTTTGCTCATCCCGCACCAGGAGCAGCCAATGCTCGGTTTCGGCTCACTTGAGGACCCAAAGCACGCCTTGGAATCGAGATCACCAGAGCCGGACATCAAGTTCCTGGACCGCCTGCTGCAGGCGATGAACAGCTACGTCAGGCAGCACCTCAACACCCGACAGAGGCGACTGGATGGTAGGGAAGACCTGAGCTGCACTGTGAACCTCAGCCTGCACCACAGCTACGCGTTCAAGGGCCACCAACGGGTCTACGGCTTCATCGGCTTCCCCCCAGCCTCCACCTACTGGGCGGCTCTGGTGCAGGAGCAGCGGAAGAACGCCGCCCTGGCTGAGACGGCCGTCACTCAGGAGGACATCCGGCTTATGCGGGTGCCCGCGGTAAAGCTGGACAGAGTCAAAGAAGAAGGCAGCAGCAAAACTGAGGAAGAGGTTGCGCCTGCCGATGTGAAAGAATCGCCTGAGGACTTCATGGATGCAGTGCTGGCGAGACTGAATGGATGTCGAATGCAGTAGCCAGCGCTTGTACTCTTGTACTTTTGTACTCTTGTACTCTTGTACTCTTGCACCCTTGTATTCTAGCACTCTTGCATTCCAGCACTCGTACTCTCGTACTCTTGTACTCTATAATTCTTGTACTTTTGTACTAGAGCTCCGCGCACTGATGCGTGCTCTGCAAATACACGTAAACTGCTTACTAATTTGCTTGTCAACCAGAGATGAGAAATTTTTCTCTAAAAAAGCTTATTCCAGCAAGGATTGGTTTAGTATTTTATCCCGTTGGTTCACCTGATGATGGAAATCATTGGCACTGTAAAATTCCATCATATCATGCATTGTTTCTTTTTTCAATGAGGGAACTTGAACAAATGCTACCTGGTATTTTAATATATTATTACGAGCATAGTATTAAATATATTTCAATTAAGTTCAGTGCAGCACTGACTGCATTGCACCTCCTATTTATACACCAGTGAAAACACTGCCTATTTTTCATTTTTATCCGGTTATTAAATAATGGCCTGCTCGATACTGCCTACTGATAACAGAGTAAAAGTAGAGCGTTACGATCGCGACGCGATTCTGTTGCAAAGGTAGGAATAGTTAGAGAACAATGAAATTGCTTGATAAGTGAGAAATAGTGGATATTTGTGACACAAGAAGTTTATTACAACACAGGCACTATTAACATCAAAGCTGCTTCTATTTATGTCGGAACGCAGCAAGAAATCAATGCAATTGGATCAGATATAGCTCATATTTGTAATATCGCGTTATTGACAGAGATCGACAGTAATTATTAAACTGTTATAACGTGCAGGTAATACACTGCAAGTACGGCACTGGCACGTAATAAACACACTTAGGATTTGCAGTGCAGGTGCAATATTATTAATTAGAAAGAAAATCACCAACTTTATAAATTTTGCGACAAAACCATGAAAACAGACAAAAAACTTGCAAGTAGCGCATCTCAAGGTGGTAGCGCTTATCAATCAACCAGGGACACCTGGAACCAGGGACACCTGGAACCAGGGACACCTGGAACCAGGGACACCTGGAACCAGGGACACCTGGAACCAGGGACACCTGGAACCAGGGACACCTGGAACCAGGGACACCTGGAACCAGGGACACCTGGAACCAGGGACACCTGGAACCAGGGACACCTGGAACCAGGGACACCTGGAACCAGGGACACCTGGAACCAGGGACACCTGGAACCAGGGACACCTGGAACCAGGGACACCTGGAACCAGGGACACCTGGAACCAGGGACACCTGGAACCAGGGACACCTGGAACCAGGGACACCTGGAACCAGGGACACCTGGAACCAGGGACACCTGGAACCAGGGACACCTGGAACCAGGGACACCTGGAACCAGGGACACCTGGAACCAGGGACACCTGGAACCAGAGACACCTGGAACCAGGGACACCTGGAACCAGGGACACCTGGAACCAGGGACTAATTTTTTGAGAAAGTTGAGAAAAGTGACTCATTTCAGAAATAGAGAAAATAATTGGCAACAACAGTAATTAAGTGTCCACAGAAAAATAAAAACTTTCTATATTGCCAAATTGTATACATTAGTACGAGTTAGTTTCACTAACTAGTAAAGTCGTGCGAGTAAAAGGTGACACAGGGCGGCAGTGCGTAGCGGCAGCGTCCCGGCACGTCAACACCTGTTCAACTCAGTAGCGACCTGCTTCTTTCGCCGCAGGGCATCCCGCAGCCCGCAGGCCTCGTTGATAAGCGGCACCACTATGATGAACAGGCCCGCAGCTATCGCCCAGACGTCAGTGATGGCAATCCAAGCAGTGAAGCCGCCGAGGTCCATGGTCTTCATGGACATCATGCTGGCCGGCCACAGCAGTATCAGCAGTGCGGTCAGGCCCAGAGCGCCGATGTTTGCAGTCAGCTTGGCGCCGCGGAACGCCTCAGCTGTAGCCTCCAGCGAGGGCCGGTTGTCAAGGCAGTGCGCCCCGACCAGGTTCATCTCCCTGTGCGGCAAAATTTGCAACTTTAATACAAACTTCAGATATTCAAATTACTCTGGGGCTTTTCGCATTTATAAGGGTTAAGAGTGCAAATATTTGCCAATTTCTGGTTGATCGCTCGTTAAATTAATCCGATTCAAATTTGCGCGAAGAAATGACATTGTCAAACACCGGAAAGTCATGAAAGCTGCACTTTATTTTCTTAGAAAGAAGCAGGAGGCTGGCAAGGAACGCCAGGTTAGATTTTTGTCAACCGATTTTGTCTATGGCCGAACCCCTCAGCACTACGAGTATGCGTTCTCTGAACAAAGTGAATTTTAGGCGCGAATTTGAATTTGATTTAATTTAACGCACATTCTAACCCAACCAGCCGTTTGCCAGTTGAGTAATCGATTCAACTTGATAACAACTCCGTGTACAAGGCTCACTTGGCGTAGACTTCGGCCCAAGGCAGCAGAGGATTGTCAATATCTCGCGTCACCTCCCACACCTCGGCGGCGGCGTCGGCGTCCATGCTTCGATTGGTTGCCATGGTGACAGCCAGAGTAACGAGCAGGCCGGTGAATATTGACACCAGGTTGCCAACTAGCATTGCCCGATTCGAACCCGTGCTGTCGGCGAAGCTCGCCTCGTCGCCCGCTGCCGCAACCCCGGCAGCCGCCAACCAGGAGGCGAGGCCGGCTACGGAGCCGCCAACAGCGCCGCAGATCATGGCGGGGCCGGTGAGCCGCGACCACAGCATGCACAGGCAGATGGGGGCCACGGCCGAGCCGATCAGGATGCCCATGAACAGGTACAGCCAGCCGAGGGACACCTGGGCGGTGCGGGTTCGGGGTAGTCTGGCTGGCAGTCTGCTGCGGTACTGGGGAGGGTATTAGCAGTCTGCTGCGGTACTGGGGAGGGTATTAGCAGTCTGCTGCGGTACTGGGGAGGGTATTTGCAGTCTGCTGCGGTACTGGGGAGGGTATTAGCAGTCTGCTGCGGTACTGGGGAGGGTATTTGCAGTCTGCTGCGGTACTGGGGAGGGTATTTGCAGTCTGCTGCGGTACTGGGGAGGGTATTAGCAGTCTGCTGCGGTAATGGGACATAAAAATAGCACCATAACATGGAGATAAATAAAGCTCTCTTGCCGCCTCAAAAGCTAAAGCTAAGCAAGAGCTAAAAGTTCAAATTCTGAAGAACCTTTTTGATCAACAGTGCTACAATACAGCAGCATTGTTATAACAAAGCAAATTTGTCAGTTTCAAATATCAGTTCGGTTATACTTAAATAACTATTTGAGTGAAGAGGTGAGCAGTTCCACTCTGCAAACATTCACAAACTCAACCGCTTGGAAACCTTTGAGGCTCTGCGCGTTTCCTGGTAAAAAAGCTAATAGGAAAACGCAGTAAAACAAATAGCTGATATTGGGAATGAAAGGCGATGACTCAGCAGCAGCCAGCAGGTGGCTCCTAAAGGATCGGAGAACTAAACAAACAGGAAGAAAAGACAGCCTTAAAGCGTCTGGAAAATTAACTCTAAATAAATAAGTTCCACCTGGCTTGGCCTGGCAGTATTGGCTTGAAATACACAAAAAATTGACACTTTCAAAAAAATTGCCGACATGTTTTGTAAACGACATAACTGCTGTCATAAAAAGTCATATCTTACCTGTACGAAATTGAGCACAAGGGTCAGGGGGATTATAGCTAGGGTGACGTAGACAATCCACCAGTCCTTGAGTCCGCTGAGGTATTCTTTGTAGTGCCGATAGGGCCCATGGATTCTGCAGGTGAAGCCCGGCTTCACCGCTCGCTTTGAGGCTGCTCGGAGCCTGAGTATGATAGATAGATAGATAGATAGATAGATAGATAGATAGATAGATAGATAGATAGATAGATAGATAGATAGATAGATAGATAGGATAGACATGGATGGACACTAAGACGGACAGACAGACAGACAGACAGACAGACAGACAGACAGACAGACAGACAGACAGACAGACAGACAGACAGACAGACAGACAGACAGACAGACAGACAGACAGACAGACAGACAGACAGACAGACAGACAGACAGACAGACAGACAGGCAGACAGACAGGCAGGCAGACAGACAGACAGACAGACAGACAGACAGACGCAGGCAGACAGCTCACTGGTTGTCCATCCGGCACTCAGCACAGAAGGTCATGCTCTCGCAGGCGCAGCGGTCCATCGGATTGGCCAGTCGACCTTTCGCCTTGCCGCACAGGATGCACGAGTTCGCGTCAGAGAAGGCTCTGTAGGGCTGCGGAACGTTTTAAAAAGGTTGGTGGATAAATTTAAAATTAATTTTAAGGGAATGAAGGGAGGAGAGTGGGAAGGCAGCCAGACTCGCGTGATCATTGATGGGAAGATTTTCTGGGCTCAGTACAAAACTGTATTCAGACTATTTAGAGGACAAAAGTCTAAGTCTAAAAACCTTTTAAACAATTATAGAGCATTGTCACGCAGTCTATGACTGTCAATTGTATTTTCGGTGCAATGGAGGTTGTGTCTGCTGCTGTTTATTATTGACCTTCAAATAACAAATAAAAATGAAATTGATAGTTTAGGCGGCTTCATCTACTCAGGGAATTCTACACTTAGAGTTCTACTCTTAGAGAGTTCCACCCTTAGGGAGTTCTACTCTTAGGGAGTTCTACTCTTAGGGAGTTCTACTCTTAGGGAGTTCTACTCTTAGAGAGTTCCACCCTTAGGGAGTTCTACTCTTAGGGAGTTCTACTCTTAGGGAGTTCTACTCTTAGGGAGTTCTACTCTTAGGGAGTTCTACTCTTAGGGAGTTCTACTCTTGGGGAGTTCTACTCTTAGGGAGTTCTAATCTTAGGGAGTTCTACTCTTAGGGAGTTCTACTCTTCGGGAGTTCTACTCTTAGGGAGTTCCACCCTTAGGGAGTTCTACTCTTAGGGAGTTCTACTCTTAGGGAGTTCTACTCTTAGGGAGTTCTACTCTTAGGGAGTTCTACTCTTAGGGAGTTCTACTCTTAGGGAGTTCTACTCTTAGAGAGTTCTACTCTTAGGGAGTTCCACCCTTAGGGAGTTCTACTCTTAGGGAGTTCTACTCTTAGGGAGTTCTACTCTTAGGGAGTTCTACTCTTAGGGAGTTCTACTCTTAGGGAGTTCTACTCTTAGGGAGTTCCACCCTTAGGGAGTTCTACTCTTAGAGAGTTCTACTCTTGAGATTTATTACTGAGTCTCTAGTGATGGAGGTTCTATTCAGGCTAATTTTTGAGTTGAGAGTAATTTGTAAATATGAAAAGTTTTCTCACCTTCAGATGCACCGCATAAACATCGTAGATCACTATGGAAACGACGGCCATTATCTCAGCTGAGGCTGTCGAGATAACCGACATGAGCAGCATGATCACTATCATGAGACCGCCAGAGTAGCCAAATAGTCTCTGGGCAACTGCTGGCGGGACCAGGCCTGCGAATGCAGTTTAATAAATTGTCAATAGATTGCGAATTTTACATTAGTTACCTACGAGCGTAATGTAAATAGTAATAACCAGTTCTTAACACTCAGGTGTATTGTCTCATTGATATAGATATTTTTTATAGACAGACTATTCTTCATAGATATTCCTGTTCATAGACAGTCTTGGTCATAGACAGTCTTGGTCATAGACAGTCTTGGTCATAGACAGTCTTGGTCATAGACAGTCTTGGTCATAGACAGTCTTGGTCATGGAAGTCTTGGTCAGACATTCTCGTTTATACACAGTCTTAGTCATGCAAGTCTTGGTCTAGGACAGTTTTGGTCATAGACAGTCTTGATCATAGACAGTCTTGGTCATGGACAGTTTCGTTCATAGAAAGTCTTGGTCATAGACAGTTTCGTTCATAGAAAGTCTTGGTCATAGACAGTTTTGGTCATGGAAGTCTTGGTCGTAGACATTCCTGTTCATAGACAGTCTTGATCATAGACAGTCTTGGTCATGGACAGTTTCGTTCATAGACAGTCTTGGTCATAGACAGTCTTGGTCATGGAAGTCTTGGTCATAGACATTCCTGTTCATAGACAGTCTTGGTCATAGACAGTTTCGGTCATGGACAGCTTCGGTCATAGACATTCCTGGTCATAGACATTCCATGTCATAGACATTCCTGGTCATAGACATTCCTGGTCATAGACATTCCTGGTCATAGACATTCCTGGTCATAGACATTCCTGGTCATAGACATTCCTGGTCATAGACATTCCTGGTCATAGACATTCCTGGTCATAGACATTCCTGGTCATAGACATTCCTGGTCATAGACATTCCTGGTCATAGACATTCCTGGTCATAGACATTCCTGGTCATAGACATTCCTGGTCATAGACATTCCTGGTCATACACAGTCTTGGTCATAGACAGTCATAGCACGGATGCACTAAAGCTATGCACAAAGCACTGAATCAACTCACCCTTGGAGACCTCCTGATCGCTGAGTATAGGCCGGCCCTCCAGGAATCCCAGGCTCAAATATCCCAGACCCATGGCCGTGGCGAAGCAGAACGGGATGGCGAACCAGACGAGTCCGCCGGCTAAGAATCCCAGGACGCCGGCGCGAGGCTTAGCGGCGACGCTGCTTTGCCAGTAGGACTGGTCCACGAATACCGTGCCGAAGTTGCCTGCGGAGCGGTCGGGGGCGGAGGCTGCTGCGAGAGAGCTCTGGCTGGGAAGGGAGGGGAATAGGGGAGTAGGGAGGGGGAACAGGGGAGTAGGGAGGGGGAATAGGGAGTAGGGAGGGATATAGGGGAGTAGGGAGAGGAGACTAGAGAGAGAGGGAGGGCGAGAGAGAGCGAGAGGGAGAGAGGGAGAAGCGGAGAAGGGGAGATGAGAATAGAGAGAGATCAGAGGAAAAGTTCTCACCAATGATGTTGATGATGCCGAACACAACTCCGTCGCTGCTCGCCATGGTCAGGTAGCTGGAGCCGCGGTTGCCAGCTGGACCGACGCTGCAGTCCACAAACTCGAAAACTCGAGCGATGGAGCCTGCGGTCGCGGGTTCGAATCATAATTTATTAATTTTTTTGTTTAAGGGCAGTTCAGATACAAATTTTGGAAGGCAGTTTGGCATCGCGGAGCCTATTCTCCTTAGTAACGGTCTCTCCCTTAGCAACATCAATTTCGTTAGCAACAGCATTCCCTTAGCAACAGCCATTCCCCTAGCAACAGTCATTCCCTTAGCAACAGTCATTCTCTTAGCAACAGCCATTCGCAACAGACGTTCCCTTAGCAATAGTCATTCCCTTAGCAACAGCCATTCCCTTAGCAACAGCCATTCCCTTAGCAACAGTCATTCCCTTAGCAACAGTCATTCTCTTAGCAACAGCCATTCGCAACAGACGTTCCCTTAGCAACAGCCATTCCCTTAGCAACAGCCATTCCCTTAGCAACAGCCATTCCCTCAGCAACAGCCATTCCCTTAGCAACAGCCATTCGCAACAGTCATTCCCTTAGCAACAGTCATTCCCTTAGCAACAGCCATTCGCAACAGTCATTCCCTTAGCAACAGCCATTCGCAACAGACGTTCTTTTAGCAACAGCCATTCCCTTAGCAACAGCCATTGCCTTAGCAACCATTGTAATCGGAGTAAATATGTTTTTCTGCAAATTTTCAGTTTAGAATTTCGGACGCTTCGGCTAACTTTTGAAAATGACGTTTCGAATTTTCCAAATCCTTCCAGCTACATTTCGTGCCGCTGTCGAAATGCATTGGCATTTAGTTGGTCTGTACCTGTAGTGCATGCCAAATTTCCTTCACAGTTGTCATGATTTTTATCAAAGACGAAGACAAGAGAAATTTGGGTGAGGGGCAAAGCACAGGGGCGGTAGCCATAGTTGGTCATGACCTCCCCCCCCAGATGGCCAACTATAATTTTTTAATCTTTTTTTACTATCATTATTAAATGGGTTGATTGAGTACACATAGGAATAGCAACCTATCGGGATTAGTGGCTTCAATTTAATTTGAGGATTGTGAGCATTGGGTTAGGGTGAGGGTGAGGGTGAGGGTGAGGGTGAGGGTGAGGGTGAGGGTGAGGGTGAGGGTGACGGTGACGGTGAGGGTGAGGGTGACGGTGACGGTGAGGGTGAGGGTGAGGGTGACGGTGACGGTGAGGGTGAGGGTGAGGGTGAGGGTGACGGTGAGGGTGAGGGTGAGGGTGAGGGTGAGGGTGAGGGTGATGGTGAGGGTGAGGGTGAGGGTGAGGGTGAGGGTGAGGGTGTGGGTGAGGGTGAGGGTGACGGTGACGGTGACGGTGAGGGTGAGGGTGAGGGTGACGGTGACGGTGAGGGTGAGGGTGATGGTGAGGGTGAGGGTGAGGGTGAGGGTGAGGGTGAGGGTGAGGGTGAGGGTGAGGGTGAGGGTGAGGGTGAGGGTGACGGTAAGGGTGAGGGTGAGGGTGACGGTGACGGTGACGGTGAGGGTGACGGTGACGGTGAGGGTGAGGGTGAGGGTGACGGTGACGGTGAGGGTGAGGGTGAGGGTGTGGGTGAGGGTGAGGGTGACGGTGACGGTGAGGGTAAGGGTGAGGGTGAGGGTGACGGTGAGGGTGAGGGTGAGGGTGACGGTGACGGTGAGGGTGAGGGTGAGGGTGACGGGGACGGTCAGGGTGAGGGTGAGGGTGAGGGTGACGGTGACGGTGACGGTGACGGTGAGGGTGAGGGTGACGGTGACGGTGACGGTGAGGGTGAGGGTGAGGGTGAGGGTGAGGGTGTGGGTGAGGGTGAGGGTGACGGTGAGGGTAAGGGTGAGGGTGAGGGTGACGGTGAGGGTGAGGGTGAGGGTGACGGTGAGGGTGAGGGGGAGGGTGACGGTGAGGGTAAGGGTGAGGGTGACGGTGACGGTGAGGGTGAGGGTGAGGGTGAGGGTGACGGTGACGGTGAGGGTGAGGGTGACGGTGACGGTGAGGGTGAGGGTGAGGGTGAGGGTGAGGGTGTGGGTGAGGGTGAGGGTGACGGTGAGGGTGACGGTGAGGGTGAGGGTGAGGGTGACGGTGACGGTGAGGGTGAGGGTGACGGTGACGGTGAGGGTGAGGGTGAGGGTGAGGGTGAGGGTGACGGTGACAGTGAGGGTGAGGGTGAGGGTGAGGGTGAGGGTGACGGGGACGGTGAGGGTGAGGGTGAGGGTGAGGGTGACGGTGACGGTGACGGTGACGGTGAGGGTGAGGGTGACGGTGACGGTGACGGTGACGGTGAGGGTGAGGGTGAGGGTGAGGGTGAGGGTGTGGGTGAGGGTGAGGGTGACGGTGAGGGTAAGGGTGAGGGTGAGGGTGACGGTGAGGGTGAGGGTGAGGGTGACGGTGAGGGTGAGGGGGAGGGTGACGGTGAGGGTAAGGGTGAGGGTGACGGTGACGGTGAGGGTGAGGGTGAGGGTGAGGGTGACGGTGACGGTGAGGGTGAGGGTGACGGTGACGGTGAGGGTGAGGGTGAGGGTGACGGTGACGGTGAGGGTGAGGGAGACGGTGAGGGTGAGGGTGAGGGTGAGGGTGAGGGTGAGGGTGAGGGTGAGGGTGAGGGTGAGGGTGAGGGTGAGGGTGAGGGTGAGGGTGAGGGTGAGGGTGAGGGTGAGGGTGAGGGTGAGGGTGAGGGTGAGGGTGAGGGTGAGGGTGAGGGTGAGGGTGACGGTGAGGGTGAGGGTGAGGGTGACGGTGACGGTGACAGTGACGGTTGAGAATGTTGAATGTGACTCTTTTGAGCTTATCTGAATGAAAAAATGCTGCTCACCCAGCCGGTTTCCCGGGTCGGCAAAGTGGTAGATCCGCATCAGGCAGATCAGCAGGATGAGGAACAGCCCGGCGGTGCAGCAGTAGCTCATGTAGAAGGTGGCGCCCAGCCCGCCAATGAAAGTGTAGGTGCCGATGATGGCGCAGATCAGGCAGGTGGCGTACTCCACTGAGAAGTTCTTGATAAGGTTGGTCAGGACTGCTGTACCGCCTGTGGGTGGGTCAGTTGCTGTCTACTGCCACACCACGCGCTCAGAGTCCCATTCACATTAAAAATCACTCAGAATCTCATCCACTCACTCAGAATCCAATCCACTCACTCAGAATCCAATTCAATCACTCAGAATCCAATCCACTCACTCAGAATCCAATCCACTCACTCAGAATCCAATTCAATCACTCAGAATCCAATCCACTCACTCAGAATCCCATCCACTCACTCAGAATCCCATCCACTCACTCAGAATCCAATCCACTCACTCAGAATCCAATCCAATCACTCAGAATCCAATTCAATCTTTCAGAATCCCACAACTCACTCAGAATCCCATCCGCTCACTCAGAATCCCATCCGCTCACTCAGAATCCCATCCGCTCACTCAGAATCCAATCTAATCACTCAGAATCCCATCCACTCACTCAGAATCCAATCCACTCACTCAGAATCCAATCCACTCACTCAGAATCCAATCCACTCACTCAGAATCCAATCCACTCACTCAGAATCCAATCCACTCACTCAGAATCCCATCCACTCACTCAGAATCCCATCCACTCACTCAGAATCCCATCCACTCACTCAGAATCCCATCCACTCACTCAGAATCCAATCCACTCACTCAGAATCCAATCCAATCACTCAGAATCCAATTCAATCTTTCAGAATCCCACCACTCACTCAGAATCCCATCCGCTCACTCAGAATCCCATCCACTCACTCAGAATCCCATCCGCTCACTCAGAATCCAATATAATCACTCAGAATCCCATCCACTCACTCAGAATCCCATCCGCTCACTCAGAATCCAATCCACTCACTCAGAATCCAATCCACTCACTCAGAATCACATCCGCTCACTCAGAATGCAATCCACTTACTCAGAATCCCATCCGCTCACTCAGAATCCCATCCGCTCACTCAGAATCCAATCCACTCACTCAGAATCCAATCCACTCACTCAGAATCACATCCGCTCACTCAGAATGCAATCCACTTACTCAGAATCCCATCCGCTCACTCAGAATCCCATCCACTCACTCAGAATCCCATCCATTCAGAATCCCATCTATTCAGAATCCCAGCTATTCAGAATCCCATCCACTCAGAGTCCCATCCATTCAGAATCCCATCCATTCAGAATGACATCCAACCACTCAGAATCCAATCCACTCACTCAGAATCCAATCCACTCACTCAGAATCCAATCCACTCACTCAGAATCCCATCCACTTACTCAGAATCCCATCCACTTACTCAGAATCCCATTCACTTACTCAGAATCCCATCCACTTACTCAGAATCCCATCTACCCTCTCAGAATCCCATCCACTCCCTCAGAATCCCATCCACTCACTCAGAATCCCATCCATTCAGAATCCCATCTATTCAGAATCCCAGCTATTCAGAATCCCATCCACTCAGAGTCCCATCCATTCAGAATCCCATCCATTCAGAATGACATCCAACCACTCAGAATCCAATCCACTCACTCAGAATCCAATCCACTCACTCAGAATCCAATCCACTCACTCAGAATCCCATCCACTTACTCAGAATCCCATCCACTCACTCAGAATCCTATCCACTCACTCAGAATCCTATCCACTCACTCAGAATCCCATCCACTCACCCAAAATCCCATCCACTCACTCAGAATCCCATCCGCTCACCCAGGATGACTCACCCAGCATGAGCATGGCGGTCACAATGACGTTAGTCATGAGCGCAAACACGCAGAAGGTGATGTGGGTGGCGCGGCCGAACCTGGCCCGGATGACCTGCAGGAAAGTCTTGGCCCCGGGTGCCCGGATTCGCAGCTGCACGGAGATGACGGAGAACAGCAGGATCTGGACGGTGGCACCGGCCGCGTACCAGAAGCTGCCGGAGATGCCGTAACGACTGGCGACACCGGAGGACTGCAGCAGAGTGGCGGCCCAAGTCCACTGGGAGACCAGAGTGGTGGCAGTGAGGCCCATGCTCACGTTGCCTCCCGCATCGAATGAGTTGTCACCCGTGTCCTGTTGGCAGGGCATTGTTGCTCGGAGAATGGAGATTAGACCGATCGTTCAGTTCAGAGCGGTGGGTGTCCGGTTTAGCTCGGGAGATAGGATGGTGTCCGGTTTAGCTCGGGAGAAAGAATGGTGTCCGATTTACTCGTAGCTCGGGACAAGGGATGGGTGTCCGGTTTAGCTCGGGAGAAGGAGTGGGTGACCAGTGTATCTAAGGGGAGAAGTAACTAGCTACGAAATATTGTTAGTTAAATATTAATGTGACACACTGCCGGATGCAATTAGCATTCGTTTCCTTGCAGCAACCGAATTGAATAGTTTCTGCTGACTATGTATTAATAATAATTTGAATTACAACTAGATTTAGTCATTTCCGGTCTATCTGAGACGCCTGGCTACTATCGGAGATCTGGGCGCCAACGCTTCCGTGAGTCACGTGACCTGACTGGCTTAGCTTGCGCTCGGTCTGGCCAGATTAATTATCTAATCTATTCAAGCGTTGCCTAGGCAATTTGGGAGGCTGCATGTACCTGAAAGGTTACAGAGACGGTTTTGTCTCCCTCCCATCAGCCATTGGGCTGCATCAGCACAGACTTTTTCCTCACGCAATTATCCTGCAGAGAAGATTTTTAGGTCACTGTCTGCTAAGCGGAATGCATTAAGACGGCAAAAAATACCGTAGGCTGTGGCTATCTGGACAAAGGGTTTTGGGATTCAGAGACGATACTTGGGGAGCGAGATTTATGGGATTTTGGAGAACACTGAGGCGCCCACTGTTCCTCTGCAGGTCTGATGGATGGATAAGAGCTGGAGATATAGAAAAGAATCCGGGAAGTGGAAAAGAAGGGAACCGGAAGAAAAGGGAACCGGAAGAAAAGGGAACCGGAAGAGAAGGGAACCCGATGAGAAGGGAACCGGAAGAGAAGGGAACCCGATGAGAAGGGAACCGGAAGAGAAGGGAACCGGAAGAGAAGGAAACCGGAAGAGAAGGGAACCGGAAGAGAAGGCGACCAGAAGAGAAGGGAACCGGAAGAGAAGGGAACCGGGAGAGAAGGCAACCGGAAGAGAAGGCAACCGGAAGAGAAGGGAACCGGAAGAGAAGGGAACCGGAAGAGAAGGGAACCGGAAGAGAAGGGAACCCGATGAGAAGGGAACCGGAAGAGAAGGGAACCGGGAGAGAAGGGAACCCGATGAGAAGGGAACCGGAAGAGAAGGGAACCGGAAGAGAAGGGAACCGGAAGAGAAGGGAACCGGAAGAGAAGGGAACCGGAAGAGAAGGGAACCGGAAGAGAAGGGAACCGGAAGAGAAGGGAACCGTTGAACCGGAGGATCAGAAGACCGGGGAACGGGAAGGATCAGAAGACCGGGGAACCGGGGATGATCAGAAGACCGGGGAACCGGGGGGATCAGAAGACCGGGGAACCGGGGGGATCAGAAGACCGGGGAACCGGGGGGATCAGAAGACCGGGGAACCGGGGGGATCAGAAGACCGGGGAACCGGGGATGATCAGAAGACCGGGGAACCGGGGGGGATCAGAAGACCGGAGAACCAGTGTACAAAATTAGTTTTGAGCAAGGTTTTGAGACTAAAAATTGAGGGAATAATGAAAAATCAAAGCTTAGAAATGAAGGGCTACGGAGAAACGAGACTGAAAATAAAAGAGACGTGAATTCTAGGAAAACGCTACAAAGAGATGCAATAATCTTTTTTTGCTGTTTACGTCTCAAGCGTTTTAAGTGTCACGCCTCCTCAAGTCTAGAAAAATTCTGATGATTAGCTGATGAGCCCTGCTAAATTTTTGCAATAAAATGTTGGACAACAAAGGAGCTGCAAGATAACAGCTGCAATATAACGGTTGCAAGATGATGGTTGCAAGATAATGGTTGCAAGATTGATGAGTTGTAGGATGATCGTTGATAGATGATGGTTGCAAGATGACGGGTTGCAAGATAATGGTTGCAAGATTACGGGTTGCAAGATTACGGGTTGCAAGATAATGGTTGCAAGATGACGTGTTGCAAGATGACGGTTGCAAGATGACGGTTGCAAGATGACGGTTGCAAGATGACGGTTGCAAGATGACGGGTTGCAAGATGACGGGTTGCAAGATGACGGGTTGCAAGATGACGGTTGCAAGATGACGGTTGCAAGATGACGGTTGCAAGATGACAATTGCAAGATGACGTGTTGCAAAATGACAGGATGCAAGATGACGGGATGCAAGATGACGGGTTGCAAGATGACGGTTGCAAGATGACGGGTTGCAAGATGACGGGTTGCAAGATGACGGGTTGCAATATAATGGTTGCAAGATTACGAGTTGCAAGATGACGGGTTCCAAGATGACGTGTTGCGAGATGACGGGTTGCAAGATGACAGTTGCAAGAAAAAATCAGAAGACGGCAGTTGCAAGATGAAAGGGAACAGAGATGGCTCGTAAAAGATTGACAGTGGATTGCATTGCATAACTGCAAAACGGTAGATAAACACTGCAGACCCATACCTACCTGATGCTTGTAAATCTTGTCCGTGAGCAGCTGGAACAGCTTGGCAACAAGGACGGAAACTAATCCAATTATCACCATGATTAACAGAGCCGTGTTAGACGAGAACGTGGCCTCAATGCCAGCATGGGAGCTGTTTGAGTCCACTTGGTTAGCTAAGAAACTGGCATTGCATGCTTCTTGCTTGGCTGGGTCCATGCTGCACCCGCTCCGAGTGTCTTATTGCGCTTCAAGAACTTCTGCGACAAAACTGGAATGGTTTGGCGGAAACTTCATCTCTGCAAGGCTTTCCTCTCGTCTGCCTCATTCTTTCAGCTCACAATTCTTGAAGAATAAAGACTAGCTGTCTTATCAAAAGGAATACTACAGCTATGAGACTTACAAATGATGATGAGGCTTGCATGAGCATGTCTTTAGACTGGAGATTAGAGGGTTAGAATAATTGGAGATTGGAAATCGGAGATTAGAGATTAGATATTGGAACTCGGAGATTAGAGATTGGAGATTGGATGGTTGAGATTAGAGATCTGAGATAAGAGATTGGAGGGTTGAGATTAGAGGTTAGAGATTAGGGATTGGATATTGGAGTTTTGAGATTAGCAATTGGAGATTGGAGTTTTGAGATTGGAGATTGGATATTAGATATTGGAACTCGGGGATTAGAGATTGGAGATTTCAGGTTGGATGTTTGAGATTCGATATTTGAGATTAGAAATTGTAGATTTGAAGTTTGAGATTAGAGATTAGAGATTAGAGATTAGAGATTAAAGATTGTAGGTTTGAGATTAGAGATTGGAGATTGGAGATTAAAGATTGTAGGTTTGAGATTAGAGATTGGAGATTGGAGACTGTACAAACAGCTTACCCGAGAGTCTGGTGCCAAGAAGCGTTGCAGACTTGCGAAATTCGAGCAGTCGAAATTTTGTCAAGAAAACCGATCCTCCACTCTTTTCATTCAGAGTCTGCAACATCTTTGTTTGAGCAGGAAGTTGAGCATTGGCTGGCAGAAGTTAGCCAACCAGAGCAGCTGGTGAAGTTCTAGCTTCAAAATCTAGAAGATAGCAGTTCCTATCTGTGAGTAGCTTGAATTATATTATCAAAAATATTTGCATAGAAGAGAAACGGCGTGGTCCTGATCGAAATGACATTGCCATTTGAGTTATTTGGTGAAAAATTTTATATGCCTCTATAAAAAGTGCTTTTAATACAACTGATTGATAATACAATAATTAATAAAGTAGCAAAAACAATCTATGATTCCAGCAGGCTTGAGTTGCGAGTCCAGAGAGGGAGAGTTGAGAGGGAGAGTTGAGAGGGAGAGTTAAGAGGGAGAGTTAAGAGGGAGAGTTGAGAGGGAGAGTTGAGAGGGAGAGTTGAGAGGGAGAGTTGAGAGGGAGAGTTGAGAGGGAGAGTTGAGAGGGAGAGTTGAGAGAGAGAGAGAGTTGAGAGAGAGAGTTGAGAGGGAGAGTTGAGAGGGAGAGTTGAGAGGGAGAGAGAGTTGAGAGAGAGAGAGAGAGAGAGAGAGAGAGAGAGAGTTGAGAGGGAGAGTTGAGAGGGAGAGTTGAGAGGGAGAGTTGAGAGGGAGAGTTGAGAGGGAGAGTTGAGAGGGAGAGTAGAGAGGGAGAGTTGAGAGGGAGAGTTGAGAGGGAGAGTAGAGAGGGAGAGTTGAGAGGGAGAGTTGAGAGGGAGAGTTGATAGGGAGAGTTGAGAGGGAGAGTTGAGAGGGAGAGTAGAGAGGGAGAGTTGAGAGGGAGAGTTGAGAGGGAGAGTTAGTACGTCAAAGGTCAACGTTTGTTTTCCTTGAGGCCAGCCACCCATGCGATCTTAAATGAATGCAAATCTTTTCCCCGTCGCTCGAAGGATTTAGGCTCAAGAAATAATTTACTAAAGTACATTGCAATCTGTAAACCTGCTATGTGTCTTGGGTTCAAATATCAACTCAAGGCAAAGAGAGGCAACCGGAGAACATTTGTTTATAAATTAATTTCTCAGCTTGTATTTGTAAATATTTTGACGGTGAAGCTCTTTCTTGAATTTTTTTTCAAAGCAAAGAAAACTCTGTAGGTAAAGTTGTCAATCAAAAGTGAATAAAAAATATATCAATTGATGAGCCGAATAGTAAAAACATTAATCAGTCGGTCAGTCAGTCATCAATCAATCAATCAATCAATCAATCAATCAATCAATCAATCAATCAATCAATCAATCAATCAATCAATCAATTAATCAATCAATCAATTAATCAATCAATTAATCAATCAATCAATTAATCAATCAATCAATAAATCAATCGATCGATCAAGCATTCAATAAATCAGTCAGTCAATCAATCAATCCAATCAATCAATCAATCAATCAATCAAGGCGGCCCGGAGATCTGCTGCACCCGCTGCACCAGCCGAGCCAGATTCTTCTTGGCCAGCCGCTCGCTCCCGATGTCTATGGCCGGAATCGCGGCCAGCCGTTTGCGCAGGCCGGCGGCGCAGCTGGAGTCGGGCGGCCAGGCGCAGAAGGTCAGCAGCACCGGCAGCAGCGGCCTGCGCTGCCTGTAGGCGGCTTCAATATCCGACTGGCAGTTCTCGCTGCGCAGATATTTTGGCGTGACGGCCAGCAGAACGCAGTGACAGTCGCGCATTGCTTTCTCGATGAACACCTGCGGATGTTTTGCAATAGATAGGAAACTAAGGGATATCTAGTAATAGGGTGGCGAAGCATTTAGCAAGCAAGGGTTTTAGTTCATTTACATGCTGAACCTTCTTTGCTGGCGCCCTCATCTGGCACTCAGTTTAGCACACTCATCTGGCAATCAGTTTAGCACACTCATCTGGCAATCAGTTTAGCACACTCATCTGGCAATCAGTTTAGCACACTCATCTGGCAATCAGTTTAGCACACTCATCTGGCACTCAGTTTAGCACACTCATCTGGCAATCAGTTTAGCACACTCATCTGGCACTCAGTTTAGCACACTCATCTGGCACTCAGTTTAGCACACTCATCTGGCACTCAGTTTAGCACACTCATCTGGCAATCAGTTTAGCACACTCATCTGGCACTCAGTTTAGCACACTCATCTGGCACTCAGTTTAGCACACTCATCTGGCACTCAGTTTAGCACACTCATCTGGCACTCAGTTTAGCACACTCATCTGGCAATCAGTTTAGCACACTCATCTGGCACTCAGTTTAGCACGCTCATCTGGCAATCAGTTTAGCACACTCATCTGGCACTCAGTTTAGCACGCTCATCTGGCACTCAGTTTAGCACACTCATCTGGCACTCAGTTTAGCACACTCATCTGGCACTCAGTTTAGCACACTCATCTGGCACTCAGTTTAGCACGCTCATCTGGCACTCAGTTTAGCACACTCATCTGGCACTCAGTTTAGCACACTCATCTGGCAATCAGTTTAGCACACTCATCTGGCACTCAGTTTAGCACACTCATCTGGCACTCAGTTTAGCACACTCATCTGGCACTCAGTTTAGGAGAGTGCTAAGAAAGTGCAGCTACTGGTATTTATGATGGAGCTACACAAGAAATATTTATACAGTTAATATTTTATCTGATGTACTCTAACCGAAGGATTACCCACAAATTAATTATTAGTTACACAGCAGTCCGCCCGCGCTTATTATAAAGTGCATCTCTAAAAGAAACACCAATTTTGGTTGCCAACCTTTCGACTGCCGTCGTCACGAACGCCTTTCATGATCTGCAAAATAAAAAAAGTCGAGAAAAGTTTGCCAGCAAGCAGCGAGGTGAAAAAAAACAGTGAACTGTGATTTTTTACGAGAGCTATGATGGAGTTGATTTCTAAGCAAATAAACGAAAGCTTCTGATTTGACTAGCTGTAATTGCTGGCAAACACTAAAGAAGCGCGCTGTTGAAAAAAAACATTAAAATGGCACGGCTCGGCTCATTGTTTTTATGATTTTACGAGTATTTTGTTATTCTCAGCTGACTGTGTAGCAATATGTGTAACAGATATGATAAAATAGATTCATAACACCAAAGAGTCGAGCTGTGCCATGCATTTTTTATGATATTTAGGTACAGAAAATGTACGTAGAATAAAAATATGACATAGAATCCTAATTTTGTGGACCTAAAACTTTATGAATATCAATAGAGCAATAAGATAGGCACAACATATCAAAAGAAGAACATTGGGTCTGCCTCCTATCGAAAGCACTAACAATTTTTGTGCTGAAAAATGAAAACTTCCTATCTCTGTAGCGTATTTTTGGCGAAAAATGGCCTTCAAAACTTTTTCCACGAAACGCGAGGGTCGTGCCTTGGGGGTTGGCCTTCATGGGCGTGAATGGCCGTGACGAGAGAGTCAACCGGGTTTACGAAGAAAGTGATAGCAGAGTGTCGCATGCAGTGAAGTGATATTCAATTTATTGGCAAAGCTGAACTGTCAGGTCACTCCAATTACCTTCATGCTGCCCTCATCAGGACTCTTGTCGGTGTCAAGCTGCACTCGGATTCCGTGGCCAATCAGGAATCGCTTCAGCTCCAGCACAGCCTCGGTGGAGTCCCAGTGATAGGAGATGAACACGGAGGTCTGTTGAGGCTGCTGGCTGGGCACTGATGGTGCCAAGCTGGACTGTGTACCGGTTCGAGTCCTGATGAAGCCAGGAGAGGCTGGGTTAGGCTGCTGCGACTGGCTGGATGATGCAGCAGAGTCCAAACTGCGCGCAGGGGCTGCGAAGAAGTTCGGCAGTGTTGCCAGTTGGATTGCAGAGTTGTTCCAGTTTGCATAACTGGGGTTGGTAAGAGCCTGGGCAAAACAACTGCATGTCATTGTGGCTATGACATCACACCTTTCAATGTTACACGGCTCTGACATCCTATCATTGCTGACATATTCTATCTGACATCCTATCATTGCTGACAGATTCTATCTGACATCCTATCATTGCTGACAGATTCTATCTGACATCCTATCATTGCTGACAGATTCTATCTGACATTCTATCATTGCTGACCGATTCTATCGACATCCTATCAATGCTGACAGATTCTATCTGACATCCTATCATTGCTGACAGATTCTATCTGACATCCTATCATTGCTGACAGATTCTATCTGACATTCTATCATTGCTGACCGATTCTATCGACATCCTATCAATGCTGACAGATTCTATCTGACATTCTATCATTGCTGACAGATTCTATCTGACATCCTATCATTGCTGACAGATTCTATCGACATCCTATCAATGCTGACAGATTCTATCGACATCCTATCAATGCTGACAGATTCTATCTGACATCCTATCAATGCTGACAGATTCTATCTGACATCCTATCATTGCTGACAGATTCTATCGACATCCTATCAATGCTGACAGATTCTATCTGACATTCTATCATTGCTGACAGATTCTATCTGACATCCTATCATTGCTGACAGATTCTATCGACATCCTATCAATGCTGACAGATTCTATCGACATCCTATCAATGCTGACAGATTTTATCTGACATTCTATCAATGCTGACAGATTCTATCTGACATCCTATCATTGCTGACCGATTCTATCGACATCCTATCAATGCTGACAGATTCTATCTGACATCCTATCATTGCTGACAGATTCTATCTGACATTCTATCATTGCTGACAGATTCTATCTGACATTCTATCATTGCTGACCGATTCTATCTGACATTCTATCAATGCTGACAGATTCTATCTGACATCCTATCATTGCTGACCGATTCTATCGACATCCTATCAATGCTGACAGATTCTATCTGACATCCTATCATTGCTGACAGATTCTATCGACATCCTATCAATGCTGACAGATTCTATCTGACATTCTATCATTGCTGACAGATTCTATCTGACATCCTATCATTGCTGACAGATTCTATCTGACATTCTATCATTGCTGACCGATTCTATCGACATCCTATCATTGCTGACAGATTCTATCTGACATCCTATCATTGCTGACAGATTCTATCTGACATCCTATCATTGCTGACAGATTCTATCTGACATCCTATCATTGCTGACAGATTCTATCTGACATCCTATCATTGCTGACAGATTCTATCTGACATCCTATCATTGCTGACAGATTCTATCTGACATCCTATCATTGCTGACAGATTCTATCTGACATCCTATCATTGCTGACAGATTCTATCTGACATCCTGGTACAACACAGTGAACACCACCAGTCAAAAATTAATTCTTGGATTCGAAACAAAAATTCGATTATAAATTTTCCAACCCTGGAGTCACACTTGCCACTCAATTGCTCCGAGAGTTAATGCGCAAGTTCATGGAAAACAAAAGTCTAACAATGAGAGACAGGTCACGCACACGTATAAATAAAGAAGGAGAGAGTCAATAAAATAAAAGTTCTTTTATAGGCATTATCTGTGTTGATCTAAAAAAACCAAACAAGGTCATTGGGCTTTCGGTGGGTCAGGGGGCGTCGAGCTGGACTCGCGTCTCAGCCACGCCTCATAGTCCATCAGGTAGTGCATGAAGAGCTCGGCTGTAAAGTTCCAATTGAAATTTGATTTGTTCGGTGATTGTGTTGTTGGATGTACTTTAGAGTAGCGTCTGATGGCGATCCGCAGCCAGCGAGGAGGAAGGCACACGCTCAATCAATCAGTCAATCAATCAATTAACCAATCAATCAATCAATCAATCAATCGATCGATCAATCAATCAATCAATCAATCGATCGATCAATCAATCAATCAATTTTTAATTAATCAATCAATCAATTAACCAATCAATCAATCAATCAATCAATCGATCGATCAATCAATCAATCAATCAATTAATCAATCAATCAATCAATCAATCGATCGATCGATCAATCAATCAATCAATCAATCAATTAATCAATCAATCAATCAATCAATCGATCGATCAATCAATCAATCAATCAATTAATCAATCAATCAATCAATTAATCAATCTATCAATCTATATATCTATCAAGCAATCCATCAATTCATCAACCTATCAATTACGCTCGTAATTAATCAATCAATCAATTAATCAATCAGTCCATTATACATTTTGCGACCAATTATAGAGGTTTAGGGTTGGACGGATTAGCTTAGCGTATCTCCATCCCAATCTACAATGAATTTTTACAATTATATGTTCGGTCTAAAGAGTATAATTTTATACAGAATTACTAGAAGCGAGTTCAAGCCAATTAAATTGCAAAGAAATTAATAAACAAAGCCAATGTCGCTTTAAAGTTGTAGTGAATGTCAATGGAGACGCATATACGATCTCTTTCTCTACGAGCTCTCACAACCCACATCGGCTCACCGGAGGTGTGCGCCAGGTAGCCAGCAGGTGGCAGCTTTCTGGCCAGCTTGCGCACATAGCTCTGCTCAAGCACCACGGCTGGGTGAGTCCGCTCGGGCGCCACTATGGCCGAGCCGAGCTCGTCCAAGCTGTCCGCCACCGGCTGGCCGCTGAAATCCAAGCCTTGGGCATCGTCTGAAAGAAGAGAATGAGGCAAAGGAACATCATCTGAATGACGTTAAGATGCAACCCGTAGGAGTGTTTGTCTTGATTGACTTTCTGCAAGCAATATGCAACATGCTCGTAGACTGTGCTACCATATCCCCATGACAAACCTGCATGTTGCTAACCGATTTAACTTGAAAGGAAAACCCTCTCCTACTTGAGGAGAGTAGCTAGACGTTTCACGTTCAAAATAGGAGGTAAAAAAGTGTACTTAGGCATCACTTCTAACCTCGATGCGAGCTTTCTGGGTGGGAACGCGGTTTGGAGTGGGATTGGCCATAGACAAAACTCGATATGGAAGAAGTGCAATTTGTTCCCCTGGCCTATATACCAAGTTGATGTGTCCTAAAGTTGGGACTGACATCGGGGGGGGGGGTTTAACACAGACTATATTGCATTTTCACAGCCAATTGGGCCTAGGAGCGAGTAATTTTATCCTTAGCGGGAGAATCGAGCTGTTGAAGAATTGATTTTCATAGTCTATGGCCCAAGCTTAATCCTTAGCGGGAGAATCGAGCTGTTGAAGAATTTCTTTTCATTGTCTATGGCCCAAGCCTAATTCTTAGCGGGAGAATCGAGCTGTTAAAGAATTTCTTTTTATTGTCTATGGCCCAAACCTAATCCTTAGCGGGAGAATCGAGCTGTTGAAGAATTGCTTTTCATAGTCTATGGCCCAAGCTTAATCCTTAGCGGGAGAATCGAGCTGTTGAAGAATTGCTTTTCATAGTCTATGGCCCAAGCTTAATCCTTAGCGGGAGAATCGAGCTGTTGAAGAATTGCTTTTCATAGTCTATGGCCCAAGCTTAATCTTTAGCGGAAGAATCGAGCTGTTGAAGAATTGCTTTTCATTGTCTATGGCCCAAAGGGGGGGGGGTCAGTGGTGCAAGCAACTTGAGAATTTGGGCCGCGCAATTAATCCTTTCCACAGTATATCTTTCTTGTATTTGCTGAAGCAGCGTCTGCAAATGGTTGACATGCCAACATACAATTGGCATTGACACTTTGATTTCAGTTGAAACAAATCAAAACGGACAAAGGCAAAAGCAGGGATGAGACAAGGATTACAGATTATACAACTACAGGGAGAATAAAATGCGAACAGCCTTCTAATGCCTAAAAAATGTTTCCCATCGTAAAGTTCAGCAGATCAGGAGACGGTTAGTACGCAAATGCATTGTTTGCTTGCGTCGACTGTATCTGATGGGGGGGGGTTCTGAGCTGCTGAAGGGATGCATGCTCGTACTTTGGCATTTATCATGGGTGCCAATTTTGTGGCAACATCAGACCCAGCCAGGCCGACACACCACGGACAGGCAACAAAGCAACTCACACAGCAGAGCCCGCAGCGCCGGCCGCAGCTGAAACCAGCAGTTGGTGAGGAACAGCACGATAACCCGACGGCCCAGCCATTCGGCGAACATCACGCAGTGATAGAACACCGCCGATCTCGCGCTGTGCTCGGTGAGCAGCACCAGCACGTGACCGCAGGCGGCCATGGCGGGCCCGTTCTTGCGCAGAAAGTCGTCCCTGGACTCGCCGAGCTCTTCAACGTGGCTAACGCGAACTCGGCGACGCTCCAGCGCGAGTTTCAACACGTCCCGAGTTTTGGCGTCCCGGCGCGGATCGCAGACGAGGAACACGCAGCCGGGGCGCGGCTTCGTCAGGCGGCACCGGCCGCTCCAGCTGTCACGCTGCTCAGCCTGCAGGCGGTTCAGAATCTCTCTTGTCAGCTTCTTCCTAGACAGCTGCACGTCCACCCGAAGGGAGCCGGCCAGGTCAGCGTCCGTCAGGCTGTAGGCCAGGAAGCCGTCCACTCCCTGCTCGGCAAACTGCTGCCTGTAGAACTCGCGAATGTCCAGACTGTGCAGCCACTCCTGCAGATCGTTGACAGTCCAGGCCAGGAAGCGCTTGCTGGCGAACTGTCCGGTGTAGCCCGGTGCCAGCAGCGGCTCCGGCAGCAGCGGCCGGAAGTCGGTGGCGAATCGCTCCAGCTGGGGCGCCAGTCTGGCTGAGCACTGGGCAATCAGCTCAGACTCGGCCGCTCCGCGGCGACGCGATTCGGCAATGTCGACCAGCGACGCCGCTGACGCATCGCCGTCGCCGCGCCGTATCGCCTCGGCCAGGATTGGGGGACACTGGCGCTCGAGGCCGCTTTGACCTTGGGCGTCGAGCAGTACGGCGAACAGATGCAGCGAGGCACGATTGTCGTGCAGCCGCTCCGCCAGGGTGCGCATGGTGTGCAGCGCCAGCCGGCTGGAGAAGAAGGACTCGGACAGGAACAGCACAGCGGCGAAGCACTTCTCGGCCGCCTCCAGGCTGCAGGCCACCCAGGCGCTGCTCTCGAAGAGGCCTTCGTCTTTGTCGAACCAGACGCTGTCAGCCAGGCCAACGGCCTTGAGCTCCTTCACCAGGCGGGCGATGAAGCGCTTTTCTAGGAAACCAGCCTCCGGGCTGTACGCTACAAATATGCTGGCCTTCTCGCGGCTGTTGCCAGTCGAGTCGGCGGTCACTTCAGGCGCCGCCGCCTCAGCCGAAGTTGACGCCGCTGCATCGTCTTCTGTCAGCTCCGCCGGCTGACTGCCGATTCCGTCGTGGCTCTCAGAGGCCGCCAGCTTGCCGTAGCGATCTGGTAGAACGGGGCGTTGGGGAAAACAGAAAATATTGGGGGGAGAAAAACACAGACTGAAGCGCAGGGGGCCGTCCGCTTGAGCGGAGGCGGGAATGGAGATTTAATAATGGCTTTTTTGGCCGCCTTTATTCAATTATTCAAAAAGCAAAGGCTGGGCATGTATGATTAGAGAGAGAGTCGGAGGGCCTGCGATGCGGGCGGGTGCCTATAGTTGCACCGTTCGCTTCTCCGTCCTGGGATGTTTTTTATCGTTTCTCTGCCTCCCCTGTGTCTGCCTTTCTCCTCTCTATCTATATTCAGCCAGGAAAGACAGGATAGACAGTATAGACAGGATAGACAGGATAGACAGGATAGACAGGATTCAGCCAGGATAGACAGGATAGACAGGATAGACAGGATAGATAGGATAGACAGGATAGACAGGATAGACAGGATAGACAGGATAGACAGGATAGACAGGATAGACAGGATAGACAGGATAGACAGGATAGACAGGATAGACAGGATAGACAGGATAGACAGGATAGACAGGATAGATAGGATAGACAGGATAGATAGGATAGACAGGATAGACAGGATAGACAGGATAGATAGGATAGACAGGATAGACAGGATAGACAGGATAGACAGGTTAGATAGGATAGACAGGATACTAGACAGGATAGACAGGATAGATAGGATAGACAGGATAGACAGGATAGATAGGATAGACAGGATAGACAGGATAGACAGGATAGACAGGATAGACAGGATAGACAGGATAGACAGGATAGACAGGATAGACAGGATAGACAGGATAGACAGGATAGACAGGATAGACAGGATAGATAGGATAGACAGGATAGATAGGATAGACAGGATAGACAGGATAGACAGGATAGACAGGATAGACAGGATAGATAGGATAGACAGGATAGACAGGATAGACAGGATAGACAGGATAGACAGGATAGACAGGATAGACAGGATAGACAGGATAGACAGGATAGATAGGATAGACAGGATAGATAGGATAGACAGGATAGACAGGATAGACAGGATAGATAGGATAGACAGGATAGACAGGATAGACAGGATAGACAGGATAGATAGGATAGACAGGATACTAGACAGGATAGACAGGATAGATAGGATAGACAGGATAGACAGGATAGATAGGATAGACAGGATAGACAGGATAGACAGGATAGATAGGATAGACAGGATAGACAGGATAGACAGGATAGACAGGATAGATAGGATAGACAGGATACTAGACAGGATAGACAGGATAGATAGGATAGACAGGATAGACAGGATAGATAGGATAGACAGGATAGACAGGATAGACAGGATAGACAGGATAGACAGGATAGACAGGATAGACAGGATAGACAGGATAGACAGGATAGACAGGATAGACAGGATAGACAGGATAGACAGGAATGACAAAATAGATTCATAAAGCAAAAAGCCGAGCCGTGCCATTTCAATTAATGGTTTTTAGGCACATGACATGTTTAATTGTACATATCGAAACATGAACATTGGGTCGGCCTTCTATCAAAAGTAATAACAATTTTAAAAATATGAAAAAAAGTGAAAAGTTCCTATCTACGTAGTGTATTTTGTCGGCGAAAACCAGCCTTCCTTAACATTTTCTAAGAAATATAGTTTCTCGTCCTTCTACTTTGGTAGTCCTTAGATCAGGCATGTATAAAATAAGAATTTAATACAGCCAACTTCGAATATTTATAGATCGTTTTGTACTTGTAATTGAAGAAACAGGCTGTACGTTTGAAAACTGATCATTGATCAAGGACTACTTAAGAAGACTTCAGTGGTCCTTGACAGTGTTTTTCTCGGAAACAAGACTCTCTGTCTCTTTATGAAATTGATCTGCTCAAGCTCATGTGCGTGCTTCTGTAGCAGTCTCCGCCATAGCTTAGCTTTGACAGTTAAACCAAGGCTTACAGATTCCAAACCCCTCAGATTTTATAATTGGGTTCGTTCTCCTATCAGTTTTTCTTGGCATTCCAGTTTTTATCCTGCAGACTGCGTGATCCGTGATCATTCGCTTGACTGTATCACGCTTGCAGGCAATATAAAGACTCACAGATCATGTTCTCTTTCAGTATGCAGAGCAGCCTAGAGACTCACAGATCATGTTCTCTTTCAGTATACAGAGAGCAGCCTAGAGACTCACAGATCATGTTCTCTTTCAGTATACAGAGAGCAGCCTAGAGACTCACAGATCATGTTCTCTTTCAGTATGCAGAGCAGCCTAGAGACTCACAGATCATGTTCTCTTTCAGTATACAGAGAGCAGCCTAGAGACTCACAGATCATTTTCTCTTTCAGTATACAGAGTAGCCTAGAGACTCACAGATCATGTTCTCTTTCAGTATACAGAGCAGCCTAGAGACTCACAGATCATGTTCTCTTTCAGTATGCAGAGCAGCCTAGAGACTCACAGATCATGTTCTCTTTCAGTATACAGAGAGCAGCCTAGAGACTCACAGATCATGTTCTCTTTCAGTATACAGAGCAGCCTAGAGACTCACAGATCATGTTCTCTTTCAGTATGTAGAGCAGCCTAGAGACTCACAGATCATGTTCTCTTTCAGTATACAGAGCAGCCTAGAGACTCACAGATCATGTTCTCTTTCAGTATACAGAGCAGCCTAGAGACTCACAGATCATGTTCTCTTTCAGTATGTAGAGCAGCCTAGAGACTCACAGATCATGTTCTCTTTCAGTATACAGAGTAGCCTAGAGACTCACAGATCATGTTCTCTTTCAGTATGCAGAGAGCAGCCTAGAGACTCACAGATCATGTTCTCTTTCAGTATACAGAGTAGCCTAGAGACTCACAGATCATGTTCTCTTTCAGTATACAGAGCAGCCTAGAGACTCACAGATCATGTTCTCTTTCAGTATACAGAGCAGCCTAGAGACTCACAGATCATGTTCTCTTTCAGTATACAGAGCAGCCTAGAGACTCACAGATCATGTTCTCTTTCAGTATGTAGAGCAGCCTAGAGACTCACAGATCATGTTCTCTTTCAGTATACAGAGTAGCCTAGAGACTCACAGATCATGTTCTCTTTCAGTATGCAGAGAGCAGCCTAGAGACTCACAGATCATGTTCTCTTTCAGTATACAGAGTAGCCTAGAGACTCACAGATCATGTTCTCTTTCAGTATACAGAGCAGCCTAGAGACTCACAGATCATGTTCTCTTTCAGTATACAGAGCAGCCTAGAGACTCACAGATCATGTTCTCTTTCAGTATGTAGAGCAGCCTAGAGACTCACAGATCATGTTCTCTTTCAGTATACAGAGTAGCCTAGAGACTCACAGATCATGTTCTCTTTCAGTTTGCAGAGCAGCCTAGAGACTCACAGATCATGTTCTCTTTCAGTATACAGAGCAGCCTAGAGACTCACAGATCATGTTCTCTTTCAGTATGCAGAGAGCAGCCTAGAGACTCACAGATCATGTTCTCTTTCAGTATACAGAGTAGCCTAGAGACTCACAGATCATGTTCTCTTTCAGTATACAGAGCAGCCTAGAGACTCACAGATCATGTTCTCTTTCAGTATACAGAGAGCAGCCTAGAGACTCACAGATCATGTTCTCTTTCAGTATACAGAGCAGCCTAGAGACTCACAGATCATGTTCTCTTTCAGTATGTAGAGCAGCCTAGAGACTCACAGATCATGTTCTCTTTCAGTATACAGAGCAGCCTAGAGACTCACAGATCATGTTCTCTTTCAGTATACAGAGCAGCCTAGAGACTCACAGATCATGTTCTCTTTCAGTATACAGAGCAGCCTAGAGACTCACAGATCATGTTCTCTTTCAGTATACAGAGCAGCCTAGAGACTCACAGATCATGTTCTCTTTCAGTATACAGAGCAGCCTAGAGACTCACAGATCATGTTCTCTTTCAGTATACAGAGCAGCCTAGAGACTCACAGATCATGTTCTCTTTCAGTATGTAGAGCAGCCTAGAGACTCACAGATCATGTTCTCTTTCAGTATACAGAGTAGCCTAGAGACTCACAGATCATGTTCTCTTTCAGTATACAGAGCAGCCTAGAGACTCACAGATCATGTTCTCTTTCAGTATACAGAGCAGCCTAGAGACTCACAGATCATGTTCTCTTTCAGTATACAGAGCAGCCTAGAGACTCACAGATCATGTTCTCTTTCAGTATACAGAGCAGCCTAGAGACTCACAGATCATGTTCTCTTTCAGCATACAGAGCAGCCTAGAGACTCACAGATCATGTTCTCTTTCAGTATGTAGAGCAGCCTAGAGACTCACAGATCATGTTCTCTTTCAGTATACAGAGCAGCCTAGAGACTCACAGATCATGTTCTCTTTCAGTATACAGAGCAGCCTAGAGACTCACAGATCATGTTCTCTTTCAGTATACAGAGCAGCCTAGAGACTCACAGATCATGTTCTCTTTCAGTATACAGAGCAGCCTAGAGACTCACAGATCATGTTCTCTTTCAGTATACAGAGCAGCCTAGAGACTCACAGATCATGTTCTCTTTCAGTATACAGAGCAGCCTAGAGACTCACAGATCATGTTCTCTTTCAGTATGTAGAGCAGCCTAGAGACTCACAGATCATGTTCTCTTTCAGTATACAGAGTAGCCTAGAGACTCACAGATCATGTTCTCTTTCAGTATACAGAGCAGCCTAGAGACTCACAGATCATGTTCTCTTTCAGTATACAGAGCAGCCTAGAGACTCACAGATCATGTTCTCTTTCAGTATACAGAGCAGCCTAGAGACTCACAGATCATGTTCTCTTTCAGTATACAGAGCAGCCTAGAGACTCACAGATCATGTTCTCTTTCAGTATACAGAGCAGCCTAGAGACTCACAGATCATGTTCTCTTTCAGTATACAGAGCAGCCTAGAGACTCACAGATCATGTTCTCTTTCAGTATACAGAGCAGCCTAGAGACTCACAGATCATGTTCTCTTTCAGTATGTAGAGCAGCCTAGAGACTCACAGATCATGTTCTCTTTCAGTATACAGAGTAGCCTAGAGACTCACAGATCATGTTCTCTTTCAGTATGCAGAGAGCAGCCTAGAGACTCACAGATCATGTTCTCTTTCAGTATACAGAGTAGCCTAGAGACTCACAGATCATGTTCTCTTTCAGTATACAGAGCAGCCTAGAGACTCACAGATCATGTTCTCTTTCAGTATACAGAGCAGCCTAGAGACTCACAGATCATGTTCTCTTTCAGTATGTAGAGCAGCCTAGAGACTCACAGATCATGTTCTCTTTCAGTATACAGAGTAGCCTAGAGACTCACAGATCATGTTCTCTTTCAGTTTGCAGAGCAGCCTAGAGACTCACAGATCATGTTCTCTTTCAGTATACAGAGCAGCCTAGAGACTCACAGATCATGTTCTCTTTCAGTATGCAGAGAGCAGCCTAGAGACTCACAGATCATGTTCTCTTTCAGTATACAGAGTAGCCTAGAGACTCACAGATCATGTTCTCTTTCAGTATACAGAGCAGCCTAGAGACTCACAGATCATGTTCTCTTTCAGTATACAGAGAGCAGCCTAGAGACTCACAGATCATGTTCTCTTTCAGTATACAGAGCAGCCTAGAGACTCACAGATCATGTTCTCTTTCAGTATGTAGAGCAGCCTAGAGACTCACAGATCATGTTCTCTTTCAGTATACAGAGCAGCCTAGAGACTCACAGATCATGTTCTCTTTCAGTATACAGAGCAGCCTAGAGACTCACAGATCATGTTCTCTTTCAGTATACAGAGCAGCCTAGAGACTCACAGATCATGTTCTCTTTCAGTATACAGAGCAGCCTAGAGACTCACAGATCATGTTCTCTTTCAGTATACAGAGCAGCCTAGAGACTCACAGATCATGTTCTCTTTCAGTATGTAGAGCAGCCTAGAGACTCACAGATCATGTTCTCTTTCAGTATACAGAGCAGCCTAGAGACTCACAGATCATGTTCTCTTTCAGTATACAGAGTAGCCTAGAGACTCACAGATCATGTTCTCTTTCAGTATACAGAGC
Source organism: Macrostomum lignano (assembly GCA_002269645.1). Classification (NCBI taxonomy): domain Eukaryota; kingdom Metazoa; phylum Platyhelminthes; family Macrostomidae; genus Macrostomum; species Macrostomum lignano. The sequence continues at coordinate 223,168 of NIVC01000671.1, forward strand.
AGCCTAGAGACTCACAGATCATGTTCTCTTTCAGTATACAGAGCAGCCTAGAGACTCACAGATCATGTTCTCTTTCAGTATACAGAGCAGCCTAGAGACTCACAGATCATGTTCTCTTTCAGTATACAGAGCAGCCTAGAGACTCACAGATCATGTTCTCTTTCAGCATACAGAGCAGCCTAGAGACTCACAGATCATGTTCTCTTTCAGTATGTAGAGCAGCCTAGAGACTCACAGATCATGTTCTCTTTCAGTATACAGAGCAGCCTAGAGACTCACAGATCATGTTCTCTTTCAGTATACAGAGCAGCCTAGAGACTCACAGATCATGTTCTCTTTCAGTATGTAGAGCAGCCTAGAGACTCACAGATCATGTTCTCTTTCAGTATACAGAGTAGCCTAGAGACTCACAGATCATGTTCTCTTTCAGTATGCAGAGAGCAGCCTAGAGACTCACAGATCATGTTCTCTTTCAGTATACAGAGTAGCCTAGAGACTCACAGATCATGTTCTCTTTCAGTATACAGAGCAGCCTAGAGACTCACAGATCATGTTCTCTTTCAGTATACAGAGCAGCCTAGAGACTCACAGATCATGTTCTCTTTCAGTATGTAGAGCAGCCTAGAGACTCACAGATCATGTTCTCTTTCAGTATACAGAGTAGCCTAGAGACTCACAGATCATGTTCTCTTTCAGTTTGCAGAGCAGCCTAGAGACTCACAGATCATGTTCTCTTTCAGTATACAGAGCAGCCTAGAGACTCACAGATCATGTTCTCTTTCAGTATGCAGAGAGCAGCCTAGAGACTCACAGATCATGTTCTCTTTCAGTATACAGAGTAGCCTAGAGACTCACAGATCATGTTCTCTTTCAGTATACAGAGCAGCCTAGAGACTCACAGATCATGTTCTCTTTCAGTATACAGAGAGCAGCCTAGAGACTCACAGATCATGTTCTCTTTCAGTATACAGAGCAGCCTAGAGACTCACAGATCATGTTCTCTTTCAGTATGTAGAGCAGCCTAGAGACTCACAGATCATGTTCTCTTTCAGTATACAGAGCAGCCTAGAGACTCACAGATCATGTTCTCTTTCAGTATACAGAGCAGCCTAGAGACTCACAGATCATGTTCTCTTTCAGTATACAGAGCAGCCTAGAGACTCACAGATCATGTTCTCTTTCAGTATACAGAGCAGCCTAGAGACTCACAGATCATGTTCTCTTTCAGTATACAGAGCAGCCTAGAGACTCACAGATCATGTTCTCTTTCAGTATGTAGAGCAGCCTAGAGACTCACAGATCATGTTCTCTTTCAGTATACAGAGCAGCCTAGAGACTCACAGATCATGTTCTCTTTCAGTATACAGAGTAGCCTAGAGACTCACAGATCATGTTCTCTTTCAGTATACAGAGCAGCCTAGAGACTCACAGATCATGTTCTCTTTCAGTATACAGAGCAGCCTAGAGACTCACAGATCATGTTCTCTTTCAGTATACAGAGCAGCCTAGAGACTCACAGATCATGTTCTCTTTCAGTATACAGAGCAGCCTAGAGACTCACAGATCATGTTCTCTTTCAGCATACAGAGCAGCCTAGAGACTCACAGATCATGTTCTCTTTCAGTATGTAGAGCAGCCTAGAGACTCACAGATCATGTTCTCTTTCAGTATACAGAGCAGCCTAGAGACTCACAGATCATGTTCTCTTTCAGTATACAGAGCAGCCTAGAGACTCACAGATCATGTTCTCTTTCAGTATACAGAGTAGCCTAGAGACTCACAGATCATGTTCTCTTTCAGTATACAGAGCAGCCTAGAGACTCACAGATCATGTTCTCTTTCAGTATACAGAGCAGCCTAGAGACTCACAGATCATGTTCTCTTTCAGTATACAGAGCAGCCTAGAGACTCACAGATCATGTTCTCTTTCAGTATGTAGAGCAGCCTAGAGACTCACAGATCATGTTCTCTTTCAGTATACAGAGTAGCCTAGAGACTCACAGATCATGTTCTCTTTCAGTATACAGAGCAGCCTAGAGACTCACAGATCATGTTCTCTTTCAGTATACAGAGCAGCCTAGAGACTCACAGATCATGTTCTCTTTCAGTATACAGAGCAGCCTAGAGACTCACAGATCATGTTCTCTTTCAGTATGTAGAGCAGCCTAGAGACTCACAGATCATGTTCTCTTTCAGTATACAGAGTAGCCTAGAGACTCACAGATCATGTTCTCTTTCAGTATGCAGAGAGCAGCCTAGAGACTCACAGATCATGTTCTCTTTCAGTATACAGAGCAGCCTAGAGACTCACAGATCATGTTCTCTTTCAGTATGTAGAGCAGCCTAGAGACTCACAGATCATGTTCTCTTTCAGTATACAGAGTAGCCTAGAGACTCACAGATCATGTTCTCTTTCAGTATACAGAGCAGCCTAGAGACTCACAGATCATGTTCTCTTTCAGTATACAGAGCAGCCTAGAGACTCACAGATCATGTTCTCTTTCAGTATGTAGAGCAGCCTAGAGACTCACAGATCATGTTCTCTTTCAGTATGCAGAGTAGCCTAGAGACTCACAGATCATGTTCTCTTTCAGTATACAGAGCAGCCTAGAGACTCACAGATCATGTTCTCTTTCAGTATACAGAGCAGCCTAGAGACTCACAGATCATGTTCTCTTTCAGTATGTAGAGCAGCCTAGAGACTCACAGATCATGTTCTCTTTCAGTATACAGAGCAGCCTAGAGACTCACAGATCATGTTCTCTTTCAGTATACAGAGCAGCCTAGAGACTCACAGATCATGTTCTCTTTCAGTATGCAGAGCAGCCTAGAGACTCACAGATCATGTTCTCTTTCAGTATACAGAGCAGCCTAGAGACTCACAGATCATATTCTCTTTCAGTATACAGAGCAGCCTAGAGACTCGCAGATCATGTTCTCTTTCAGCATGCAGAGTTCTTCGCTTACCTTGATCAACCTACTGAATGGACTTGGCTGTTTTGAGATATTGCAATTTTTTAGTTAATAATGAAGCTACAGCTGGAAAACTTTACTAACGCATTTGACCAGTTGGCCATTAGGTCCTCCAATACAAACTATTTAGCTCAAATCCTTCATCAAAATAGAATTTTAAATCTAATATGCTTACGATTAGAGGTACTGCTTTTGGTTACTAAGAGGGGCAGAGGGGTGAGAGAGCGAGAGAAAGACGCTAAAGAAACCAAAGCAATGCTAAGCTGATACGAAAGAGAGAAGTAGGGAGGGAGGAAGGCGCTGTGCTGGCCAAGGAGACCTGCAACGAATAAGAAGACTTGGCTGACCAGACTGCCTGGTCCAGATTCTCGGTCGAGTACTCCATGACTTAGGCTGGGCCTTGAGTTGAGTCGCCTGCACAGACAGAGCATAGCTGCATTGTGGATTGGGCAGCAACCCCCCTCCCCAGCACAGCCCGTGAAGAAGTTCAATGCATAATCGAGAGAGATAGAGAGGGAGAGGGAGAGTAGAGACGGGACCGCTTGCCTCCCCCCACGCCCCAGCAGCCGACTTGAGACAGAGTCTGCGTCTGCTGTATCTGGGGACAACAAATCAGCCCCCCTTGAGTAGCTGCCAGACAGTTACCTGTAGTCTATCTCTATCTGCTCTATGCATATCTATCCAATATGCAAACGCACACAAAGCAGTGTAAGTTTTAAGCTAATATGACTGAACACCAAAGCAAGGAATTATTCACTACAATGACTTTTTTGCTCCGATAAAACTCTAATTAAATTATGAAAGCTAGAAGCGTATTATTCTGAACTTTCTGTCTCCGCCGTCTATTAGTCTACTTTTCAGTCTACTTCTCAGTCTACTTCTCAGTCTACTCAGTTCTACTTCTCAGTTCTATATTCAACTGTCTACTTTTCTGGCTACTTCTCCCAATTCTGAGGCTACTTCTCAGGCTACTTTTCTGTCTACTTATCAGTTTATTTCTTACTCTACTTCTCAGTCGACCTTCAGTCTACTTCTCATCTACATCTAGCTTATTTTTATGCCCCATAGCAACCCCTATTCTCAGTTTAATGCGCGCCCGAAGTGGCAATTTGGCCATTAACTGAAATTCTCGCTTCATATTAGCTCGTAGTTGCATTGATTGAATTGTCTATGGCCGAAACCGGCTAACTTATTAATGACCGGTCATTATAATCAGACGTTTGCGCTGATCAACTTTATACGAAGTCAGCGTAGAGACCCGCTTTAAATGTTAGCATTAAAATGCATCGCCATCTTGTCATTCCATTTTCTATTTTCTCTGAGTCACAGGAGGGGTTGAGCGGCTGAGCACACAGCCAAACAACAGTTACCTCTGGGGCTGTGTCAACTCAATGTACACCCCCGGGGGTGGGTGGGTGCACGGCCTGAACTCGGACTGGCTCAAGAGAGAGAACAGAAGCTTGCAAAACTTGGCTTTACTGAGTGCTGTACAGTGTGCAATACCTCTTCTACCCTCTGTAACCCTTTCTTTCTCTTCTGTCTCTTAATTAATTTTGCAGCCAGCAAGCCAGTAGACAGAAAAGGCCTCTCCAAACCGGAAGTCGCTCGTGAAAGCAGAAATTTGAGCAGAAATTCGCGTAACAACAAAATCCTGCGGCAATTCTGAGGAGAGCCTTGCCTTCTTTTTCCTTCCGCTATTCAAAGGGCAACCAAGAGGCTAAAGTAAGTTTTCTCAGTGAATTGAAGTCTTACCCACTAGAGCTAATAATTAAGTTTGCTGGCACACTTCTCACCTGAGCTGCGGATCGATAGACAGCCAGATAGACTGACATCAAAGCTTTTTAAGATGACTTTGATGTACTTTTGATGAGATATTATCCCTAGATCTCTAGTATATGACCTATGCTGTGTTTAGACATGTCCCTAACCTAACCGCTATGTAACCATCTCTCCATGACCAATCTCTCGATGACCAAATCTATCCATGACCAAATCTCTCCATGACCAAATCTCTCCATGACCAAATCTCTCAATGACCAAATCTCTCAATGACCAAATCTCTCCATGACCAAATCTCTCCATGACCAAATCTCTCAATGACCAAATCTCTCAATGACCAAATCTCTCCATGACCAAATCTCTCCATGACCAAATCTCTCCATGACCAAATCTCTCAATGACCAAATCTCTCAATGACCAAATCTCTCCATGACCAAATCTCCCTATGACCAAATCTTTCCGTGACCAAATTGCAGACCACAAATGGTCGGCCTTGACCCGTACGAGGAGCGCCTGCTCATAGCGATGCTTGGCGGCGGAGTCGCCCTGATCTTCGCCATCGCCCTGGGCATCATCTGCTGCCGCAAGTATCGCCTAGACAGAAGCGGCGGAGGCGGCGGGGGCGGCAAGAACCGGATGTGGGCGGTGCAGCAGCAGAGGCAGCTGATGTTCCAGAGGCAGCCGGGGATGCAGCAGGCCTACCTGCCAACCGGTCATCAGACCAACGTAAACATGGACCCGGTTTACCTGGACCCGGCCAGGGGAATTAACCTGGCTGGCGGGCCGCCGCCACCGCAGCATCCGCAGGTGCAATCAAACTTGAATCCCACGTACGCTTCGGCGGTGCCGCAGGGCACCTTCCAGCAGCAGCCGCCGTCCATGAGGCAGGCGGACAACACAGCTTATACCAGCATGCCGTATGGCCGCCCGAGCTACTCATCGCATCAGGTGTAACAGCTGCTACTGCTGACTAATCGGGGTTGATTTTAGTTTTATATGGAGCGCTAAGTTCATTAGTACCTGGCCACCCTTGTCCTTATCTGACCTTTATCTGACCACCCTTGTACTTATCTGACCTTTATCTGACCACCCTTGTACTTATCTGAATTTATCTGACCACCCTTGTACTTATCTAACCTTTATCTGGCCACCCTTGTCTTTATCTAGATTTTTATCTGGCTATCGCTGTCCTTATCTAGCCTCTATCTGCCTGCCATATTTATCTATCCGTTCTCCCATTATGGCCAAAATAATTTACGCCAAAAATGAAAACTAGTTGTTTAGGTAACTAATAAAATTTGGTAGTCGCTCACTGACATCTAAGGCCATGCGTCAAAAGTACTTCCGCAACATTCCTCATTTGTGAAAATCTTTATAAAAGTACTAAGGGTCTGTAAATAACAGTTTTATGCTTGTTTTCTTGAGAATCACGGCATATTGATACAATATTTAACACATTTTCGCATTGTTTTATCTAATATAGCTGTTGGGAGTAACAAATCGACATCAAAATTCATTTTTATATGTATTTTAATCACTGAAGTAATTCTCTTTTTTAAATACCATTTTATTTACTGTGCTCGGGTGAATTGTTAAATTTATTATCTATAAATAAACTGTACATGTACGTTTGAGGTAAAAAAACTTAGAATATGTTGTTATGTCAGAACACATAATAGGACTGTGCTGTTCTGTTTTCTAAAGCATTGGTAACAATGGACCAAGTCATTTGTCTCCTTTTAAAAGCTTTATTTTTAACAAATATTTTTTGTATTTTCAATTACCAAGCTGGTGGAGTCAGTTCTCAACCACCCTACTTATTTAATCAAAAATAGCACATATTTTTGTAAATAGAAAATAATTTTAGCTTCAGTTTAGCCAAGGTTAACCCTAGTTTGTGGGGCTGTAGTGAATTACGAGGGTATTTCCTAGAATAAAGTCTTCGAAATCCACATTGTCAGCAATTCAAACAGCAATTGTGACTGCATGGCGGCAATAAAGAAAAATAGCTAATGTTTTTCCGGGTTTGCTATTCGCTTTTAGACTTGCGCAAACAATTATTTTCCTCAAAACGCTTTTTTAATGTTTTTAATTTTAGTTTTTTACATTACCAGAAAAGCATGCAGATAAAAAACAGCTTTAAATTAAAGAGTTGGAAAAAATGTGTACATTGCGACCGGCAGACTGCAACTTAAAATAAGTGCACGCGAGCGATAAAAAAATAAAAATAGTTTTAACAAAAAATGATTTTTATAATAAAAGTTTTAGCTGGCTGTGATGAATGTAAATGAGATCAATGGAAGATTTTTAATAACTTTTGAGGCTGAAAATCAACAACTGAAAAGAATGCAAGAGCCCAAATTTTATGATTCGTGCAGGAAACAAAAATTGTTTTAACTGGCGAGAGGATTGTCGGGGAAAAAATCATTTTAAAACAGACAAATGAATAAAAAATTCTTTTTATAGCTTTCAACAATTTTTATGAAACAGTCTGCTGTGATTCTAGAACCCCGAAACAAAAAATATGTGACTCAATGAAGCATTGAAATTTTTGAAGCTTAATATTTCGTGAATCGAAAGGTCTAGAAAAGTGTGAACTTGATAACTATAAAAAATCTTAACAGAATCCAACAATCACTGAATCCAGAAATCAGTGAATACCACAATCACTGAATCTCCAACAATCAGTGAATCCCCAACAGTCACTGAATCCTCAACAATCAGTGAATCCCCAACAATCAGTGAATATCCAACAATCCCCAACAATCAGTGAATCCCCAACAATCAGTGAATATCCAACAATCCCCAACAATCAGTGAATCCCCAATAATCAGTGAATCCCCAACAGTCACTGAATCCTCAACAATCAGTGAATCCCCAAGAATCAGTGAATATCCAAGAGTCAGTGAATCCCCAAAAATCAGTGAATCCCCAATAATTAGTGAATCCTCAACAATCAGTGAATCCCCCAAGAATCAGTGAATCCTCAACAATCAGTGAATCCCCCAAGAATCAGTGAATCCCCAAAGAATCAGTGAATATCCAAGAATCAGTGAATCCCCAACAATCAGTGAATCCCCAAGTATCAGTGAATGCTCCAAGAATGTGTGAATCCCCAAGAATCAGTGAATCAAGGTTTCGGTGAACTAAAAAACACCACTAATACGTGAATTATTAAGTCAGTGCGGTGGATTTCGCGAACCCCCAAAGTGTCGATCACGCAAAAACTTAAGTCGCAAGTTTTTGATTCAGAAAAGAAACAACACACACAGCTGTGAGTTTCGAGTCGAGCTGCGGCTGAGTCATGCACATCTGGCCGTCCTCAGGCGGAATACTGGCACACGAAGCGGAGGTGTCGGTGACAGGCCGCCGGTAGCCAGCCGCCGCTGCCGCCGCCGCCAGCGCCGCTCAGGCTGGAGACGCCGCTCATGGCCACGCAGTTGAACTGCCAGTCCAGCTCCGCCTGCTCGGTCCCCGCAGCAAAGTTCCGGTAGCCTTCGCTGCGAGCGACCGGCCCGCCAACCCAGACGAACCGGCCGCCGGATCTGTACATGCCGATCCAGCTGGCGCCGACCAGGTGCGCGAACACCTCCGCGTTCTCCTCCGGGCTGTCAATCACGGCCAGGTCGGCGCCCATTGATCGGCAGGTTCGCCGGGCGTCGGCCCAGTCAGAGAGGCCTCGGCTGAAGAAATAGGCGGACCGGCCGGAGCGGGACACCTCGCAGGCCGTCCACTCGTCCGGGTGGCAGCGATGCACTGTGGGACGTCGGGTGGATGACGGGTATGCGACAAATGAATGATAGCTAGATTACAGGTAACATTTAGATAACAGCTAGATTACAGCTAGAGGACAGATAGATGACAGCTAGATTACAGGTAGAGGGCAGATAGATAACAGCTAGATTACAGGTAACATGTAGATGACAGCTAGATTACAGCTAGAGGGCAGATAGATGACAGCTAGATTACAGGTTGATGACAGCTAGATTACAGATAGATGACAGCTAGATTACAGATAGATGACAGCTAGATTACAGAAGGATGACAGCTAGACTACAGATAGATGACAGCTAGACTAAAGATAGATGACAGCTAGATTACAGATAGATGACAGCTAGACTACAGATAGATGACAGCTAGACTACAGATAGATGACAGCTAGACTACAGATAGATGACAGCTAGACTACAGATAGATGACAGCTAGATTATAGAAGGATGACAGCTAGATTACAGATAGATGACAGCTAGATTACAGATAGATGACAGCTAGATTACAGATAGATGGCAGCTAGATTACAGAAGGATGACAGCTAGATTACAGAAGGATGACAGCTAGATTACAGATAGATGACAGCTATATGACAGATATGATCAGATGATCAGCTGTATGATCAGCTGTATGATCAGCTATATGATCAGACAGATAAATGACAGCTAGATTACATATAGATGACAGCTATATTACAGATAGATGACAGCTATATTACAGATAGATGACAGCTAGATTACAGGAGGATGACAGCTAGATTACAGAAGGATGACAGCTAGATTACAGATAGATGACAGCTAGATTACAGATAGATGACAGCTAGATTACAGATAGATGACAGCTAGATTACAGATAGATGGCAGCTAGATTACAGAAGGATGACAGCTAGATTACAGATAGATGACAGCTAGATTACAGAAGGATGACAGCTAGACTACAGATAGATGACAGCTAGACTACAGATAGATGACAGCTAGATTACAGATAGATGACAGCTAGACTACAGATAGATGACAGCTAGACTACAGATAGATGACAGCTAGACTACAGATAGATGACAGCTAGACTACAGATAGATGACAGCTAGATTACAGATAGATAACAGCTAGACTACAGATAGATGACAGCTAGACTACAGATAGATGACAGCTAGACTACAGATAGATGACAGCTAGACTACAGGTGAATGACAGCAAGATTTCAGGTGGGTGACAAGTAGATGATGACAGGTAGATGACAGGCAGGTGACAGGCAGATGACAGGCAGGTGACAGGCAGGTGACAGGCAGGTGACAGGCAGATGACAGGCAGGTGACAGGCAGGTACTTTTGGGACAGCCCTCGTAGATCAAAGTTGGTCTCACCAGTCCACAACTGGAGGCTGGCATTGCGCTTCGCGGTTCCGCCGGACTCAGCCAGGCTGTCGTAGCGGCAGCGCCGGTCCCAGCTGTAGCCGATGATGAGGGGCCGTTTGGCGGCGGGCGCTTTGAAGTAGCAGCTGCGCGAAGGCGTGAGGCTGGACACCGAGAACAGCACCGACCGAAGGTAGTCGGTGGGCTCCTCCGTGAGGCTTTGACTGCGAGAGAAATGGCGAGAGATATTGATAGTTCATTAGGTCTTTAGAACCTTTACGCGGTCAACGGAATTGCTGTTTTCGCAAAAGAAATCTAATTATTAACTTGAAAAGTCTGAAGCCAAAGCTTCAAAGAAAAGAATCCTAAAGAGTAAAGGGTTCGCGATCCGTTAGGGTGATGCACCGTTCCTTTTAATCCGAACCGAAGATCAAACCCTAGGATTAATGATAATCCCTTGAAGTCGTTCATCTTTCTCGTGTCATCCGGAAAGTTCTTTTTATTCGAAAAATATCCAACAACCTACGAACGTACATATAGTACTACAGGATAATACTACAGTAAATCCTGTGCTCAAATCCCACATCCTGTGCTCAGATCCCACATCCTATGCTCAGATCCGACTTACTATGCTCAGATCCCACATCCTGTGCTCAGATCCCACATTCTACGATGAGATCCCACATCCTATGCTCAGATCCGACTTACTATGCTCAGATCCCACATCCTGTGCTCAGATCCCACATTCTACGATGAGATCCCACATCCTATGCTCAGATCCCACATCCTGTGCTCATATCCCACATCCGTGCTCAGATCCCACATCTTGTGTTCAAATCCCACATCCTATGCTCAGATCCGACATCCTGTACTCAGACCCCACATCCAATGCTCAGGTCCCACATCCTGTACTCAGACCCCACATCCTATGCTCAGATCCGACATCCTGTACTCAGACCCCACATCCAATGCTCAGGTCCCACATCCTGTACTCAGACCCCACATCCTATGCTCAGATCCGACATCCTGTACTCAGACCCCACATCCAATGCTCAGGTCCCACATCCTGTACTCAGACCCCACATCCTATGCTCAGATCGGGCCACATCCTGTGCTCATATCCCACATCCTGTACTCAGACCCCACATCCTATGCTCAGACCCCACATCCCACAATTCGAACCTCACATTATGTGCTCAGATTCCGCATCCCACTACACAGATGCTGAGCTTCATCATCCCCCATATCAAGCCAAGCTCCCACCCGGCGCATCTCACACCAGCGCCTCGCAGGCCGCCCGGCTGCTGCAGGCTACTCGCAGCTCCGCTGTCTCGCCGTCGGCGGCAACGCCGAGCCGAGCCACCCGCAATCCCGCCGCAGTGCTCTCCTCGGCCACGCCGACGTCCCAGAGTTCGGCGAAGCGCAGCAGGGAGCCGGCCTCCAAGGTGGACAGCGACAGCTGCTCCTGCACCGCGGCCAGCACGCCGTGGCTTCGCAGCATCAGCCGGACGCTGACGAACTCCTCGCTGCTGAGAAAGTCGCGGCCCCGGCTCAGACTCGAACTGGCATTGTTGCCATGGAAACAGAGCAGCGGTTCGATCAGCAGGCGGCGCTGATGCGGCACCTCGCCGGGCTGCTGGTAGACCGCCACCGGGCACCCGTCGATGCTCAGGATGCGCAGCAGGCGCGGCGCCTCGTCGGCGGGGCACTCGCCCACCGCTGGCAGCTTCAACCGGAGGGCCTTGAGCGGCAGGCGGAAGTCACTGGCTGCAGAGGTCGGCTGCTGGTAAATGGCGGTCGACAGCTCGCAGTCGGCGACGTTAGCCATGAAGGTTGTCAGCTGGATTCGCTCGAACAGCAGCCAGGGCTGCGCGGAGAGATTGGAGCTGCGGGATGATGGAGAGCCTGTCACCTGTTCTCCGATCGTGATCAGGTCCCGAGATCCCAATCCGAGATCCCAATCCGAGATCCCAATCCGAGATCCCAATCCGAGATCCCAATCCGAGATCCCAATCCGAGATCCCAATCCGAGATCCCAATCCGAGATCCCAATCCGAGATCCCAATCCGAGATCCCAATCCGAGATCCCAATCCGAGATCCCAATCCGAGATCCCAATCCGAGATCCCAATCCGAGATCCCAATCCGAGATCCCAATCCGAGATCCCAATCCGAGATCCCAATCCGAGATCCCAATCCGAGATCCCAATCCGAGATCCCAATCCGAGATCCCAATCCGAGATCCCAATCCGAGATCCCAATCCGAGATCCCAATCCGAGATCCCAATCCGAGATCCCAATCCGAGATCCCAATCCGAGATCCCAATCCGAGATCCCAATCCGAGATCCCAATCCGAGATCCCAATCCGAGATCCCAATCCGAGATCCCAATCCGAGATCCCAATCCGAGATCCCAATCCGAGATCCCAATCCGAGATCCCAATCCGAGATCCCAATCCGAGATCCCAATCCGAGACCACACCAGCTTACCTGAGGTCCCTGCAGGCAGCCCAGGTCTGGCAGAGCACCCGGAACTGGCCCCGGCTCCTGTCCACGCTGGCGGAGAAGCTGTCCAGCTGGTAGGCCTCGCTGCCCAAGTCCCTCCGAGTCAGATTCACCTTGCGCACCTGGAGAAATGACACCCGCTTGGGCGCTAGATTGGCGAGCTGGGCGGTCACGGTGTCCAGCACGGACTGGCGGCTGAGGTCGACGCCCAGGCTGGCGTAGGGGCTGCCCGTGAGGTAGTTGAAGCCCAGCTCAACCCTGCCGTTGAAGCAAAACAGCGGCTCGATGTAGAACTCCGCCTTGGTGTCCTCGCGCTTGTGCACCACGGCGGTGCAACCGTCCACCGACTTGACGCTGAACAGGCGCATCGGCAGGGGCCGAGGGCAGCCGGGGAGGCGGCGGGTTTTGCCGTTCAGGTAGCTCAAATCGAAGTAGGAGGCGCTGCGACTCAAAATTTGCTTGCGCAACAGCTGCGGCATCCAGCAGTCGTAGCTGGGCAGATTTGCCGTGATCTCGAGGTTGAAGTTCTCCAGCAGCAGGGTGCTGTTCTGCAGCATGTTCGAGCTGCGGAGCAGGGGCCAATGGTGACTGATTGAGAAGAATAAAGGATTGGGATCAAGGAATAGAGATCAAGGATCAGATTGGGGATCAGGAGAATCGGGATGATCTAAATCAGGAAGGAGGATCGGTATCAAGATCAAGGATCGGGTTATCAGGGATTAGGGATCACGAATCGGGGATCAAAGATAAAGGATCAGGAATCAGGGATCAGGGATCAAGGATCAGAGATCAGGGATCAGAGATCAGGGATCAGAGATCAGGGATCAGAGATCAGGGATCAGAGATCAGGGATCAGAGATCAGGGATCAGAGATCAGGAATTAAGGATCAGGGATCAGGAAAATAATCGATGGACCATGGATCGAGAATCCGCATTCCAGGCGTTCGAGACGCAGCGGTCTGGATTGAGGACAATGTAGTGGGTAGCGCCGGCTCACTGCAGAGTCCTGCACACTCTGCCGCTCAGGCAGTGAATCCGCAGTTCGGCTTCGCTCCTATCGAAGGCCACTTTGAAATCGCCGGCCTCGAGTCCCGGCAGCCGGGTCCTCGGTCTCAGCCGGAGGTTCCACAGCTCCATGAAGTCGATGGTGTCCTCCGCCGGGATGTCGGCGGTGTCGCTGGTCCCGCCGGAGTCCGCGAGGCCTCGGCGAACTTCGCCAAGCAGGGAATCGTTCGCCAGCGCCATTCGCAGACTCAGGTAGGGCAGGTTGCGCACGTAGTCAAAGTGCAGAGTGGGCGGCTGCCGGTCCAGGCAGAAGGCCGGTTCGACAAAGAGGCTCTGGCCGCCCAGGAGGTTGCGGGACCGGTGCAGCACCAGCTGGCAGGAGCCGGTCGGCTGCACCGGTGCCTGCACCCGGGGATAGGCGGCCTCGGCGCACACCAGCCGCGGCGGCGACTTCTCCCTGAGGTAGGCCAGGTCTACGAGATGTCGCCTGGCCAGGATCAGCTTGCCAATGGGCTCCGGTGCTAGGCAGCCGTCGTCAGGCGTTGCCATGGTGATGTTGATTTGCAAGCGCTCGAGCAGAAGTTCGCTGGACTTTGACAGGTAGTTCCTGGAGATTAGTTAAGCAAGTCGAGAGTTGAGAAAGTCAGGTTAAAAAAAGCAGCCTGCACTAACCGCAGCGAATTTTGCTTAACTTTTCAGGCACTGACAGCAGTTATATCCAATCTCTGAGCTAGATTGCTTGGTTGCTAGGATACCTGGTTGCTAGGATAGCAGGTTGATAGGATACCAGGTTGCTAGGATACCAGGTTGCTAGGATACCAGGTTGCTAGGATACCAGGTTGCTAGGATACCAGGTTGCTAGGATACCAGGTTGCTAGGATACCAGGTTGCTAGGATACCAGGTTGCTAGGATACCAGGTTGCTAGGATACCAGGTTGCTAGGATACCAGGTTGCTAGGATACCAGGTTGCTAGGATACCAGGTTGCTAGGATACCAGGTTGCTAGGATACCTAGAATCGTTAGACCTAGAATCGATACCAGGTTGCTAGGATACCAGGTTGCTAGGATACCAGGTTGCTAGAATACCAGGTTGCTAGGATACCAGGTTGCTAGGATACCAGGTTGCTAGGATACCAGGTTGCTAGGATACCAGGTTGCTAGGATACCAGGTTGCTAGGCAATGTAATCGGAGCCAGTAACTATGGAAGCCAGTTTAAAACCGACCTAAGCCCGGCGCAGGCGGCCAGCCGGTCGCAATAGAGCCGCAGAAAGCCGTCCCGCTGGTTGTAGGAGGCGTAGAATTCCACGGCCGTCACGCCGCTGATGTTGGCAGTCGGCCAGATGCTGAGATTGCCGATCATGGCGAACGCAACCGAGCGGAACCTGTCCAGGTGGGTCAAATTCCGCCTAATTAACGCCAACGCGTCGTCGCTCTTTAGGTCGACCCGGCAGCTGACGAAATGCGCAGATCTGGCGTAGTCGAATCCGACGCTGAACGCCGCCTTAAGACCGTCGTTGCGCAGCAGGAAGATTGGCTCGATTAGGAAGTCATCCAGCTGAGATGAATGACTGCCTGGATGGTCCTGCCGTTTCCACAGCACCAGCGGCTGGCCCCGGTAGCTCACCACCTTCGCCACCTGCGGCTGCATCGACAGGCGACAGCGGGACTCATTGCCAGGCCGATCTGCCTGCCAGTGGCGCTGCAGCTCGGACACTGGGAACTGGGACAGGTGCGGCACAATGGGCCTGCGCTGCACCCAGTAGACTGGCGACTCCTCGCACGATGAGGACGCCGCAGAGGAGGCAGGCGCCTCGTCCGGCGAGAAGGCAAAGCTGAACTGCAGCGCGTCGAATAGCAGAGTTGGATTGGCGGCAATCTGCTGCCTGGGATGTTCGGGAGGGGTTTCTGTGATCAATCTAGTCTGTGTTCGCTCTCGGCCAATCAGATTAGAGATTATTTCAGGACGCGTGAGGTGGGTGTCCTTTGACTTTGGCGCTTATCCAATCAGATTAGAGATGATTTCAGGACGCGTGAGGTGGGTGTCCTTTGACTTTGATGCGTATCCAATCAGATCAGAGATACATGTGTGGAGTGAGATGATCGAAAATCTAAAGTACAAGGAGTTTGTATTGGCCTCTTAATGTTCAAATCAAAACTCTTTTTTATTTTAACATACGAATTTCGAGTCAAAACCCTAATACTCTACTGTTAGTATCAAGCAGGCTGAAATATTTCATATGCTTTGCAACATCAAATCAAGTGGAACGGTTTAAATTTCGTTTCTTAGAAAACACTTCAAAGGTGTAGGCTTTTCGGGAAAATACACTATCGAGGCAGGAGTTGGGGTTAGGGTTAGGGTTTAGGTTAGGGTAGGGTTAGAGTTAGGGTAGGGTTAGCGGTCCAGCTGGACCCCTGAGTACTCGTAGGAAGCGCGAGAATGCTCACCTCAGCACTTCAGCAGCCTTGGCACCCGCTGCTGTGTCGTTCGGCGCCATCAACCGGATATGGGCGACCTCCCGGTTGGTGGACAGCCGCAGTCGGTCCACTTTAAAGCCGGGCAGGCGCTTGCGGCCTTCCAGACGCCAGTCGACGAGGTGCAGGTAGCGCAGACTGGGAACTGGCCTGTTGGGCTGTCGCAGCCGCTTCACTGCGGCGCTTCTGATGTCCGACTGGCGGAGGCTCAGGCGGAGGGGCACGTGGGGGCTGCGGAGCGGTGCACTGGGTCAGGTAAACTTTGGGGAGACCTTTTCTAATGTCATTGTTACCAGCACATTGAGTAATCTGGGGATCTATGCAAATTTTTCAACTCAGGAGCTGAAGGGATCAGAGATCTTGAAACTGTAGGATCTGGTATTACAGCTAGGATCTGGGATTTTTAATTAAATCAGAGCATTGATTTAGCGTTTTATGACTGGGATTTGGGATCTGGAATTTGAGAACTGGGATTTGGGGACTGAGATTTGGGAACTGGGGTTTGGGATCTGGGATTTGGGAACTAGGATTTGGGAACTGGGATTTGGGATCTGGGATTTGGGATCTGGGATTTGGGATCTGGGATTTGGGATCTGGGATTTGGGGACTGAGACTTTGGAACTGGGATTTGGGAACTGGGATTTGGGAACTGGGATTTGGGAACTGGGATTTGGGGACTGAGACTTTGGAACTGGGATTTGGGAACTGGGATTTGGGAACTAGGATTTTGGGTACTAAAACTCTACGATAAGAACGTAGGATTGATGATCTGAATTGTCAATCTGGGATTTGGGATCTCGAATGCAGCAGTTAAGTCTCACCAGCCGCTGGCGTTCCGAAACCCTCGGGCGGTGACCGCCTCCCCGGTCTGCAGGCTGAGCAGCGGCTCCAGCCAGAACTCGCTCGGCGCCCTAGCCGCCACGGACTCGCGCCTCGTCAGCACAAACACCGGCCTGCCTTTGATGTAGAAATCCCGGTACAGCACCAGCTGGGGCGCCGGCTTGGAGCAGGCCGTCAAGTTGCGGCTGTCGTCGACATCGGGCGGGCCGGACGCGTCGCCGACGCTCCGGCGGGCGAAGTGCGCGACGTCGATCTGCGAGGCGGCGGGCACCACCACCGGCTTGGTCAGGTTTGCAACGGAGGCGCAGCCGTCGGGCGACACGGCGGAGTCCAGGCGGAGCAGGAAGCGCTCAAAGATCCCAACGCTGCCACTCAACAGCTGGGATCTGAAAAATTTTTCAGCATCGATTTTTATGGGAGTTGAGTTGTCCCATAATGGGATTTTAGACATCCCATACTGGGATCTTGAATTTCTCATAATGGGATCTTGGATTTTCTAAAATGGGATCTTGGATATCCCATATTGGGATCTTGGATATTTCATATTGGGACCTTGGATATCCCATCATGAGATCTTGGATATCCCATAATGGGATCTTGGATATTCTAAAATGGGATCTTGGATATCCCATATTGGGATCTTGGATATTTCATATTGGGACCTTGGATATCCCATAATGGGATCTTGGATATCCCATAATGGGATCTTGGACATCTCATAATGGGATCTGGGATTTCCTGAGATGATCCTAGATGATCCATGATTACTCGTGATGGATTTTCTCGAGATGGGGTCCGAAATTTCCTGAGATAGGAGTTTCTAAGTTGGTATCTGGGATTTCTTGCGATGGGATCCGTGTTGGAATAAGGGGAGATCTGAGAGATTTTTTGAGATTGTGATCCGAGATCCCTCATGATGAGGCATTGGGATGCAGTTCATAATCGCGGACATGCCTGAGTTCCACGCAGGCCCGCTGGTGCGGGCAGTTGATTCGCAGGTAGCCCAGCTGGCCCTCCGAGCTGAGCCGGAGGCTCTCCATCTTCCAGCCGCCAGGCAGGCGTCCCTCGGCCTCCGCAGGCGGCAGGCTGGCCCCGGCCGGCCGCAGGAAGGCCACAGACCGAGGCGCGGCATGCCGCAGCCTCTCCCTGGCCTGGTGCAGCAGCTCGTCATCTCGCAGAGCCACGGGAAAGCTCAGGTAGTGAACTTCGGTCAGCCGGTCAAACCGGACGCACGAGGCGTTGATGACGGCCTCGACGGGCTCGGTGGTTGGCAGGGACAGCAGCGGCTCCAGCAGGAAGTGGCCGCGCCGGTCCAGGCGCTGGTGCACAAACACGGGCACCCCGGCGAGTTCCAGGGTGGTCCAGTGGCGCAGCAGGCCGGGGCTCGGCCTCGTACAGTTGCCGCTGTCGCCGGCTTCAACGAATTGTTCAGCGGCCAAGGTGGCGGAGACACCAGTGAGGAGCAGCAGCAGGGCGTTAAGAACTGGCGCCATGGTTACGATGGGTTCGCTCTATGAACTCCCCTATTTGCTGGCTATAAGAGCATGCAGATATATAGGGCTGGCTGGTGAGGTTGGGAGCCGCGAGCATCAGCTGATCTGCAGGGTCGGTTCTGTAAGCAAGAATAGGTATAAATAGGTCGAATACGTAAGCTATTACATATATATATATATATTGGAAGGGCGTGTGGGATGTACAACTCCACAGCCAGTACAGTGCAAATTGTAGTGCAATAGCTTCTTCTGTCACCCTTTACTCGCTTGTATTACACTGTATAGTACCCATTGCTCTTTTAGAAGACTTATTTGCTTTCCAGAGCCGATCGCAGTCTCGTGACTGCCTTATCGGCCAATCCACTTGCGGGGATCGACGTTCCCGAGGCAGCTGCACGAAGGGGGCCCGAATTCCGGCATCATGCGGCAGCTGGGTGCTTTTATCACGTGTCTGCGCGTTTAGCAAGGAATTTATATCTGCCGAGGTTCGCGCAACTACTGGGGGGGGGGGGGGCTGTCGCTATTTTAGTCGCCCGCGGGTCGCGTCATGTTTTCGGAACCAAGGAGGTCCGAGGTGGAATGGAATGGCGTGCAGATGCTGCTGGAATCTGCACCGCTTCTGCACTTGAAATGCGGAAATCGAGGTGCGCAGCTCTCTAGGAAGAATTTATGGCCGTATACGTATGCATTGCTTGGAATATGGAACTTTTTGCGCTCCATACCCTTGTTACAGATATAAAGTCAATTGGACCGTTTTAAGTGTGACGTACGTTTTGTAACCACGCAGCTTCTAGTAGAGGGAACGTGCAAATATTTAAAATCATCCTGTTAATTACTAATAGTGCTGTGACGGTGTCAAATTCGTTCAAATACTTTATGGATTATTTGAGCATCATATTTGTGTTTTTTTAATGTAATATTGATTAACCTGATATATTCATATCTAATGTAATCAATAATCAATACTTAAGTTTGTTTTAATTGTATCTCAAAATTAATTATTTTGAAGCGTATTAATTGTGTCTATTTTGGCCGCATCTTCCTGCGCGGGCTCTAGCATGGTCTTGTGACCAATCAAACTCAGTCTATTACATGCTAGACTGAAGGCCCTTCATCATATATTGCGGTTGACTACTACAGAACTATACTGCCCCTTTGGATTGTAAAAAGGCTGTCAATTGATAAACAATAAATTATCACTACTGTTCACCTCGTCACAGTGCTTTGCGATTTATTTAAAAAAAGCTTTTACGTTCCCAATTGTTTGAATCAAATTACAGTTTCCTTCTCGATCAGTTTAAACAAAAAAGTGATTTTAAACATTTAACGCCGGCCGATTGCTTCAGCAAAACCCTAAAATACGTTTGAACAAACAACAGGAATGCAATGAAGCGCGCTACATGTATTGAATAATTTGGACTTTGGAGCATCGCGCATCGCTGATCACAACACTCCGTTTTCAGATCCTCGATCGAATTCATACATGCAAAACATTGAGTCGACTTGATGAAACGTACATGTATATAATTGCCAATGCAATTGCTCGGCTCATTATCTCTGGCGTTGGAGACACCGGTGTTGGGTCGGCTGGCATGACACCGAACTGGGCCGCCTGCGGCCAGGATACCCATTGCATAAGTCCTGCGGCTAACTAGCTAGCTAGTACCTTTCATTGCAGTCCATCGGATCTGGTTGGGGAAAAAAGCAGCCGTGCATGAATAGAAAAGTATACAACTGAGATTATATGTTTGGGAAAATTTACTTATTTTTGTTTTTAATCTCTAGCCGCCTATAAATAATTATATAAAACATTGTTTACATGCAATGTTCATACTTTTTATTTAAGCTACACAAACACAGCCATGGCAATGATGTAGATCGTTTCTTACATTTGTACGTACATCCTTTCATAACAGAAACCATGCATCGGACCCATCTACAAACTTTAATCCGCAAAAAAACATTGTTGTTAAAGTAACGTGTTTCTTAGTGCTGAAAGTCAAATTAAGTTCTTATATTGTCGACGAAAAAGCAGAAATAAATTTTTTTACCGCGGCTTTCATTTAAACTTTTAGTAATTTAAAACAAATACGGTTACATAACTATTGATAAAAACAACACTTTGTAGACAATAAGTTATCATTTTAGTTTTAAATAGAAAAATATAATGATTAAAACTTCTTTAAAAACTGAGTTTTTGCTTTTATGTTTTGATAAGGTAAATAAGTAGGAGTTTAAGTGTAACATTTGTATACTTTTTACAATATACGATCGTAATTCAATTTTGTAATCCAATACTTTGCTTCTATTCTATGCGCTCAAATCAATTTTGTCCTATTTTGCCCTACAATTTAACGCAGATTTTAACTCTAAGCTTGACTGGCTAGATCTGAGAATAGCCTATTCCTGATTTTGTTTTTACTACTGACCGATTGTCATTTAACATTCGCCCTGAGAAGTAGAACTACAATCTACTGCCTGCAATGATTTTGACCTATTAATACCACAGTGCTGCCATCTATAAGCTCTTGATTGTATTTTGAAAGCTTTTTTAGATTATTTTATTAATAACATTTAAATCTAGCCATTTGCTCTAAATTTTGTAGTAATCGCAGACTTCGCAGAAAATTTTAAGTTTTGGAACTTGCCAACTCGGTTGTCCACGTTATAAATTTCTAGTTTATTGTATTCTAATTATTATTTTTGAAAGCCGAAAGTTAAAAAATCTATAAATGGGAACTCCTCTTACTGAACTGTTTACTTGATAATTCATAATTGTGTATTTTACAATTATATTAATGGTGTCGTGTCCATGTTCTCATCCTCATGCTCATGTCGCTTTAATTAGAATATTTTATTTTAAAACTTCTTTCATATCTTCTAATGGTTCCAATTATACTGCATATGTATTATAATGTGATTCCTAAAATAAATAAAACTAACGCCTAACAGTTTATTTTCTATTGCAGCATTTAAATTAATCTATTTTCATGGCAACTGACTTGGCAAAGGATCGAGCTGCTCGAAACCTCAGGAAGCAGAGTTCAATTCCTTCAGGAGGGGGGCCCATCGTACAGTTGAAGCACTTCGCTGGCGGAAAATACAAGCAGTGAGTTGCCCTAATTTCTATAGTGTAGTATGCAAAGCTTATTAAAAGTGCATTTCCCCATTATCCCCAACTAATCTTGTGATTAACTAACTATTACAGAGATGGGAGCCTCATCAGTGAGGATTATGATAGTGACAGCAGGTTGTTGAATTTTAACGCCTGAATGGTTTTTATTTCATATAAACAACCCAATAAGAATCCATTTTTAACAAAACTGAAGCACATATTAATTGTACTAGAAACAAAGCCCAGCTGACACCTATAAGTAGCATATCTGTTTTTGTTACATAATTACCTAATTTTAAGTTCCTTGCTTTTTGCAATTTAAAATTGAACTGCCAATCTTTTTCAGCCACACTCCTATCCCTTAATAATAAAGGGTGCCTGCAGTAAGTGAAAGTTTCTATTTTGGTTTTGATGACAATTAAAATAAAAAGCATGTATGATGTTTTTTTATCATTTCTTTAATTAGTCTTTAATGCTTTGTTATATTTTGTCACTTGCTCATTATGTTGGTCTCGCATTCTTATGTTCAGTCTGGGCAATTATTTAATTTTGTTTTGCACTACAAGAGAAGCTTTTGTTTATTTGTTAGCTCGAATCTAGTCAAACTTCTGAGCACTTCTACTACTGAAATCTTTTTATTTTCTAGCACAAGTTTTGGTCATCTAAAATTGTCTGCATTCTTTGGTATTACAGTCTATAAAATGCAATCTTGAAGTTTTTAATGCATGAATATTTTCGATTTGCATACTCTTTTGAGTTAATCTGTCTGACCTATGGAGTTGAGCATGTATGACCTATGAAGTGGATCCTGTATGACCTATGGAGCTGATCCTGTATGTATGACCTATAGAGTTGAGCATTTATGACCTAGACTGGATCCTAAATGACCTATGGAGTTGATCCTGTATGACCTATGAAATGGACCCACATGGCCTAGACATAGATCTTGTCAGACTAAGAATTGATCCATCGATCCACTAGGAGCTGATTCCCTACCAGAATTCTACTCTGGGAGGTTGGTCATAGGGGGTCATGACATCCCCTGCTTGACTAAGCCAGTGTCCCTACCGACGACCCAAGGTCACCGGCCTCCAGCTCATTTCTAAGAAAATCAATTCTCCCGCCTCACTGCGCTGGCCGCAGCTCCATCAGTGTCGCGTCTCAAGCTCAAGCGGAAGCTGAGCAGCAGCAACAGCAGCCGCAGGCGCAGTCAATGGGCCCCGCAGTTCGCCTGGAAAACACCTATCAGCTCGGCCCCTCGGCCACTGGCCAGTTCCCGCTCGGACAGGCTGGCCGAGTTCTGGGCCAAATTCTCCGGGACTACCTGGACGGGGAGAGCTACGGGGAGGAATTCGCTCGGACAGTGAGCCAGAGCATTAGCCAGGTGAGCTTGACAGGCGATTTGCTAATCTGATTAGAGTTTGTGATTTTGCGGTCGCTAAGACCGGTTCTGACTCATCTCGTTCGCTGCTTGAACTGGCTTTTTCCTATTTTTATGGACTTGTTTTTTCAATCTTCCAGTTTCCAAACCAAATCGTCTGCTTCTAACTATATCTTTCAGGATTTGCTTTTTCTTAATCGTCTGTTTAAAATCGTCAGTTTCCTGGTTTACTGTGTTCGAATGTTTACCAAATAGTACTATTTCCGAATTTACTGTTTCCGAATTTACTGTTTCCGAATTTACTGTTTCCGAATTTACTGTTTCCGAATTTACTGTTTCCGAATAATCTGTTTTCGAATAATCTGTTTCCGAATCATCTGTTTCTGAATCATCTGTTTCCGACTTTACTGTTTCCGAATTTACTGTTTCCGAATCATCTGTTTCCGAATCATCTGTTTCCGAATCATCTGTTTCCGAATCATCTGTTTCTGAATCATCTGTTTCCGAAAAAACTGTTTTCGAATAATCTGTTTCCGAATAATCTGTTTCTGAATCATCTGTTTCCGAATAATCTGTTTCCGAATAATCTGTTTCCGAATCATCTGTTTCTGAATCATCTGTTTCCGAATTTACTGTTTCCGAATCATCTGTTTCTGAATCATCTGTTTCCGAATAATCTGTTTTCGAATAATCTGTTTCCGAATAATCTGTTTCTGAATCATCTGTTTCCGAATAATCTGTTTCCGAATAATCTGTTTCCGAATCCTCTGTTTCTGAATCATCTGTTTCCGAATTTACTGTTTCCGAATCATCTGTTTCTGAATAATCTGTTTCCGAATAATCTGTTTTCGAATAATCTGTTTCCGAATAATCTGTTTCTGAATCATCTGTTTCCGAATAATCTGTTTTCGAATAATCTGTTTCCGAATAATCTGTTTCTGAATCATCTGTTTCCGAATAATCTGTTTTCGAATAATCTGTTTTCGAATAATCTGTTTCCGAATAATCTGTTTCCGAATCATCTGTTTCTGAATAATCTGTTTCCGAATAATCTGTTTCTGAATCATCTGTTTCCGAATAATCTGTTTTCGAATAATCTGTTTTCGAATAATCTGTTTCCGAATAATCTGTTTCCGAATCATCTGTTTCTGAATCATCTGTTTCCGAATAATCTGTTTTCGAATAATCTGTTTCCGAATAATCTGTTTCTGAATAATCTGTTTCCGAATAATCTGTTTCCGAATAATCTGTTTTCGAATAATCTGTTTCCGAATAATCTGTTTCTGAATCATCTGTTTCCGAATAATCTGTTTTCGAATAATCTGTTTCCGAATAATCTGTTTCTGAATCATCTGTTTCCGAATAATCTGTTTTCGAATAATCTGTTTTCGAATAATCTGTTTCCGAATAATCTGTTTCCGAATCATCTGTTTCTGAATAATCTGTTTCCGAATAATCTGTTTCTGAATCATCTGTTTCCGAATAATCTGTTTTCGAATAATCTGTTTTCGAATAATCTGTTTCCGAATAATCTGTTTCCGAATCATCTGTTTCTGAATCATCTGTTTCCGAATAATCTGTTTTCAAATAATCTGTTTCCGAATAATCTGTTTCTGAATAATCTGTTTCCGAATAATCTGTTTTCGAATAATCTGTTTCTGAATAATCTGTTTCCGAATAATCTGTTTCCGAATCATCTGTTTCCGAATAATCTGTTTTCGAATAATCTGTTTTCGAATAATCTGTTTCCGAATCATCTGTTTTCGAATAATCTGTTTCTGAATCATCTGTTTCCGAATAATCTGTTTTCGAATAATCTGTTTCTGAATCATCTGTTTCCGAATAATCTGTTTTCGAATAATCTGTTTCCGAATCATCTGTTTTCGAATAATCTGTTTCTGAATCATCTGTTTCCGAATAATCTGTTTTCGAATAATCTGTTTTCGAATCATCTGTTTCCGAATCATCTGTTTCCGAATAATCTGTTTTCGAATAATCTGTTTTCGAATCATCTGTTTCCGAATCATCTGTTTCCGGATCATCTGTTTCCAAATCGACAGTTTCCGAGTCATAATTTCGAATTACCGTGTCTAAATTACTTTTTCCGAATTTACTGTTTCCGAATCATCTGTTTTCAGATCATCTGTCTCAAAATCATTTATTTCCGGGATTACTTTATTCGAATTTACTGTTTCCGAGTTTACTGTTTTCCATCTGTTCCACAACCGTCTACTTTCTAATCTGAACCGTGTGCAGTTTCCAACAAGTTTATATCCGAAACTCAACAGCTTCCAGATGAATCCCAACCCCCCGCCATCGCAGGTAATCAGAAGCCGCATGAAGGAGCTGCAGTCGCCGGCAGGACGCTACAAGGTGATCTCTCTGTGCAGCATCGGAGCCAGAGGCCCGCACGGCCTCAGCATGGCCAGCCGCTGTCTGTGGGACGATTCTGTAGACAATTTTGTCAGCAGCCAGTTTGACAACAGCTCGCTGTACGCTGTAGCCACCGTGTTTGTCGTTTATCAAGAGTAGATCGCGATCGCTTGAAGCTACTTACAGTAGGATGCTGGTGTTCGCTAGTGTGGAGTCCTTCGAATCTAGTTGTCCATGATTGAAATGTTGAGAAGTAATTATAGAAAATTCAAGGTTATACATGTAGTCCTAGTGGTCGCCTACAGAATGAAAATGCTGTCAATAAGTCAAGTCGGTTTTTGCTGGGCATTTTTTACTGTCACTCAAACTGATATTAATGCTATTTTATCGAGCAGATTTCATTTGCACTTTGATATTTAACTTTTTTCCTGTTTTCAATTAAATTTTTAGTGTTGATTTGATCAATCGCAATGTCACTTGTCACGCACTTGCGACTCTGATTTTTAAAACACATTTTAATCAAATCGAATATTTTTATCGGCTAGTTTTTTGTTTATGAATTTTTTGTTTAAAAAGTGCAATTTGTAGTAACTAGTGATTCGTTCCTGATTTTTAAAAGACAAATTTATGCTTATGCACAAACAGATTTAACTACTTTTTTGGGAGAATTTAAATAAAACTGAATAAATAGAATGAAGCGGTGCCCCTGAAGGAACGGGGGGGGGGAATGAAGCGGTGCCCCTGAAGGAACGGGGGGAATGAAGCGGTGCCCCTGAAGGAACGGGGGGAATGAAGCGGTGCCCGTGAAGGAACGGGGGGAATGAAGCGGTGCCCCTGAAGGAACGGGGGGAATGAAGCGGTGCACCTGAAGAAACGGGGGGGAATGAAGCGGTGCCCCTGAAGGAACGGGGGGAATGAAGCGGTGCCCCTGAAGGAACGGGGGGAATGAAGCGGTGACCCTGAAGAAACGGGGGGAATGAAGCGGTGCCCCTGAAGGAACGGGGGAATGAAGCGGTGCCCCTGAAGGAACGGGGGGAATGAAGCGGTGCCCCTGAAGAAACGGGGGGGAATGAAGCGGTGCCCCTGAAGGAACGGGGGGGGAATGAAGCGGTGACCCTGAAGAAACGGGGGGAATGAAGCGGTGCCCCTGAAGGAACGGGGGGGAATGAAGCGGTGCACCCGAAGGAACGGGGGAATGAAGCGGTGCCCGTGAAGAAATGGAGGGGGGGAATGAAGCGGTGCCCGTGAAGGAACGGGGGGAATGAAGCGGTGCCCCTAAAGGAACGGGGGGAATGAAGCGGTGCCCCTGAAGGAACGGGGGGTAATGAAGCGGTGCCCCTGAAAGAACGGGGGGGGGGGAGGCAACCACCTCTGAAGTGTCGAAGAAGCGAATACCTTGCTACGAGATTTGTCTCTAAAAAATTTGTCCTATTTTTGCTTATTCACTTGGATATTCGCTGGTATTTCCTAAACCTAGTCGCTCACTTGGTGCCTTCAGCAAGCAAAACTTTAAAGATCCTAAATAAATTTACTTCTTTAGAGAAATCACAAAGCAAAAGATCGACAGCTGTTTTATTTTTTAATTTTCCGTTTTTTATTTAAAGTTGAAAGTGATAATTATTATATCGTAAGGTCTGTTTGGCTTCGGCTAAGACAAAAACACACGCACTGTGGAAAGCAAAGTTAGCAAGCATCGTTCCTGCATTTCCCTTGACAATACAAAGTTAACTTAGCGTGCTTTTGAAATTATTGTTGGTAAATTGATGGCTATAGTCATAAAAAGCTTTGTCAATCTAGCCAAAAGTGAAAAAAAGGTTTCGAATTGTACGGTATTGCTTATCTTAGAAAATTGTTGGCTTTTGTGCGTCACTTCAGCCTCTCAGAGTCTCGGGTTCCACTACTCGCTGGCGGCTGAGGCTGGAGGAGCCGCTGTTGAGTCGCCGGACGCTTCTTTGTCGTCGGCCTTCTTCGGCTCTTCTTGATCTTTCTTCGACTCTTCGACCACGGCGTCCTCCTTGCCGACCGTCGTGTCGTTGTCGCTTCGCTCCGGCTTTGGCTTGGCGTTCTCTTTGCCGGTCTCCTCGCAGTCGCTGGCAGTGGACTCGCTGCCGCCGCTGGCCTTGTTGTTTCCGGCCTCCTGGCCGCCCTTGCCGTCCGTCGAGCGCTTCTGTCGACGCCGACTCTGTCGATTGCGACGCTTCTTGGATGAGCCCGACGAATTGGCGCTGCCGGCCTTGTGCTCATCCAGGTGGCTCTTCATCGCTTGGACGCTGGCCTCGATAATGTCCTTGAATGCGTCCAGATCCTCGGCTGGCACGTGCATGATGCTCCGGTACTCACGGGTCACCTGCGACACCTTCAGGTAGTGAGCCTCATCGTCGCGGATCATGTCTAGGTAGAATTTAGAGCCGTCCGCACAGTGCAGCGACTTGGTGTGGTAGAGCGGCGACTCGGCCGAGGCCACAATCACATCATTGAGAGCCTCTTTCACCTTCATGAGGTAGCTGGTCTCCAGCGGGATGGACACCGCGGCGAGCTCTTTCCGGTCGTGCGGATCGCGAGCTCGAGCTTCCGCCACGATCCGGATGGCGTACAGGCGGGACTCTGGCGGCACTTCCGGTCCGCTCTGGCAGGCGACCAGCGCTCTGAACACCGTGTCCTCGTGGCTGAGGCCCTGGCTGGCTGGCAGGCTGCCAGAAGTGGACGGTCGCCACTTCGACAGCTTGTGCAGCTGCTGGATGAACGGCACGACTAGGGCCTCCGGAATGCTGACCGAGCTAGTTCGATTCTCGTAGGAGCCCTCGCACTGCGAGAACACCAAGCTCGGCTTGTTGCCCTTGCCAACAGCGACGCTGACCACGAGGACTCGGTTCTCGTTCAGCTGGATGGTAACTTTCTTGAAGCGTCGGTTCAGAACGCGGGGCGACAGCTTAGCCGGTCGGCTTCTCTGGTACTCCATCTCGAGCGGATGCTGGTAGATAAAGTAGCCATTGTAGTGCATGGGCTGCTCCGGCTGCGGATAAGCCATGCCATAGTAGCAGTTGTTGTTGCTTGAGCGGCGCTGCGAATGAAAGTAGCGATAAGACATGGCTGGGCTGCTCGCGCTTGGGGCTGCTGTGTTCAACTAGCTTATACGGTCAACAAGCCACTGATTTGGCGATGTGAAAGCTGGACATTGGTTTGTTTAGGCCCTGCTGATTCTAAAATACAAGCGGGGTGCTGGGTTTGATAATGGCAAAAAGGGGGCTGGGCTTAGCCGAGGCCGCGCCTTGATTGGCTGGAGGAGACGAGAATCAAACTAGGCTGAAGTTGGGGGTGGGGTTGTGGGTAAAGTCAGCACGCCACCCACCACACAAGGGCTTTAGCTATCTGTTTTCCACTGACTGCACTTAACATCTGCCCCCCGCTGTGCGGTTGTAATTAGGTAATGGGGTGAGCCAATTATAATTGATTAATTTTGGAATACCTACTGTGCTAATAAATGTGGGCTCCACACCCAGCTTGCCGAGACATTGCATGCTGCATTTTCGCTCACCGCACACTTAACTTAGTCTGCGTGATGTGGTCTTCTCTTTTTTCTTTAATACGAGAATCTTTCACACTTGAAGACTTTACAAAACGTGTCACATATTATGTAGCTTAATTTGGCAGTATGACCACCTATATAAATCTCGACCATGCAAATGGGTCATAAAAACTCATTGCAGAATGTGTAGCGTCGAATGCTAACTAATTTTACTGTAACTATATGTTTACGTAACGTATTCTGAAGAAGCCGGGCACCACACGGCTTGAGGAGCACCGAGGTATCTGCCTACAGTCCTGCGCTGCGAAGCTGTTCAACTGGATGCTGCAATCACGGTTACAGACCGTGCTGCATGAGGATCCGTATTTACGGCTTAAGCGAAACGGGTTCCGGAGCCATTGCGGTACAGTGGCGCAGATCCTGGCTCTTCGCCGAGTCATCGAGGAAGCGCGGACCCGCAAGTAGAGTCTGATTGCTCTTTTTACGATTATTGACTTCAGGAAGGCTTTCGACTCGGTCGTGACGGCCGTGCTCCCAAATGGTGCTCGTACATATAATGTGCCAGAGCAGCTGATTTCCGCCGTCATGGCGCTGTATCATATGGCACGAGCGCGGCTGTGCGAACATCGAATGGCCTGTCGGATTTCTTTGAGACATCCTCTGATGTGCTTAGGGAGATACGCTTGTGCCGTTCCTGCTCATCCTGGTGCTTGACTGGGTGCTGCAGATTGCTCTCTCTTCTATAACGACGATCTGGTTTCCTGCTACAGCGACGCGTGGGTCGATGCCAACTAGAGAGGCAGCTCAGTGTGCTTGACTACGCCGACGATCTCGCCTGGCCTGCTGTCCTCGACCGTCGAGGGCGCCCAGCGCCAGCTGGACCGGCTGGTAAGCGTGTCGGATTGGTGGTCAACTAGCTCGCAGAAGACCGTCGTGTTCTGCGTGCCGGACGAAATCGAGGCTGCGATTCTGCCGAGGCGCTGACGGACAGGTGATGAAGATTCCGCGCTGTCAGCAGTTCATCTTATACCTTGGCGGTCTGGTGCCTGACGTTCGCGAGGATTTGCGACGTCGCCGTGGACTTCCCTGGGCTGCATACGTGAGAGGGAGCTGCATACATTCCGCTCCGTGAGAAGGCTGTCCTGCAGTTTGAGGCCTTGACTGACCGCCAAAGGGCGGCGTTTTTCCAGGCGATGATCGAGGCCGTCCTTTTGTACAACGCCGAGACCTGGAAGCTGACGGATTCGCTCGAACAGCAGGTCGATGCAACGCACGCTGGCCTGCTGCGCGCTCCGCCTTTAAGATCGGCTACGAGCCATATGTCACCAATGCGGTACTCTATTCGTGGGCCCTGTTCCGTCCCAGCGAACTGTTGCACCGTCGGCGACTCTAGCTGGAGGCCGCAGCTAGGCCACATCCGAGCCGAGTAGTACTGGCTACAGCCGGCGGTGCTGCTGCTGACACGTACTGCAGGCACCCTACCGGCGGGGATAGGCGCGCGCCGCGCATTTGGCGTTTCGTCGACTGCCTGCTGGCTGATACCGGCGCCCCGGACACAGTCAGCGGTGCGGCCTACGTTTGCGCCCGGAGGCCCTGAAACGCGCCCTGTGACGAATCATATGTCCCACGCTTGCCTTAATGGCTGAAAATAATGCAGTTAGCATCAAAATGCATGTGTACATAAGGTACATATGTAAGTAATTCAAACGAGGACATATGTACATTGTAAATCGAAAAGAGGACAATCAAGGCCTGTTCAAATTCTTTGGTTAAATTAAAAATATTAAGCTGGTACACATTTTTTGAATGCTTTTTTAGCACAAAATTTTCGACGCATTAAAAAACTCGCATGACTGAAAATACATGTAAATTTGGTCTTTAAGAGCGAAATAGACTCCTATTAAGGAGGAAAGTTATGTGAAGACTAGTTAATTAAAAACGCTTCGCATCCCATAAAAGAATACATAAACATAAAAATGATACAATAATCCTTTATTATAGCACTCGTGACTATATCCTTTACGTACAATATGTTGTGCATGATAATAATGCATGAGTGTACAGTGTGTACTTATATGTATGCTTATGATTTAAAGGGTAATGCAACGCTATAAAAAATAAACATAACACACTGAAAAGTCATCGTAATTTGTGTTGTCGTCCTTGTAGATTATAGTGCACAGGATTTCGATTTACTGTATCTTTGGCTTTATTAAGCGCTTAGTAATCATTAACAATAACTTTAAGCTATTAAGTATATCAAGTGAGCAATTGGCTATTAAGATAACTATGCTAACATGTGCATTTCATCTATTAACGGTAAAAAATTTTGTTTTGCTGTTTCTTTTTATGCGCGTGCGTTTGACTAAACAAATTACGTGATTTTGGCTCAGCATGCATGCATGCAATTAGAGCAATGAGGAATAGTTTGAAAAATAGTAAGTTTGTGTTTAATTTGAGTCTGGTTAAACTGATTAATTTCATTTATCCAAACAACACAATTTTGGGAAGTCAGTCGTCAGATCACATTTGTTTATAATAAGCTAGGCTTAGCGCTCAACCAATTCTAGAACTCTAGTCTAGAGTCTAGGTAGTGATCATGGTGCCACGACTGTTAAGCATGACGCATGAGTAGGCCTAAGTGTAGTGGATGGAACTGAAGTACCATTTATTAATAAACAGTAGGACTTCATTGTAGCAAGTTATTTTTTGTGCTTTTTCATGTTTTTATAGGCTTTAAGATCATGGCTCTGTAGGCAGGCCTAACTGAAATGAATTTATTCTTTCTAAGGCCTATGTTGTATATGTCTAGGCCTAGGCCACATCCACATGCTATTAAGTTAGAAAATTTGTTGTAACTTTGTTGTAAGAAAAATTGGATCATAGTTTGGCATATATATAATTAATAATTATATAATATTAATATATATGATTATAGCAATTGTCAACTTCCATTTGTTAAATTACTTTGACTCTAGGTGCTAGGAAATTATTCTATGATTATGAACTATTTTAAGTAATAATATACTATCATTGACTACTTTTAAGAGACTTAAGCCTAAGTGAGCACTTTCTATACTTCAAAGCTTGTTATAAAATATATTTATTATTTGACACTAGAGCCAAACCAGGATAAAAAAATCTGGTCAGGCAGGATCAGGCAAGATTGAATTCACATAGTTGGGACTTGGGATTGGTTGGGTTGGGATTGAGATCAATGTCTAGGGGCCTACCATTGGCATCCAGGCTTATTTAGGTATAAGATAGCTAAGGATGCATTTATTAGGCCCTATAATACCACACTCAGGAACAGGAAGGTTACATGTAAGCCAGAATTCTCCAGCGTACCATTGAAAAGTTTGGCTATTTTGGCGTACCACTTTGAGCTCAAGAAATTTTTGGTATACCAATTTTGGTGAATAAATTCATGCCTAAAATTAAAAAAAAAATTAACCCTTTTTAGTTTTTACGTAAAATGAAAGAAAATTTGTATAGTCTAGAAAGTCAATGATAAACTTTTTGCTTTTTTAAAATCACAATAAATAAAACTTGTGTAAATTATTGCTAAGAATGTAAATTTTGCATTCTTTTTTCTGTAGGTTTAATTTTAAGTTTGTTTAAAATGAAAATATTTGTAATATTCCCTATTGGAATAAATGTCTAATAAATGGAATAAATGGAATAAATAAAAGAGTCAAACTATTTTACCGCGCTTTAGGATTATTAGAGATGTTCCGAAAGATCTGCAGTTTTGTCGAAATCAAAATTCGCTAACTTTCCAAAATCAAAATTGAAATTTCCCGAAATCATAATTCAGAAAAACAAAGTTTAGTATGATCAACACTCACTTTTTTACTTTCAATTTACTGCTTAAGCAAAAAGTAATACATGTATATATAGTAGAAAGTAGTTTATTTTTAGTGACTTTTTAGACACTACCAAAATTTTCACTTCTAAATTTTATTTCAAAATTGAAATTCGCTCTAAAAATTTCAAATTTTGGAAAATTGAAATTGAATTTTCGGAACATCTCTAAGCTTAATAAATTATGAGTGTATAAGCCCCTTCAACAAAGGTATTATACCCATTTCCATGTATATGTATTTGCTAGAGTAGCAGCCAGTAAGAAAGGGCAGCGCGCGCAGGCGCTGCGCCTGTGCGCGCGCTGCGCTTTAGAAAAATTTCAAAAGTGCGCCGGACACCGTCCACGGTTTTACAACTTTTTCCTATAGGGGTAATATTTGAAAGAATTTTCGTACAAAAGCCTTTCTTAGAAAATTCTATTCGTGAAAACCAAATGACCTTTTTAGGAGGAATTTTTGGCGTACATTTTAGGGAAATTTTTTGTTTTTGGTATACATTGG
Organism: Macrostomum lignano; assembly: GCA_002269645.1. Lineage (NCBI taxonomy): Eukaryota > Metazoa > Platyhelminthes > Macrostomidae > Macrostomum > Macrostomum lignano. Next base: position 256,116 of record NIVC01000671.1, read on the forward strand.
CATACATTTAGCTGAGATAGGATTATTGTTCCAGCATACACTACTACACGATCCAAACCGTGGTTATAATATAGGCATATATATTAATAATCAAACAAGTATTATTATTATTACTAGTATTATATTAGCCTAATTTATAGTTTAGTATAAGTTAGTACTACTAGAGTGTGGAGCCCAGTCAAAGGGTTTGACCAAATGGTTCCTGGACACTTCATCATCTCACCACTTCGTCATCCACTTACTAATGTAGACACTTTGTCATCTACTCCCTAGACACTTTGTTATCCACTCTTTATATGAAAAACTTTGCTATATATAACATGTATACTAGTACATGCAACTACATAACTATATAAAGATAAAGATTAAACATTATACATGTATATGTATCTACATATAGTCGCCCTCCTTTCACATTCTAGGCTTGGGACCAGACAATGGTGGAGTTACAACCCACAAAGATAGTCATTAAATACCGTAATTTGTAGCTAGATGTAGGCACAAAGATCACTAATTTCACAAAGCACAAAGAGAATAGCATTAAGACCTATACATTTAAATTACTGCAGAATTAATAGTACCAGCTACTATTAAGCAAAAATGTAGCTAAGTAAAATTTCAAAGTTGCACAATTGCAAGTGTGATTTTTTCCGAACAGAATAATTCCATGGCTGATTTTAAAAATCAAGCAAGAACTTATGTACATTTAATAAATACTTACTGATGGCCTTGCACTTGACCGCCAAACCGAGGGATGTGACCCAGGTGAGAGCAGCTAAGCAGGAAGCTGTGGATAGAGAGTTCACCAGCTCAATATTTAGCCCAGTTGCGCTCTGCAGACTCCTGCAGCTGCTAGTAACGCAACTTGCACTGACGCTCTTAGGCTTCTTGCTCATGCACCAGGGAGGCGTAAACTGGCACAAGCTTGGCTTCCTTGTGCAGCAACTCCATCAGCGGATATAGAGTCAGCTGGGTGTGCTCTGCCCGCTGCTTTAGTCGCCGGTGCCAGCCTTCGCACTCGTTGTTAGTTCAAATCAACTGGGCAAACACGCTTATCTCTTGGACACTATGCACATTGCTATCCAGCTAGATGCTAGTGACATACTCGGCAAGGTCAAGTAGTGCTAGAGACTGAACACTAGCGATAACCTGGGCAAGCCCATCAGTCATGTGTTTGCCTGGCAGATAAGGCAGCGTCATCAGCAAGCAGCAGAATTCTCGCGTGCCAGGGTCCTCGAGATAGGCTTGCTAGAGGCCTATGTGTTGTACATGGCAAAAAATTGCTTGGGAGTAGTAGAATAGGCAGCCCTGCAATTTAGCACAAGGAAAAACAGAGCGCAATGACTGCTAGACAGCAGCTTCAAAATCAAGCACGCATGACTTAGGACCTGCCTAGCCTCCAATTACATTCTTAAGTAAATTAAAGATAGAATTGTAATCATGTACAAACTTCCCTGACATCAAAGCAAACACAAGCAGAACATTCTTCAAAGTAGTGCCTTGGTGCAAATAACAATGGATCGAATATAGCTGCTTGAACAGTAGACGCACTATGTCAAATGTGCTGTCCATTAACCATAGACTGCGGGATGATAGGAGGATTGCTTGGTGATTTGTGTACATGACAATGTGCCCTTTACCTGTTCTTTCCACTCTGATGTTGTGGGTGACAAATCTTTCTGGCAAGTATTCCCGTGCCAAGTCAAACTAGAGGTTCTCTGGCAGCTTTGGACGGCCTGCTTCGCGCATTCGTTTAGTGGCATGAACCAAATTGGCGATGCTTGTCATGGCCGGGGTGTTGCAGAGTTCAGGGTGCTCCTGCAGTCTACATGTAAGTTAGGATTGGATATCTTACAAGAAATACATGTACATAAATATATAAGGTGAGGCTGGCGGCTCACCTCAACAGCATGTGCAGCTCTATGGAAAGTTCCCTTGGCTAGACAGCTCTTGATATTCTTCCTTAGAAATTCCTGTGCCACAAGGCAAACAACGGTGCTGCCATTGCTGACAAATTTCACATTGAAGCACTTGCTGTTTTTTGCTAACTGGCTCTTGACAAAAAATGCAGATGTCTGCCATTTTGACTTATAAACTAGCTGTTTCTTACATGTATTTGCTTTTCATATGTGATTTTATGCACTATATTTATAATAAAATTCTAGTTGGAGTAGGCTGGCCACTTCAGTCTTGAGGGATATGACCATCTCTGCACCTGCACCCCTCTTGGATCCGCCACTGTGGTTAGTTGGTTGGAGAATTGGCATGTTGCACTCATAGACACAAATACATGTTAGGGCTTAGCACATTTAGGGGGTGAAAATGCTCTAGCTCAGACTGTATGCATGTGAAGGGTTGGTTTAGTCCCTGCAGGTGTAGCAAAGAGAAATCCATTACGTAACATCACTCTAGCTCAGATTGTATAGGGTTGTGATTCAAGGGTTAGTTAAGTCCCTGCAGGTGGAGCAAGGAGAAATCCATGGCCACATAATTTGTTGCCTCCCCTGGGTTGTAGAAGTGATAATGCCAATTTTAGGCTTTATCAAGGAAGCAAAAATAATGATTAGAGCTTGGCAAATTTGAACATAGAACAAAATTACAATGAGCACTAGTATCTATGTATGTACTTGTACATTAAAGTGTATGTATAGAAACTGTGTATACATTGTGTATATTGGATGACAATTATAGCGACAACAGACTAAATTGACTAATATGATTGAGTAACAATATAACAATTATAATTTATAACAATAACAATCAAATAACAATTTACAGCGTTGCTAAATCTTGGGATGACAGTGTCCTCAAAATTTGGTCACTTCGTCATTTAGATTTACTAACAATTTTTTGATATGACAAAGCATCCAAAAACCATGGTCACTTTGTCACTTTGTCATCATTTAGATGACAAAGTGTCCAGGAACCAACCAAACTGTGAGTTTGAGCCAAGTATTTAAGTCAAGTTCTATTGAGTAATTGAGTAGAATGAAAATTTGGTAATTGGTGAATTTCTAACCTCAACCTTGCCCACACTCTGGATCATGTAGTATGTGCCCAAAAATTGGGTGTGCATTGGCCTTGCATGCCAAAATTAGGTATGCATAGTTGGCATGCATCACTCTTAAGAAAATAGTATATGTGCATACCTAGTATGCACTTTATAGAATCGTGTGTGAAAGTTATTGTGAAGTAGAAAAAAAAGAAAAAAGTTAAGTTAATTTTTAAGCATAAATTTCAAGGTTTCCTGTTTTTTTTAAGCTCATAAAAATGTAAACAAATCTTTGCATGTATCAATTTTTTGCTATAAATAGTATAGTATTGCTGAAAAAACATAAAAATCAACCAGATTATCTGCTAATAAGGATCTATTATGCAATTTAGAAAAGGTCATTTATTGTTGCAATACTGGCATATTTTTGAAAATGGGTGTGCACTATTTTTTAGCATGTATTTATATTTATTCAATTTTTGTTTAGGGCACACCTAAACATGATCTGGACTATGGAACCTTGTTCAATTTGACTATTGTCATTTTTTGGAATAAACTTTATATTTTTCATTTTGTTAATGTTAGTATTTCCAGTAGTTATAGATTCTCAAATAACACTTAAGCACTAAATTGTACTTTTCAATTATTTTTTGTTTAAGTAAATTAATTGATTCATTTAAGTGGACATATTCTAGGAAATCAGAATAAAGTCTATGGCCAAAACATTTTAATTTATTTGAACTGAATTAGTTCATAGTGCACATACAGATAATGAGTAAGTATGTATTTAGACTCAGTTATTTTAAGTCAGGAACTATTCAATAGTTTAGATAAGAAATTTTAAAAGTTAGAAAGACCAACTTATTTCTCAAAATCATTATTTAGAATCTAAGTTAGATAGATTTACCTTGTAATCAATAACTTTATCTATGCTAAAAATATTTTGGCTAAAGATAGCTACTAATAGCTTTTTGGCATTAAATACATTATAACAAGAATATATTTTGAAGAATAGCATCAGAATTAATGCTTACTTAGGCTTAAGTCAATTCTTGCTCCTAAATACTTTGATTGTTCCTAGATCCCTATGATTTTCCCAATAAGCACTTGCTAATTATCCAATCCTTTCCCTATTGTTTGCAACTTCTCTTAAACCTATCCCAATCTAAGACTTCAACATATACTCCTCACAACTCATCTATGTATACTCTTAATCAATCCTACATTCCTCACTACTCATCATTGTGCACTCCTTTCTATATACTAATGTATATTCCTTATCATCCTGACTACCCAATGACCACTGTGCCAAGTAGCTTTGCCCATTTGTTTAAAGTATTTTTCCTCTGTTTCACTGCTTTTGATTGCATTAGCCTAGTCTCCTTGCCTCCCATTGCTCACCATTTCTTAATGTGTCCTAAATCGATTCCATTTTAATAATAAACCAAACTATTAGGGCTAAGTTTAAGGGCTAGCAATTTAGGGCATTAGCATTCAACTCTGTTGCTTGTATCTATATACTTATTTACCATGAGTCGTAGTATGAACTGTGATTAGTGAGTATGCCTGTTGCAGGGCATGGAATAGGAGCTGAAGACCAGAGTAGAAGATCACTAAGTATGAGCCAAAGTCAAACAAATAGTTATAACAATAACAAAAAGTTTAAATAAGTCCCTTTAAGATATTCACCATGGGAGAGCTTTAGGATCTGCACTTCCCTATCCCCTGTTGCATCAAACCCATCTAAGAAGAAAGACATTTAAATAGCATTACCTATTATCCAAATATACACCCTTGGGATCCTGGGGCTGAGGAGGAAATTATAATATAGAATTATTTACTAGCTAAAAGACATACATATCCCTTATAAAAAGTCTTTGTTTCTAGCATTAGACTATTCATGGCTTCAACAAATTACATCCAAGACGCTAGACTGTCCTTTGTATGTCTTATATAGAGTGCCTTAATTGGCAATTTCTAGTATAATTAAGGTCAAGAACCTTAATCTGTTACAGACTGGGATTCCCATCTTTTAGTGGGAGTTTTTACTAGCTATACTCTTGCATATATGAGTATATGACTGGTAAGGCCCACTGTCTAGATAATGTGATCTTAGATGCAATGTTAGCAACTGCACTATACAGAGATAGGCAAAGTTTAGGAGATGAAGCCTAGTGGCTATATACTTTTTAATACTGGAGCCAGTTATTTTCATGCCACCTATTGGGCCCTAAGTAATGTCAAATAATTATATCATGATAGCATTTAGTCTTTATTCTTTATTTAGGCTTCTCTATCCAAAAAATATTAAAGTTTGCCCATGCCCCCCCCCCAATATTTTTATTCTTTTACTGTGCCTGCCATAAGTGAATTGCTTATTGAGTTTCCCTACCAAGATTTTCCTCCAATACAATTTGCCTGTGAGCAAATGGCCTACTAAGCTTTTCCTGCCCAAGTTTGCCCACAATGCTTTTTTTCTGTAGCATATTTAGCCATGTGGCAGATTTTGTTTGCATTGCCTCCCAAAGCTTAGTAATTATTAATAAAGATATTTACCCAATCAAAACATTTTAATGGTTGAAATTTTTCTTGTAGATTTTCATTTCTATATGCATACAAGGGTTCATCTGTGAGCTATTGATTCATGCATATTCCATGTCACTGTCCCCTAAATTTCTTTATTATAACTAAGCAATTGGGGGGCAATGTGGACAAAATCTATTGCATTAGCTAAATCAAATGTAGTAGATGTGCTATAGGAAAAAGGCATTGTGGGCAAACCTTGGTAGGAACAGCTTGGCAAGCAATTTGCATTGCTAGCAGGCAGGCAATTTGTCAGCAAGCAATTCTCATAGACCCCTGCAGTGATTGCATATTTCCTTCACTCTACTTATTTAGTAGCTTAAATGGCTAATGGCTATATAAACTTACTTGTACCCTTCTTGCAGCAGTTTGCCTCATTTTTGGGACACAAAAATGATTGCAAGATGTTCGCAAGCTCATTTCTCACCTGTGTCTCACCAAATCATATAGGGACAATCCAAACAAAGCATAAAGAGGCATCCAAAAGTACTTGCTTCTCTCTGGGAATGTAACTTAGATACTTATTTAGGGCCTTGGCTTAAATGGCATTGTGCAAAGGCACTGGAAGATTAAGTACTAAATTTGTGTATTTGTTCACATGTAAGCTTTTAAGATTTTGTGAGGTTTTAAGTAAAATTTGTTGATCAGACAGGGTGCCGCATCCCGCAGCTAGCATGGATCTCGCCGCGCCATCCAAGAAGCCGGACGGGCCGGCCGGCAACCAGCCGCCTAGCAAGTACAACCAGCTGCTGCAGGTCATCGAAGAAATGGGCCGAGACGTTCGACCCAGCTACGCTGGCAACAAGATGGCTATTGAACGGCTGAAGAAGAATATTCACACCTGCCGCATGATGGTCAGAGAGTGCCTGCTAGAGTGCGAGAAATCTTCGCGCACCTGATACAGATGGCATTCCCAACTTTAAATAGTGCAAGGTTGCGCTTAACACTGACAATTGTAACCATTGTGTGTTTTTATGTTTTTATTCTGGTTATTTCAATTATTTCCGTGTCTGTGTACAAGTGCAAGTGTGTACAAGTGAATGCATGGCATCAATTCTATTGATTAATTAACTTGCAAATTTACTGTCTTTTAATGTGTTTTTTGAATAAAAAAATCTGCTAAAAATATAATTCATTAACTAACCTCAGTTATGAACTGCATATATACAAGCAAGCGTTAATCACCTTGATTTGTTACCCATATGACAAACAATAAAGGCGAAGAGAAGACGGCTATTGGTTTTTTGCTATTGATTTTAATTGGCGAAAATGCACATGATGATGAAAAAGCCAAGTTAATTTTATTAGAATCATAATCTGGTAGCGGACACAAATGGTGAATTCTGTCGCGTACAGTAGCGCTAAGTGAAAATTCTGACAGTTACTCAGAACGGCGCAACTCCAAGCTGAGGTGCACAATAGCAAAAATAATCTCTGTGAATATAAGAAATATAATTATCCACTCGAGTCTGTGGCCCTCCAATTCGTGCTTCTGATTGCGCAATAGGTCGCACAGATCCAGGCAGAATTGCAGCCGAGTATTGAGCAGGCGAGCTCTCCTGGCTACGGTGAGCACGTTGGACATGCGGCCGTAGAGCGCCTCCAAGTCTTCGCGCTCCCAGTAGAAATCTGGCGGCGAGTCGCAGACGCTGGCGGCGAATCTCAGACGGTAGAGCTGCCCGGTGCGGCTTAGAATCAGATCGCCGGGTGCGCGAACGTTCTGGCCTTCCTGGGTGTTACAGTAGAGTAGTTCAGTAGTATTATAGACATTGCCATGCATCTAGGCTGATGGAAACTACAGTAGAGACTGAATGTGAAATCGTTACGGGATTATCTTTTTGGGGCCGCTTTACATTCCGGTCCCACTCGGCCGCTCTACTCGTACATTCCCAATGACTCACTGGGCCAGTGGTTCTCTGAGGCAGCAGTAGGACCAGCCAATCTACAGAAAAAAACGCAATTACCTTCAAACTAGCAATCCAAGGCTCCAGATCACGAGCCAGCCGATCCAGCTGAGCCTCCAGATGGCCCAACCTAGTAGAAGTGGCCAGAGCGTCGCTTAATGCAAATTTTTCCAGCACCAGCGAGTCGGGATCGCGGCCGACTGGCAGCTGGATGAGATCTTCGCTGACTCGGGTTGCGCCGACGCTGTCCTCAGCGACGAAGGCCATGCTTTCAGACTGCTCCAGTATGTCGCGCTGGCTGTGCGGCTCAGTGGTGTATGCCTACGCATTGGGACAACGGCAGCAGTGATTAGACATGGGGGCTATTGGGGAGTCTCGAATGAAGAATAGTCAGTCAATCATTTCTTTGAAGTACGCACACTTAACCAGAAAGAGAGCAACCAACTCACGCTAAACAGTTTAACGGCTTGCTGAGCCTCCTTATCAGACATATTCCACAGCACCACGGCGCCATTGTCAAACAGTACAGCATCCCGCTTCTGCCCGCCAACTGTATACGGCTCGCGCGATGTGGCCATCAAAGCTGTGCCAGCTAGTTCAGCGGGCAGCGGCACCAGCTGGTAAAGTCCGTGCTGGGTTAAATCTCGGGCCAATGAGCGCAGATCTAAGCGTTCGCCGAGAACCATTGCTTCGATTGGATGCTCCACTGCCCGCGCTGATGCTGCCGAGTCATCGAAATGCTGCTGCTTGCGGTGCTGGCGCCTCTGCTGGGCCTGGACTGTGCACAGGCCGCGGCCACGGGTGCCAATCAGTAGGCGGCCACACAGCCGGACTGACGAGAGCAACTGGAATGAAATGCGGCTGGAGAGTGATGGCTGAAGGACTGGGTGGGTGAGCAGAGGCTGCTGAAGGACTGGGTGGGTGAGCAGAGGCTGCTGAAGGACTGGGTGGGTGAGCAGAGGCTGCTGAAGGACTGGGTGGGTGAGCAGAGCTTGCTGAAAGACTGGGTGGGTGAGCAGAGGCTGCTGAAGGACTGGGTGGGTGAGCAGAGGCTGCTGAAGGACTGGGTGGGTGAGCAGAGGCTGCTGAAGGACTGGGTGGGTGAGCAGAGGCTGCTGAAGGACTGGGTGGGTGAGCAGAGGCTGCTGAAGGACTGGGTGGGTGAGCAGAGGCTGCTGAAGGACTGGGTGGGTGAGCAGAGCTTGCTGAAAGACTGGGTGGGTGAGCAGAGCTTGCTGAAGGACTGGGTGGGTGAGCAGAGGCTGCTGAAGGACTGGGTGGGTGAGCAGAGGCTGCTGAAGGACTGGGTGGGTGAGCAGAGGCTGCTGAAGGACTGGGTGGGTGAGCAGAGGCTGCTGAAGGACTGGGTGGGTGAGCAGAGCTTGCTGAAAGACTGGGTGGGTGAGCAGAGGCTGCTGAAGGACTGGGTGGGTGAGCAGAGCTTGCTGAAAGACTGGGTGGGTGAGCAGAGGCTGCTGAAGGACTGGGTGGGTGAGCAGAGGCTGCTGAAGGACTGGGTGGGTGAGCAGAGGCTGCTGAAGGACTGGGTGGGTGAGCAGAGGCTGCTGAAGGACTGGGTGGGTGAGCAGAGCTTGCTGAAAGACTGGGTGGGTGAGCAGAGGCTGCTGAAGGACTGGGTGGGTGAGCAGAGGCTGCTGAAAGACTGGGTGGGTGAGCAGAGCTTGCTGAAAGACTGGGTGGGTGAGCAGAGCTTGCTGAAGGACTGGGTGGGTGAGCAGAGGCTGCTGCAGGAGTAAGTGGGTGAAGGCTAAGCTACAAGACTTAAAAAAGCTTGAAATGATAATAGTAGACTATTTTATTAAGCAGGCACCATAATATAGACAATTATAAGCACAAATTGAACTTTTATTGCGTATACTATTAGAGATAAATGCTTCCATGTTTTCAATACTTTATATGCTAAATTAAGACTGCTTTGAAATAGTTAGAAAAAATGCACTACTCTATTATAACTAGTTAAAGTTTTGACAAAAGACACAGTAATTAGAAACTGGTATTGAAAATATGAACTGATCTAATTACTTAAATCACCTACATGTCAATCGCTACCTAGGCCATTAATTTGCAACTAAGCCTAAGCCTCACAGGCAAACGCCTGCGGCGGCATATAAAAGTTCATCCTCAGTGCCGGCGCATAGAAAATCTTCGCCTAAACAGAAAGAATTCACCGGCAGCTTCTGGCTGGCTGGCAGCACCGCCGTCAGGTGCGGATTGTCCGTCAGAGCCGCCGAGCCGCCGCCGCCGCTGTCGCTCAGCTTGATGGCGTACAGCTGGCCAGCCATGGTGGACACGAACAGCAGATCGCCCTGCACGGGGTGGAACTCCACCTGCAGTGACCGGGGGCAGCTATGGGAGTATAGAAAAGCATCGTGCTCGATAAAAACATCGAGCACGGGGTGTGCAGCACACTATATGGGGCTGGTGTGAAGGGTGTGCAGCACACTATATGGGGCTGGTGTGAAGGGTGTGCAGCACACTATATGGGGCTGGTGTGAAGGGTGTGCAGCACACTATATGGGGCTGGTGTGAAGGGTGTGCAGCACACTATATGGGGCTGGTGTGAAGGGTGTGCAGCACACTATATGGGGCTGGTGTGAAGGGTGTGCAGCACACTATATGGGGCTGGTGTGAAGGATGTGCAGCACACTATATGGGGCTGGTGTGAAGGGTGTGCAGCACATAGTTACTTGTAGCACCCATCCTCACCTGCGTGACGTGTCCGTCATCCAGTTCAACAATGCTAACAGGGAATTTCTCTTGGCGCAGGTCCCACAGGCAGAGGCAGCCGCCGGAAGCGCCAGTGGCAACCAGGTGCGGCTGGGCGGGGTGCCTCCTGGCGCAGTGCATGGCCTTGGGATCGCCCGCCACAGTCAGCACTTTGTCGTATTGGCCAAGCCCCGTGCGCAGGTCCCATAGTTTCAGCTGGCCCATGCTGTTTACCTGCAGTTGTACGGATGAGGCTTGTTTTGAAAATAAAATTACACAAGTCTGACTCACTCAGTTAATGCAACACAGCAGCCGCTGTTCCCCACCCACACATCCTGCAACCAGCAGCCGCTATTCCCCACCCACACATCCTGCAACCAGCAGCCGCTATTCCCCACCCACACATCCTGCAACCAGCAGCCGCTATTCCCCACCCACACATCCTGCAACCAGCAGCCGCTATTCCCCACCCACACATCCTGCAACCAGCAGCCGCTATTCCCCACCCACACATCCTGCAACCAGCAGCCGCTATTCCCCACTCACACATCCTGCAACCAGCAGCCGCTATTCCCCACCCACACATCCTGCAACCAGCAGCGGCTACTCCCCACCCACCCACACATCCTGCAATCAGCAGCCGCTACTCCCCACCCACACATCCTGCAATCAGCAGCCGCTACTCCACATCATGCATCCTGCAATCAGCAGCCGCTACTCCACATCATGCATCCTGCAATCAGCAGCCGCTACTCCACATCATGCATCCTGCAATCAGCAGCCGCTACTCCACATCATGCATCCTGCAATCAGCAGCCGCTACTCCACATCATGCATCCTGCAATCAGCAGCCGCTACTCCACATCATGCATCCTGCAATCAGCAGCCGCTACTCCACATCATGCATCCTGCAATCAGCAGCCGCTACTCCACATCATGCATCCTGCAATCAGCAGGCGGCTACTCCCCACAATGCATCCAGCACAGCCAGACAGGGGTCCTCAAATCCCAGAGCCACCCACCGTGCAGGCGGCATTCTGGTCAATAAAATCAGCTCCGGTGACGCAGCAGGAGTCCAACCCCACCGACTCGCGGCCGCAACCGCTGGCCGGTCGCAGCGTCGCCGCATCGCTGCAGCCGCCGTCGGGCACTTCGACGGCCAGGGAGCAGCAGACGAGGCGGCCGGACTCCCAGCCTGCCAGGGCGTGCCAGCCGTCACGAATGGCCAGCGCGGACACGGCGCCGCTGCCGAAGCTGTCAGTGGACGGCCGCCAGCCCTGGCCCAGCTGGCGCAGCAGCCGGGGTCGCTGCCGTTCTCCGCTCCCATTGTTGGAACCCGGCTCTTCTTCAGCTGTCGTTGCCATAGCAACAAGCTCGCCAGTGCCGAGGCCAACAAACAAATTCTGATAGATTGGATCAAAGCGCAGGCACATTACGTCTCCATGGCAACGATGCACGGCAATAAGTTGGGGACTACCCTCAGCATCCAGTTCGGGTCCATAACCAAGCAGTTGAATTCGGTTACTGGGGCCTTCATCCCAGCTGCCAGCAGCCACAACAGGCTCTTTGTCAGTGTAGTGGCTGGCTAAGGCAACCTGAGATACTCGATAGGAAACGAATTTTGCTGCAACTTTGCTGGCCATGAGGATTCAGGGCTCTTGGGTAGGCTATCAGTTGTGAGAACAGAAGCACTGTAAGAACAATAGCATGAAATAGTAAAAGTATATTATCAAAATCATGTCTAAATACAACATAATGATTCCATGTTTACATTTTATAGCTGCATTGCTATATGTATATGCTGTATAAATAAAGTACTTTGAATAATCTATATACTAATTTTGTGCTGTTTGTCTGTCAGTCAGCCTGTCTGTCATTGCTTTTTTAGAGAACTGTCTGGCCAATTTTTTCAAATTAGCTTTTTAAAATTGTAATTTTTCAGCAATCTTCCATAACTTTTTTGATGAAAAATTTCAGATGAAAAGGGGTCAAATATTGGAAGAATCAACTTTTTTATGCCTTCAATGGACTCCATTTTATTACCTAATTATTTAGTTCAACCATTTAGGCCTCTCCTTGGCCAATGTACAGTGTAGAATGTACATTCATATTCATATAAAAGTTAAGGAGTTTTATGACCCTTTGTGTGCAGTGGGCTTGCAATTTAATTGCAGTGTTGACTGAATTTTATTGTTTACCAACTAGTCTGATAGACAATTGATGAAAAGGGTTATAAAGCTGAAAAAGCTGAAATAACACAGCCTTTATAACACAGAGGATGGCGCAATTGCAGATAGGGGCAGAATCAAATGAGCCCAATTAATTCATATTCATTTGGCAAATTGGTATACAAAACTTATACCCCAATTAGAAGTTGGGTCAAATATTTGAAAAACAATGTTTTTTAATGCTTTCAATGTTTGAATTTTGAATTTGAATGCTCCCATGGGGCTTATATATAAGCCCCATTATATATGGGGCTTCAAATATTCTAATGTATTGAGAAATATTGCTAGAATAATATATAAGTTTTTGCTTTTGACTAAAAGTATCATTTCTAATAAAAGTAAAAATGATTAAATAAGCATTAAAATGTCCTATAGAATTAGCTTTCAAATTTTGCATGTTTTGTTTAGAAAGATGCTAGAACTTAAGGACTTTTCATTTGTGAGCATAAGAAACTTTGTTCATATGAAAAACTTCTTTACTTTTGCATGTTTAGAAATAATTTAGAAAATTTTTTTTATTTTCAAGGTTTTTTGTTATTATTTTTATAATTAAAATGTTTTTTTTTAATTTTTGATAGCATTTAGCAAATAAAGGTATATAAGCATAGCAATAAAAGAAATAAGTAGCAGAAGGGAAATAGCAAGCAAAATAAAAAATAAGTCATTTATTAGTATAAATCTTTAAAAAAGTTGGCTTACACAATTTAAACTAGGCCTATTGCATATAGGTTTTTAAAACATTCTAATAACCAATAGGGTAGATTGATAAATGCTTTGATTGACAAACACTTAGATATTTATTATTATTATTATTATTATTATTTATTCCTATTATTATTATGAGTTATCAAACCTGGCAAGGTCTAAAAATCCATATATAGCATAGGCAATTGGCCTAATGCACAAGGAATATGGCAAAATATAGAAAATATTATTGTTCTCCCTGCAAGCTACTTGCAAGAAATTTCCTCAAAAATAACCTTTTTGACTTTGCATATGGTATCTTTAGACCTAAGACTAAATATAACCATAGGGCAATAAAAAAGGTTTTAGTCAATTTGTCTGTTACCAATTTGACTACCAACAGACAAATTAATTGCTAATTGATAGACTAAAATGGAAATAGACAAATTGTGATACAACTGTTTTGTCTACTACTAATTTATTTACTAGTATTAACACTAGGTTTTTTCTGCTGATGCTAAGATGCAAAATTATATTCAAGGTCCAATTTTAGGATACAATTTAGAAAATCAAGATATTATACAGTATCCCTAGTACATAGCCTACTGAGGTTTTTTGCTGGCACTAGGATGCAACATTGCATCTATTCTAAGGTCTAATTTGAAGATGTCATTTTGAAAGTCAGGATGCTATAGCATCCTTATTGCACAAAAAAAGTTTAGCTACTATAATACTTAAAACAACTATTTAGTAATGACAAGCTATTGAAACCCGCAGATTTTGAACCTGGGGAACTCTAATCCCCGGAACTATTTTTGTATGTATTCTAAAATTGGAGGTCAAACTCAAACAAAAAAACTTGTTAATAGTTAGGATAGAGTTAAACATAAAATAGAGTACATTCATGTAAAATTAGGATTTGAGGCAAACATTGATATTGTTGGCTGGGGTGCTATGCAGAATGTCAAGCAAACTCTGGCCTCTACCTCTGCCTTTCCGTGTCCTTTGCATCATTTGAAACTTATATTTTGTCTTCTATTCCCTCTCTTCTCTCTCTCTCCTCTCATCTCTTCTTTCTTCTCTCCTGTCCCCTCTTCCCTCTCCCCTCTATTCTTTTCTCCCCTCCTCTCTTCTCTTAACTCTCTCCTTTCTCTCTACTCTCTCCACTCTCTCTCTCTCTCTCTCTCTCTCTCTCTCTCTCTCTCTCTCTCTCTCTCTCTCTCTCTCTCTCTCTCTCTCTCTCTCTTTCTCTCTCTCTCTTTCTCTCTCTCTCTCTCTCTCTCTCTCTCTCTCTCTCTCTCTCTCTCTCTCTCTCTCTCTCCTCTCTAATCTCTCCCCTGTTTCCTCTCCTCTTTCATCCTTTCCCCTTTTTCCCCTGTCCTCTTGATTTTCTCTCCCCTCCTCTCTCTTCACTCACTTCTCTCTTATCTCTTATCTATTATTTCTTTATCTTTCCTTTTTTCTCTCTACTCTCCCATCTCTGTCTGTTCACTCTCATTTCTGCTATCTCATCTCCCCTCTCTCATCTGTTATCTCTACTCTCTTATACTCGTATGTTCTCTCACCTCCCTCCACTATACTCTTCTCTTTCCCCTCTTGTGACTCCTCTCTTTCCTTTCTTCTCCTCTCTTCTCTTCTCTTCCCTCTTCTATACTCCCTCCCTCTCTTGTCTTCTCTCTTCCCTCTCCACTCTTCTCTCTCCTCTCATATATCGTCTGTTCATTCTCATCTTTGCTCTCTCATCCCCCTCTCTCTTCTGTCATCTCTACTCTCCCTCTCTCCTATGTACTCTTCTCTTTCCCCTCTTTCTTTACTCTTCTCTTTTTTTCCTTCTTCTATACTCTCTCTTATCTATTCTCTTCTCTCGTCTCTCTGCAACCTGCTCTCTATTCCTTAATCTCTCATCTCTACTCTCTCATCTTTACTTTCATCTCTCTCTCATCTCATTCCTCTTTTTTTGTCTTCTTCCCTTCACTCTATCATCTCTCCTTTCTCCTATTCTTTCTCAACTCTCTCTCATCTCTATCTCCTCTCTTCTCACTCCTCTCCTCTATCCTTTCTAATCTCTCCTCTCTCTCCTCTTTCCACTCCTCTCGCTTCTTCAAGTTCTTCCTCCCATATTCTCTGCTCTCTCCTCACCTCCATTGTCTCTCCTGTTTTCTTTTATCTTTTCTCTTATCCCCTCTCGCCCCTCCTGCCCTTCTAATAGTCATTCCTTCTCCTTTCCACTCTTATCTGACCCACAGCCATGAGCTGGATTCTTTATCTGGCCTTGTCCTTGTAAAAATCTCTTGTCCCTGCTTTGCAGCTTCAAAAGCAAGTTTTTGGGACATAGTTGTTATCATTTCTCATGCTTTAATCATGTAATCTTTCTGGCCAATTATTAGACCTGAGCCTGAGAGGAATCTCCAGCTCCACGATCACTACCACAGTCTGCAGCAGTCTAACAACCAAGGAAATATGTATTTCTTAAAAGCCATTTAAATTTTAAAGTATGTAAAACTTAATGTTAAAAAGTTTCATGGTGTAACTAATTTACTCATAGTAGGATTGCATTGTAATCAGTTATTTGTTAATTTTTCACTATTTTTACAAACCATCCCACATTGCCTTGGTTTGCCATCCACTGTTAAAGTGCTGCAGACTTGTCTATACAGAGGACAGTGGTTTGAATCTCTTGCTAAACTTGTAATGGCTAAACGTAAGCCTCTCCACTCGTGGGGGTGCAGAGAAGGCTATAAAAAAGCTATTCCAAAAACTGTACATTTTCTAGGGAAATGAGTGAGTGAGCGGCACAAACAAAAGAACAGAAAAAGCAGACAAAATTCACATGTTTACAGTTTCTGTTCTGATTGAGTTACAGAATTGAGACTTTATATTTAGATAGTGAATAAGTTAAAGAAGAATTGTGTCAAGTTTCAAGTCAAAGGCGGGCAGAGGTTGGGGTGGCTGCCATGCTGAAAAAAATTGCCTAACTTTAAAAGTACACAGTGCCATTCAGAATTAACTTTGAGAATTGAAATTCTACATGATTGTGTCAAATTTGAAGACGATTGATAAAAATGGAGCGATGCTATGGAGGATTTAGTAAAAAATTGCGCATTTTGAGCAGTTTTTTGCACTTTTAGGTAGGAGACTTAAGTTTAGAAAATTTTAAAGTAGCCTATGACACTTTTTGTAGTGAATTTAGGGTGGGTGCAAATTTTAGTGTGATTTGGTTGAGCAGTTTGGGAGTTAATAGCAAAGTAATTTGTATACAGACAGACAGACAGACAGACAGACAGACACACACACAGTTTTGATTTGTATAGGTATAGATAGTAATAAAACTAAATCAAATTAACCAAGTAAAATTTCGTGGGAAACTATTTGTTAAGCTTTTTATATATATTTATAATTTAGCATAATTTTAAGAGCCAATCTAGGGCCTATCCCTTTTGTCTTTTTGACAAACTTAGAATAGGATGGACATGCATTAAAATTTTTAAGCTAAGCTCCTTTTGATTGAGTCTTTATATCCTCATTAAAAAGAAATTTATATTTTAGGCATTTTTTAACATTCAATTATTTTCTTAGAAATTTGCTATTTAAATGGGCATAGAATGACTATGTAGATTAAAAATAAGCAAAGAAAAAGTTGTATAAAAAGGTCAAAGTGATAGAATATTAAAAGCTAAATGAAAGTTAAGTTAGAAGGGTAGAAACGGAGGCCAATAGATAAGGTGGCCAAAAGGGCAGAACTAAAGGATAGCAGCAAAATAATATATATTATAAGAATCTAACACTAATAGCCACCTTCCATTAAGCCTATATTCACTAGTCCAAGTAAAGCAAGATAGTGTTAGTTTTAACTAAAGTACCAGGCAGAGTTAGTCAATGCAGTGCCAAGAGAATCAATATGACAAGATACCTTAACTAATGGATGAGGCAGAGCAATAGTTGATAGACAATGTTAGCACTGATAGATATAAGATTTAGCTACACAAACAAAGCTGCAGCTCACCTAATATTGATAACTAAGCCTAAGGGATAAACTAGTGGTCTAATATAAGATAGTGCCAATAGTCTAGGTTATGCTGGATGCATCCCCAAACAAAAATTGAATGGTCACAAATACATGCCAAAAAATTGTGATCATAGTCACAATCATAAAACTACGAGCATAAGGAAAAAATCATGCACAGTCTTTTGCCAATCATGATTTGTGAATTTCGTGAATTCAACCTTACTTTTTCAAGTCATAGCACAACTAAAGCAAACCAAAATTGCAACAAACATACATGCCCAACACCTGTCCAACCTATCTGAACCAGATAGGTAAGCTGGCCAAGGTAAGTCAGACAATCGAAAATGCAAAAAACAAAAAATTGGGGGGAAAAAGAAAGGAGAGGAAGAGAAAAGGAAAAGAAAGGAGGGATAAGAGCAAGATGGGAAACAGGAAAAAGAAAAAGAAAAGAAAAGAAAAAAGGCAAAAAAGTTATATACAAAGTGAAAATTAAGTTGCAATCAGGGGAACTAGGTTGCAATTGAGAAGAACTAAGTCACAAATCTATACAAAACTAAGTCACATTGGATAGGTGAAATTTTGAGGTTGGGCATGCATGGCAAAAAATCAACATAGATGTAACAAAGCCACAATAAAACATTGTCAAACAATAAAAATGATAAAAATTGGTCTAGGCCCTAGTTCCAAGCATATACAAAAATCACGTGATCCCTAGTGCACACCCATATTCTCAAATCTAGGCTGGTGTTGCAAAAATAAATTATATTTTTTTGTATTGCAACAATAAATGACCTTTTTTCTTCATATAAAGAGCCTTTCTTGGTTGATATTTATCTTTTGCCTATACTATTTGTAATGAAAAATCAAAATGATAAACATTTGTTTAAATGCTTTATTACAAGCCTAAAAACTAAAAAGCTTGAAATTAATACTTAAAAATGAGCTTTTCTATCTTGTCATTGTGCAAGGCCAATATACACCCAAATTTTTGGTTATATACTACATGATCTACAGTGTGGGATAGTATATCTTTTATTCATTTAATAGACCTTTAAAGTATATTCTCTTTAAAACTATATGATACTTATATAACTCTAATACTTTCTTAGAAAAAATCATATTTAATTCTTACCTAACTTTTTTAAAACTATAATGATTTGAAAAAATATTATAAGACCCTAACATTAAGAGAACTAAAAACAATTTATAAATAAGATTCATATCAGTAATTTAAGGCATATCATTTTAGAGCACTAAATTGCCTTAATTGCCTTAAATTGCCGCTAAAAAACCCTTAATAGTAATATACAATCCTGGGATCCTAAAATCCCGGGATTTGGCCCAAATATTAGGATTTCCAGTCTTAATATAGAGGTCCAAACTAATTTGGGGTCATAAATCCTAGGACTAATTTTTGTTATTATTTTTATAAATAGTATTGTAATATGAACACTAGACAGCTAGACTCCAGGTTACATGTATTCTGGTATACAAATGACCTTTTTCAAAGTTGGCATACAAATTTTGGTATATAAATTTATGCAAATATTTTGGCATACAAATTTCGGCATACAAATTTATGCCAGTTTTTTGCATACTAATTTTGAATTTGAAGCCTTTCACATTACCAATTTCAGAACCAGAATTGGTTTGGATCTTCCAAGAAAAACAGCAGTATAACTATTTAACTCTGTTAATATTTGACTGCCTTAACAGCTAAGTTTTTTGTGCAAATGGGTGCAAATAGCATCTTGGACTTAAAAATTGCACCCTGAAATTTGACTCAGGGTGCAAAAAGCGCACCAGAATTTTTGCAAGGATGTGATGCGAATTTCACAATTTAGTGTCTACAGCAGTGCAGCGCATCCTGGTCTTGAAAATTGCACCCTGAAGTCTAGCACAGGGTGCAAAATTGTATCCAAATTATGGACAAAAAAAACCCCCAGCTTAACAGCCTCACTTTGGACAATTTTTCACTTTCTTCTTGGCGATTTTTATAGTGGCGGCGCAAGGGGGGGGCAGGCTGCCCCCGGGTGACCACCCCTCACTACCCTCAGAGGGTGACCACCCTCAGGGGGAGACCACCCACTTAAAAAAAATTGGTACTTTACCATATTTTTTCAAAAGTGTGGTCACCCCATGGGGCATGGGGGTGGTCACCTGAGACCTCAGGGGGGTGGTCACCTGGTAGGGTGATTTTTTTGATAATTTTTTCTGGGGATGACCACCCAGCTGGGGGGGGATGACCATCCAACCACCGCCCCCCCCCAGCTGGAGGTCCTGCGCTGCCACTGGATTTTTATTCAATAATTAAGAGTTTATAGCAAATATCTCCCTCTAGTTAAGGAGACAAAAAGTTATACTTTACAAATTGGTTTTGGTTCTAGAACCAGAACAAGCAATATGAAGAGCCTCTTGGTGAATAAATTTATGCTGTGTATAAAAATTGTAATGTAAATTAACATTTTTATATAAAATAAAGGAAAATTTGTATATAGTCTAAAAAGTCAGTAATAATTTTTTTGCTTTTGAAAGATAAAAGACTAGTGTAAATGATTGCTAAAATGTAAATTTTGCATTACAATTTCTACAAGTTTAATATTGTTCTTGCATACACAACTACACGATCTGGACCCTGGTATGAACATAATTAGGCCCACAATTAGTTTATTATACTGCGCTAATTTCTGTTAATTACACCACATTGTGTGGCACCTTTTAAACCCTGCATCAAAGATTTAAATATAAAATTTATTCCAATATAAATTTTTTTAGGCCTATGATTTGCTTCTTTACTACTATCAATATTAGTATATTTCTATTTACTTAAATATGTCGCAAGATAATGCTGTTTTTTATCTAAAAAAGATTATTATTTCTATATAACAATCAAAAATAGAAGCAAAAATACTTTTAGTACATATTTTTCCTTGAAATTTCAACCCAAAAGCTTAAAAACCTGTATTTTTCTGATCATGGCCTCATGGGATTGCAAAAAACTGGGATTTTGACATTTGTAATCTCTAATTAGTAATTAAACTATTATAGATGGAAGAAAGCACTATAACAACTTTAGTGTTAGCATTAATATTATTTTAGAAGGTAGAAATTACTTATACAATAAACATGCAAATCAATCAAAAAATGGCCTCGAGATTGACCTTTACTAACTGCCTAACTCAATTCAACCTTACAATACATTGGCAAAATAACTTATATTGAACTATTTATCATGTTCCATAGTAATGTGCTAGTTTATTAAAGAAAAATGTTGAGATGCTGCATCTGTATTTTGGACCTTGCCATTTCCCATTACTAGCCAGCAGCAAGGAGAGCTGAGAGGGAATGAATGACATGAATAAAGGAATGACATCTATAAAGCATGATAGACATGACCTTAGCCGCCCAACCCTCCCCCCAAGTGGGCGCTATCGCTTAACCAGTTGCTTATCTTTAATCTTTATATTCTAGACTCCATTGGCATTGTTGTTGTAGACGTTGTAGTCTACTTAAATCCTCTAATTCGTATTTATTTCATCATTTGTTCTAAAGGCACAAGCAAGAGTACTATGTAAAGAGTCCACCGTTTAACAGTTGTACTAGTTGACAGGTGACAATCTACATGTATCTGTTGAAACTTACCAATTTTTTATGAGTCTATTATAGTATTCATCATTAAACTGAACATTAACTAAAAATCTTCAAATAAAAGTATGCGTGCAAAAGTAAAAGATTCGCCAGCCATAACTGTAGCAAATCTAATCATTGAATTTTGTATAGATGCATTTTTGTTTAGTTGGGGGTTATGATTGTTATTGTATATTATCGATAATGTATTTTGTTGTAATTTTCGATTGTAATTCCCTAATTTAATTTAAAAAGCGCTCTCGCATCAGACCATTGCATAGTCCCTGGGACTTGATCCCGATCTCATAGTCTCTTGGGACCTGATCCTGATTGCATAGTCCCTTGGGACCTAAGGCTTTTCACACTACCGATTCCAGAACCAGGGGCCCGTGCTATAGAATCAGGAGTTAGGAGTTAGGAGCTAGGACTCAAAAGTACTCTTGATAAGGAGTGATTGAATTTTGTGTGCTATAGATTTCAGGAGTTAAGAGTTAGGAGCTATAGGAGTTCTTGCAAGGAGTGCAGCCCCCTTGCAAGGAGTGTTGCACAATCGTTTAAGGATGATAGAGAATTGTGTGCTATATCACAATCCTAACTTTACGGTCTTTATAAGGATTGAATCTCAGGAGTGAAAATGCAAATTGCTCAAAAAATATCATTTGTGAGAGCCGTCGCTGCATGCAAAGAGGTATAAATTATACCAGCGTATTTACTCATTTTATATTATATGCGTTGACCTAGCAATGCAGAAGAGTATCAAAAGTAAAAGTAAAAAGTCTAAATGTACATGTGTACTTGTAAATATCAATAAAAGAAAATAATACACCAGTCTAATTATCAAAGAATTGTGTCAAGTGCAATTTAAAGCTTGAGTGTGTTCAAAACGTATTAACTAGTTGATCACGGCAGCCATTGTTGTTGACAACGATTTCGTCTTCGTTGTTGGGCTTTAAGATGTCCAGGATCACCTCTGGGTAGAGTTCTGGTTGCTCGTTTTCAAGTTTTCATTAGCACTCTC
Organism: Macrostomum lignano; assembly: GCA_002269645.1. NCBI lineage: Eukaryota > Metazoa > Platyhelminthes > Macrostomidae > Macrostomum > Macrostomum lignano. The sequence continues at coordinate 277,885 of NIVC01000671.1, forward strand.
GGCTGGATCTTCTTCAAAAAATTAAATCTTGCCTTAAATTGTTGACGGCGTCTATCATTGACTCCTTCCTCATCAGAATCCAATTCGCTGTCCGAAAACATTATAATCCTAGCTTGTCTAAGAGTGAAAATTGGCCCTTGAACTCTTGCTTAAGAGTCAAGAGTTAGGAGCGAAATTTTCTCATTCTATAGGACACGCACTCCTAGAATCACTCCTAAAAGCCAACTCCTAGCTCCTAGCTCCTAGACTTCTTCTCCTAATTCTATAGCATGCCACGGACCTTAATGAGTTCTCCTAAATTCACCCAGAAGTCTCCTAATGTCCTTAAGGAGCCTCCTAGCTCTTAAAATTTACTCTTGATTCTATAGCACAGAAAAGCCAGCTAGGAGCTAGGAGTTAGGACACTCTTAAGGATTTAGGAGTTAAGAGTATTCTATAGCACAGGCCCCAGAATCGGTTTGGATCTTCCGAGAAAAAAAGCAGCATAACTATTTAACTTTGTTGAATGTTCAACTGTCCTAACAGCCTCATGTTGCACATTTTTCGCTTTCTTCTTGGCTATTGCAATTCAATAATTACAACTTTAAAGCACACATCCCTCAAGTAGTTAAGGAGAGAAAAAGTTATACTTTACAAATTGGATCTGGTTCTAGAACCAGAACAAGCAATATGAAAAGGCCCAATGTTGGGACTGAAAGCGGAGAAGTGACTCGGCTCCTCAAAATATAAAGTCAGAAATGCGTTTGATTCCCAGGACCAAAATCATTACTAATCATCCATGGAGCATGATCCATGGTTGATTCATAGATGGCCATGCAACAATCATACATGGATCATTTGTCCGCGTCCATGTTGAAATCATCCATGGATGCCTAAAGTGAAAAAATTTAGTTAACGTAACTAATAAGTTTTATTTAATTAAAAATTTTCTTTAAATGTATAAAGATGATGCTGATTTTATTGATTTGTAAATCTTGACTATATATTGGTTGTACTTTAGTTTCCGCCATTTTTATTTTACGTTTTAAAAACATTAACTTTCTACGCCCCGGCCCACTGCATGCATGCTCTTAACCTCATTACCTCAACTTTAAGCTTGAAATTTAACATTTGAGGTTGAGGCTTGTGCAAATAGCCAATTAGATTAATCTAATATCTAATTAATAGTTATTATTTCTTAGTTATTTGTATTAGTAAGACCAAGGCCTAGAGTCTGGCCTAAGGGCAAGGCAAATGACAATAGACAATATGTACTCAGTTTTATTCATCTTTTTATAGCCTAACTTATAATTTAGCCAGTCTATTATTTTTACTGGCTAGCCGCTAGGCGACCTAGCCTGTGGCCAAACCTATTTACTATATGTAATACTTAATAGGCCTAACCCTAACCCTAATAAGACAAGCCTACTGCTGCCCTATTCTAGCCCTAGCCTAGGCATAGCCAACTAATCAGTCTAATGTCATGATATAAATTATTTATCTGAAGATAGGGCCAGGTGGGCTAAATGACCAATTTTTAACTATGAAATTTATTAGGCCTACTTTATATAATAAGAGTGAAAATATAACCTAATTGGTAAGCTGGATGCTAGGATTATTTAACTTTTTCCTTAGCTTTACTCCTTTAGGTTAGGCCTAGGATAAATAGATGCTAGGCCAATATAGCAATTTTCAATTAAAAACTTCAAAGAGTATTAAACCACAATGAAAGTATTTAATTTCTTTGTTCTTTTGATATTGGCCTAAAATATTGTAGGGCCTATGGCTAGATATTATTATTTAGAAAACAGTCAAAATTAGTCAAAAATTGAATAAAATTTCTAGTACGTAGATATCCAAGAGCCTTTATATCTATTCCTATTTCAATATTAATAAAGCTACAAAAAATGTTTAATTTGTTAAGTTCATTAAAAGTTAACTGATTATCATTAAGCTTTATTCCAATATGTCACGTTATTGGCGTAGCGGCCAGCTATGCGGTGACCCTTAAAAGGGCCGTTTTAGTCCCAAAATAAGTTGAAGTCAATTCTTGTAAAGCGGATTTTGTAGCGGAGCACTTGGCGATAAAGGCAGGAACTGCCGTAGTTGTCTTTATTGTTAATATCAGTATTAAGTTGGTTGTTACTGGCAATAAACAGACTATAGCTTTCTGGGCACTGGCGGCTGCAGCAATGGGTTGAATATAATTTGGATATGAAGTCAAGTGGCAGGCGAATGACACAATGGCGACGTGACGTGAGCAGTGGCTATGAGCACCGTGAAGGCAGTGAACCGTAGTGGTGAGTAGGCGTCGGTCGTGGCGTGAAACAGTCAAGTAAGTGTGTGAGCAGGCTGGCCCAGACAGAAGGGCCGCGGTGAGAAATAAGGAGGCTCGAGGCAGCCAGACAAACAGATAAGACAGCTAAGAGGCCGCAGGGAAGGAAACAAGGGACAAGCGGGGAGAGACGAAAAAGCGTGAGGGGTGCCCGCCGCCAGGCGGGGGGTTTAATAAAAGAGCGCAGAGGGGGGTAGCGCGAGCACGAGTGATTTCATTGGCTGGCGAGAGAACTTAAAATTATCGATCGTGCCAATTTTATACGGTCGCGAGAGAGGATAGCAAAATATACAGTGAATTAGAAATTGCCACAAAATCGTTGGGCACTACTACAAGTAAACGTCGCAATAAACGAATGGAAAAGTTTAGTTGAAACGGTGAAACTGAAGGGTTGAATGACTATGGAGAACAGCAGTCCAACGGCCCTTTTCGGGACCACCTTAAACTGACAACGTCACACCCGCCTCCCTTCCGAAAAAGGATAGGGTCGCGCAAAAAGAAAACCAACACGCGGGTGACGGCAAGAAAAACACAACGTGACCGCAGTTTATGAAATTATAGCAGAGTGAATTACAGTGGGGTTGAGTCAGTTTGTATGAGCATATGATTACCGGACAAAATTACAAAGTTCCAAAGGCTACAGACTATTACGAGAGCAGAACATTACAGGGCAGTAGAACACGGTGAGCACGAGCAATACAACATGGTGGTGTTACAAAAACATTACAAAATACAACAATGGTTACGGAAAGTAGTGCACGACGGAGCGCGCGGCGCGCGCGAACACAAAACGACAAAGGACGCGCAGAAGTGATACGATGGATGAGGCAAACACAGAACAAGGATGACAAGGTGGATGAGGCAAAGGATGCAGAGCAGAGGCACGGAACAGAGGCACAGTCCGGACAACTGCGGGCAAACGACGCCAAGCGTCAAGGGCGGCGGGACACGGCGCGGCGCGCCAAGGCGGAAGGGAGAAACCGGCGCAAGAGCGCCCAAGGCGGAGACACGGCGCAGCGCGCCAAGGCAAAGAACGGCGCAGCGCGCCAAGGCAGGAAACGGCGCAGCGCGCCAAGGCAGGAGAACGGCGCGGCGCGCCAGGCGGAGAACGGCGCAGCGCGCCAAGGCGGGAAACGGCGCCACGCGCCAAGGCAGGAAACGGCGACAGGGCGCCACGGCAGGGAACGGCGCCACGCGCCAAGGCAGAGAACGGCGCCACGCGCCAGGCAGAGGATGGCGCCACGCGCCAGAGGCAGAGGATGGCGCTACGCGCCAAAGGCAGAGGACGGCGCTACGCGCCAAAGGCAGAGGACGGCGCAGCGCGCCAGGCGGAGGACGGCGCTACGCGCCAAAGGCAGAGAGAGCGTGCGTGCGGTGCGGTGTGTGTGTGTGTAGTGCTTACTTTTACCCCACAAGTATTATATCTACCTAGTGTTTATGGAATTTGCGAAATTTAATGACGAGCTACAGCTCATTTCCGACAACAGCGAAAGCGATGCTGCACTCGTCAATGGGCTGAGCAGCGAACTAAGCTAGCTATATTCTTATAGGCAGAATATTTTTCTCGAGTTTTCAATGGTTGTTTTTTCAGTTTTTATTTTCCTTTTTGAGTTATTTATGCGTTTCACTAGTCGCCAGTAGTTATGCTTTAATTACTAACCGTATATTGCACATTACATGGTTTCGGGGTATTACTATTAGCGTCAGAGATGACGCACTTATTCATTTCAAGTTTATCCCCTTGACTACGGTGGTTGGCTGTTGGCTGGTACAGCTGTGGAAGTTGTGCACACTAGTATCTGGCAGTGAGTAACAGCTGTGGCTTGTGTTTTGTGGCTTGCGGCTGGCAGATGCCGCAGGGACCTGTGACCAACAGGTGCCACAGGAGGTAGTTTAACGCCTTGCCCGGGGCGTGAGCTTGCGGTCTACAGGTGCCGCAGAGACCTGTGGCTGACAGGTGCCACAGGAGGTAGTTTTACGCCTTGCCCGGGGCGTGAGCTTGCGGTCTACAGGTGCCGCAGAGACCTGTGGCTGACAGGTGCCACAGGAGGTAGTTTTACGCCTTGCCCGGGGCGTGAAAAACTGGCGGTTAGTGTCTGCTTCCCCACTGCTGGAGCAGGTCGGACACTTGACAGGTCCGGTACCTGACAGGCGGGCGGATGGGGCGTCCGTACCTGGATCTGGGTACGTCAGCCGGGGCTGGTGGCTCAGCTGCTTGCGCAGCGACTGGATTCGCAGCAATCTCAGGTGGTTCTAATTGCTCGGAGGAAGGGTCCCCCAAGGAAGCCGTGTACAGCGACTCTGAGCTGTCTTGGCTGTGGCTGGTGTCAGTGTCTGTGCTGTCAGTGTCAGTGTCTGGTTGTGGCTGTCCCTCAATAACTACAGCATCGCCAGCTTCGGCGAATGGTTGGCCTTCTCCCGCTTCAGCTCCCGCCCCCTCCTCAAAGGCGCCTGAAGCTGGCGGTGGTGGATTTGGCCCTGGCGCTCTGCGTGGGCTCTCTGGCCGGGCAGAGGAAGGCTGGGGAATGGTGACGAGGCTAAGCTCGCTCGCGGGTCCGCTGGGCGGGTTCACACTAGGCGCTGGAGACCTGGCATGGGTGGCCTCACCATACCGGTCAACTACGTCTTGGTAAGTGGGCTGTCTGATGCACGGTTTGAGGCGGTCAATGTTGTAAATGTTATGGCGCGGATTTGGCACCCGATCTGCTGGGTTTAGGAGACCATACTCGGGGACTAAACGGTAAGTCCGCTCGGAGCAGCGCTGCACTACTCGGTATGGCCCCAACCACACAGCGGGTTCTATGCCCTTGTGGTTCGGGTTCAAGACCCAGACTAACTCTCCCTCGTGGAACTCAGCGCGGAGGGCGCGGCGGTCGTAATACCTTTTCTGCCTCTCCTGGGCTTTACCCCTAGTGCGGCGGGCTAGGGCAGAGGTTTCGACTAGCGTGCGGTGCAACTGGTGGGCGTACCTCTCCGGCTGGTAGTGTTCATTTGGCGGTGGATTGTGACAGAGGTCGAGCGGTAGTTCGAACTCACGCCCGAAGAAAAGTTTGGCTGGAGTAAATCCGGTGGATTCGGCGACTGTGGCACGGATTGACAGGGCGGCCAGGCGGCTGGCAAGGGGCCAGTCGCATTGTCTCTCAAGACAGATGGCTCTAATCTGGGCTTTCACCGTCTGGATCATCCTCTCAGCTTTACCGTTAGCCTGAGGGCGACGGGCTGTGATCCGACCCATGTCAATCTGTAGGAGCCTAGTTAATTCTATCATGGTACTATTGATGAAGGCAGTTCCGTTATCAGACACCAGCTGCTCCATCACCCCATACCTGGCAACCCATTCAGTCAGGATGGTTGTGGCAGTGGTCTCTGCGCTGACGTCGGGAACAGGGACTACTTCGACAAACCCGGTGAACCTGTCGATCATAACCAGCAGGTACTTGTACCCGTCACACTCTTCGAACGGGCCTGCGTGGTCCACGTGGACAACCTGGTTCGGGTAGCCGGACAGTTCTGGTTGCATAGGGGCCTTGAGCTTACGCTTTGACTTCTTAGTCTTAGCGCAAACGGTGCATTCGGCCAGGACCCCCTTGACTATAGTATCTAAGTCGGAAATAACGAAGCGCGCCTTCAGGGCGGCCATCGTCTTGGTGATACCGCAATGGTTCAACTGGCCATGATACTGAAGGACCAGATGACCGACGTCTGCGGTCTCAGGCACCACCAGGCGCCTGTTGGCAGTCTTGGCTTTGGAGGATTTGGCTAAGTACAATAGACCCTCGACTACTTCAAGGTCATTGAATTGAGCCCAGAGTGAGCGCATTTCCCGGCTACAACCCTGCAGTTCGGCCTTGGACAATGGCTCAGTCTTACACTGGACACTGGCGATTAGGCGCGCCATGTCAACACAGGAGTCCTGGGCATTCTGGGCCCAGATGAGCTCAGGTGGCACTTGGGATTCGGTTCAGGTTGACGGGATTCAGTCTCTGGGCTAGGAACAGCACCGCTAGCAGTAGCGCGGACATTCGGCGTTGGTTCAGCCGGGGCATCTGTGTCAGTCTGACACGCTACGCTAATGCCTATGGTCTGGACGCACACCTGACGCAGTTCTCTAGAGGGGGGCGTACGCCGGTGCTTTGGGTCTTGGTCCAGGAATTTCCCTTTAAATTCCGGAATCTGGCTGCACGTCGGGCAGTCAAAGTGATCGGCTCTGAATTTTGGCAGTCTACTAAGAGCGTCAGCAGGCACGTGGTCAACGCCTGGACGGTACTGGACTGTGAAATCGTATTCGGCTATTCGTTCTAGAGTGGACTGCTGGACCTTCAGCGGGTACAGTTCAATGGTGGCAAGCCATTGGGCCAGCATACCAGTGGCATGCTTCTTAGAATGCAGCCATTTGAGCGCGGCCGCGTCCACCCGGACAGTGAAAGGCTTGTCTAATAGATAAGGACGGAAATGCTCGAGCATCAGAACGAGCCCTAGCAACTCCCTCATGGTGGCGCAGTAGTTTCTCTGGCTACTGTTGAATTTTTTGGATGCGTAAGCTATAACTTGCTCTTGGCCATCTGGCCCGAGCTGGTACAGCACACCCCCAGTGCCGTCAAGCGAGCTATCGCAGTCCAAAATAAATTCGCGCCCTTTGGCAGAGAGGTCTGGATACGCCAGAATCGGTGGTGAACAGAGGCTATGTTTGAGTTCTTGGAAAGCCCGTTCATGATGCGGTTGCCATAGAAACGGAGCATCCTTTTTGGCTAAGGCATACAAAGGCGTGGCGATGATTGAGAATCGCGGCACGAATTTCCGGTAATAATTCGCAAATCCCAAGAATGATAGAAGCTGTTTCTTAGAAAGCGGTTTAGGCCAGTCTTGGACAGCCTGAGTCTTCGCTGGGTCAGCCTCAATGCCCCGGCTAGACACAACGAACCCCAGGAATGCGACCTTGTCCTTAAACAGCTCACACTTAGACGGCTTAATTTTGAGACCGGCTTTTCTAAGCTGCCAGAGGACCAGCGCGAGATGCGCGATCATTTGGTCGTTGTTGACAGCCTTAATGATAATGTCGTCTAAATAGATGAGGCTGACCTTCATCAGGAGAGGTCTAAACACCTTGTGCATCAGTTTCGCGAAATTGGCAGGTGCCGTCTTGATCCCGAATGGTACTACCTTCCAGCGGAAGGTGCCTTGGGGGCAGGCAAAGGCGGTGTAATCTCTAGCCTCCTCTTTGATCCCTACCTGCCAGTACGCGGAGGTCAGGTCAAGGCTAGAGAATACAGTGGCCCCGGCAAGGCTGTCAAAAGATTCTTCTATGAGTGGCAGAGGGAAGCTACACGGCTTGATGAGCTTATTGACGGCCCTATAGTCTATGCAAAGGCGTTGAGTGCCGTCCTTCTTCTTGACCAGAACGATAGGCGACACCCAGTCAGAGTCACACTCCTCAATGACCCCCTGTTCGAGCATCTGCGCTATGTTCTGGTCTAAGAATTCTTTTTGTGCTGGCGTGGTGCGCCTGTATGGTTGCGCAACAGGCTTGGCCTTAGGATCTATTAACTCTATGCCCATCTCGTGTAAATTGGTGTGGCCTAAATCTGCGTTTGATCTAGAAATTTGGCTATTGAAGTAGTTGAGCAGTTTCAAAACGGTGGCGAGTTGGCCCCTAGACAATTTGGCTTGGTCTAGTTGGAACTGCGTTGTCAGCCATTTGGCTAACTCCCTACTAGGCGGCGGCAGCTTACTGAGTTGGCTGGTGAGGTTAGCTACATTGTCCAGGCTAAAGTCAGACTCCTTCAGGGTCGTCTGAGCTATGACCTCATGACTATCTAATTCCTGGAATGAGGCAATTTCTTGCCCCCTAGTTATCTGAATAGGCTGTTCCCCACTGTTGAGCACGCGCACTAGTATGTGGTTAGTATCGCTAACTGAGTCTAGAGTCTTGGCTACCAACTGTTCGGTCTCTGGTCCGAGGATCCGGGACATGACTATACCGGAGGTGTACGGCGAAGAGTCGAGGACACGACTGGGGATCAAGGTTTCCGAGTGCGGGGGCAATTCTACGGTGCCGGCGGCCATCACTCGTCTGAGTTGGAAAATCCCCTTGTCCCCCTCAATGACTGGTACCGACACCCCTGCTACTAAAGCTCGGCCAGAGTTGAAGTCTAGCAGCATCTCGAAGCTGCGCAGGAAATCCATGCCTAACAGGGCTTCCGTGGTACAGTAAGCAGTGACTAGGAATACATGTTGTTTAGTCGTATTACCTAAGTTGATTTCGCAGCGTAGCGACCCTAGGATGTCTACCTGAGAGCCGCCGAAGGCGGTGGCACGCTGCTTATTGGCACTAGGCGTGAATATGTTATTGACGGGGTCAGCTGCGACCAGTTTGGCTTTCACGTCAGCACCCATGATGCTGGCATTGGCGCCTGAGTCTAGACAGGCCAGAACTTTAGAGTCTCCTACTCCTAGCTGCACGAAATAGCTAGACTCAAAGGTGTCAGCTGTGTACCCCCCTTGTCGGCATTGTGGATCACTGTCCCCTGGCTGAGGTTGCACATTACAGGCCTTGTCGTGCTGGCGCCCGGGGTCGACCTGGCGCTGGAATTTCACCCTAGTCCCCCTAAGGCGGTGCTGCTCGACTAGGCTACGCAGGCTGGGAGACAGTTGGCTAATGTGAACGAACAATTTCTCTGGCAGGTGCTCAGATTGGATGAACCCGTAATTCTGAGACCATGTGGCAATGGTTCCTAGTTCAGTCGTGACTTTTCCACGGCTGGGCTGCTGATTTTGGCTCCCCCGGGGCTGCTTTGGCGACTGTGGCCTCGGCGAGGGCGATGGACAGTCAGCGATCAGGTGATCGGTCTGGCCGCATCGATGGCAAGCCCGCGGAGGGCGAGGAGCTGGCCTAGGTTGTCTATAGGTTTGGCTAACTTGTGGTGGGCCCCCAGTGGGCTCTGTGCGAGCGGGCCCCTGATTGGTAGTGACAGGCGGAGTGGTCTGGCTTAATCTATTGGCTTGGTCGGTCACCATCTTCTCAAGCTCAGCGACCCTCTGTTCTAACGCTTTCTTCTCAGCGTCAGGTTCTATGGCACGAACCTTGGCTATAGTAGAAGGCACGTTCAGAAGCTGGCGGACCCCGACAAGATCTTTGGCCTTCTGCATCAGCTCTTCTGCAGAGGTGGCACTGTCGGTTTCCTGATCCCATAAGAGGAGCTTTTCGGCGAGGTCCTTATCCCTCAGCCCATGGCAGAATCTGGCCTTGAGTAGGGGCTTCGCTTCAGCGAGCGAGAGACCCGCTAGTCTAGAATAGGAGACCAGTCTGTCGAAGAAATCAGACATCTGCTCATTATGAGATTGGGCGGCAGCAACTAATTCTACGTAGGCCTTGTCCTTCTTCTTGGCATCGGTGTACCTTTCCCTGAGCAGCCGAAGCGCAGATTCGAAAGGCAACTGGTCACACCGGTAATTAAGATATACCTCTTGGCATTCGGCTGACAGCAAAGATACGAGAATGGCGGACTTCTGGTCCTCAGGAACGCGGCAAGTGGCTAGATACGAAGTAAGCTGAGCTTCCCACGTATCAAAGTTCATCTTCGGCTGATAAGCGATTGGAGGGCGAAGGCGTATGTCTGGCTTCGCAGGCGGCGAGGAATTTGGCGCTAATGGCGAGGAAACAGCGAGACGCTCTTCGAGCATCCGGTGAAGAGAGGCTAAGGTTTGAGTCAACAAGAGTTGCTCACTAGGAGCTGGCGCGGCGGCAGCAGCTGCGCCTGCTGGCTGCTCGCCGGCATCGACTGCGTCCTGATCTGGCACGGCGGCATCTCCGTCAGCCAATGACGCTGCGGCATGGTTGTCCCCGTTGTCGGACATTGTGTAAGGTTGAGTGAGACAAATGAATCAAGCGTGAACGAAAATAAGGCTCCAGAGAAAACGAATTGAGGTTGATGACGCGAGAGAGACGAGAGAGATTGCGTCCTACTAACAAAATACGTGCCTGACAGGGGCAAACCGCAAAAAGCCTATAATAGGGGAGAGTCCTATCACGCAAACCACCCAGACTAACTGTCAGGCAATAGTCCCTACAAACAATCAGCGCACAGCGTAACCTGGCGTGGCTTGGCACACGCAGCGGAGCTATCTTGGCAGAGCGTAAGCTCGAGCTCAACGCAGTTGACAGCGCGCGTTGCTCAGGGCGACGACCAGCGACGACTCGCGGCGACGAGCGAAGACCGGCCGAGCAGTCAGGACCCCTGGGCCTGACGTGGCACAGGCTCTCGTAGCCTTGCGGACCGAACCTCAGGCGTGGCACAGGCTCTCGCAGCCTTGCGGACCGAACCTCAGGCGTGGCACAGGCTCTCGTAGCCTTGCGGACCGAACCTCAGGCGTGGCACAGGCTCTCGCAGCCTTGCGGGCCGTCAGGCAGAAACGTGGCAGGCCGGCACTCAGTCACGAGCCGGCAGAGCTGAGCAGAATCTTGCTGACGCTTGGTTGCGAGCTGGCAGGGCTGAGCAGAAGTCTTGATGGCGCTGATTACGAGCTGGCAGGGCTGAGCAGAAGTCTTGATGGCACTGACTTAGTTGCGAGCCGGCAGTGCTGAGTAGGAGTCTCGGTGGTGCTGACTTAGTTGCGAGCCGGCAGTGCTGAGTAGGAGTCTCGGTGGGACTTCCAAAATTATGTCACGTTATTGGCGTAGCGGCCAGCTATGCGGTGACCCTTAAAAGGGCCGTTTTAGTCCCAAAATAAGTTGAAGTCAATTCTTGTAAAGCGGATTTTGTAGCGGAGCACTTGGCGATAAAGGCAGGAACTGCCGTAGTTGTCTTTATTGTTAATATCAGTATTAAGTTGGTTGTTACTGGCAATAAACAGACTATAGCTTTCTGGGCACTGGCGGCTGCAGCAATGGGTTGAATATAATTTGGATATGAAGTCAAGTGGCAGGCGAATGACACAATGGCGACGTGACGTGAGCAGTGGCTATGAGCACCGTGAAGGCAGTGAACCGTAGTGGTGAGTAGGCGTCGGTCGTGGCGTGAAACAGTCAAGTAAGTGTGTGAGCAGGCTGGCCCAGACAGAAGGGCCGCGGTGAGAAATAAGGAGGCTCGAGGCAGCCAGACAAACAGATAAGACAGCTAAGAGGCCGCAGGGAAGGAAACAAGGGACAAGCGGGGAGAGACGAAAAAGCGTGAGGGGTGCCCGCCGCCAGGCGGGGGGTTTAATAAAAGAGCGCAGAGGGGGGTAGCGCGAGCACGAGTGATTTCATTGGCTGGCGAGAGAACTTAAAATTATCGATCGTGCCAATTTTATACGGTCGCGAGAGAGGATAGCAAAATATACAGTGAATTAGAAATTGCCACAAAATCGTTGGGCACTACTACAAGTAAACGTCGCAATAAACGAATGGAAAAGTTTAGTTGAAACGGTGAAACTGAAGGGTTGAATGACTATGGAGAACAGCAGTCCAACGGCCCTTTTCGGGACCACCTTAAACTGACAACGTCACAAATAATATTGATATATACCATATAGAAATTTTTATTTTCTTGGTTACAAAAATACTAAAAATAATATAATGTTTGCTTTCCATCTTTTCAACCAACATGGTCACAGGCCATCCAAGTGATTTACAATTCGTTACCAGAGGCAATGAAACAATTATCCTAATTGTTTTTCTGTTATTGCATTTCTAGTTATTGTGTATTGCTATTTTTGTTTTATTGCAATGAAAACTATTATTTTAATTTATTTTAATGTATTGTTTTTATTTTATTTTAGCGATTTTATTGCTGTCTTTTAATTCAATAAAAACTGTTGTATTATCCTAATATATGGTTTTTCTTCTGAATGCTGCATTTTGTTATTGTGTAATGTGTATTATAATTTTTGTTTAAATTCAATCAAAACTTAATTTTAATGTATTGTCTGTCTTCTGAATGCTGAATTTTAGTTCTTGTGTATTTGGCTACTATTTTTGTTTTATAAAATGAATAAATTAAAACTATTGTGTTTTCCTATGTATATAACTTTTGCCGATCGGTTTTTACCGACGCTAAACCGACGTTAAAATGTACATAGAGGGAGTGGGGTGGCTGCATACTGGACGACAAACGGAATGGGTGGCGGACAGGGAATCCCCAAGGCCTTTCAAAGCGCCTACCAATGATCAAGCAAGGCAAACTGATGACTCACTCGACACTCCCCAGTAGATCTGTCTCTGTCCAACATACTGTTCCTATTTAAATGCATTGCCGATGTAAACTTTTGCCGAAGCTAACTTAATTTTCCCATTTAAATACATTGCCGACGTAAACTTTTGCCGACGCTAACTTAATTTTCCTATTTAAATACATTGCCGACGTAAACTTTTGCCGAAGCTAACTTAATTTTCCCATTTAAATACATTGCCGACGTAAACTTTTGCCGAAGCTAACTTAATTTTCCCATTTAAATACATTGCCGACGTAAACTTTTGCCGACGCTAACTTAATTTTCCCATTTAAATACATTGCCAACGTAAACTTTTGCCGAAGCTAACTTAATTTTCCCATTTAAATACATTGCCGACGTAAACTTTTGCCGACGCTAACTTAATTTTCCCATTTATTTTAAATACATTGCCGACGTAAACTTTTGCCGAAGCTAACTTAATTTTTCTTAACTTTAATTAAATGGGAAAATTAAGTTAGCTTCGGCAAAAGTTTACGTCGGCAATGTATTTAAATAGGAACAGTATGTTGGACAGAGACATATCTACTGGGGAGTGTCGAGTGAGTCATCAGTTTGCCTTGCTTGATCATTGGTAAGCGCTTTGAGTGGCCTTGGGGATTCCCTGTCCGCCACCCCATTCCGTTTGTCGTCCAGTGTGCAGCCACCCCACTCCCTCTATGTACATTTTAACGTCGGTTTAGCATCGGTAAAAACCGATCGGCAAAAGTTATATACATGTTTTCCTAATGTATAGTTTTCTTCATATTTAACATTAACATTCTACTGAATATTACACTATAGAATCAAATGTGCTGTAAAGAATTATTTGCAATTAAAAAACGTTTTTACTTTAGAAGAAAAATTAATTCAGTCGAAGTCTGTCTTAAGAGTATAGAAAATAAATAGTGCCAATGGTTGATTCTAAGTTATACCTTAAAGTAGTGCCTGAAGTATTATTGTGGTGGTACTTTGTATGTTGCAGGTCTTGTTCTGAAATTTGAACTATAGTTCTTTGGGGTATATATTTTTAAAAACTCAAATGTGCCTTAACGTGTAGTATATACAGTCAGAATTAACAATCATACATGTCCATGTGTGGAAAGTAGGCCTAATACATCGATGATCATGTATGGCTATTCCGCCATCCATGGAATGAGCATGAAACCATCTATGAACATGGATCGGTCCATAGATGATCAGGGATGATGCATGGATGGGCGCATGCATGGATCATGCATGATCTGGCCATGATTCCGGCCCTGGGTGATGTGTGGGTTCCCCGACAGATATTCACCCGACGGGTCTCCCTAAAACACGCCCCGCACCGCCCTGCAGCGCTACACATTAAAACAAATTGGACTATAACTGAAGACACTTCAAAATGCGTTTTCTGTTAAGCTTCAAAGTTTTTATTAAATTAAGTTTTTTTACTATGAAATATAAAATTCGGTGAATAATAAGTGATATTAATAATAATATTAATAAAAAATTAATAACATAATTAAATAATGAAAACGAGAATATAAAAAATAATAATAATATTTATAATAATAATTAAAGATATTTAATCAATTACTCGTACAACAAATAGTTTTCTTTGCAATCAGATCCTGCATTGACAAAAAATGTTATAATGTGTAGCGGTTCGGGGCGGTGCGGTGCGTGTTTTAGGGAGACCCTCACCCGACAGATATTTTTTCTTCGGGCAGATAATTCAAACAAAAATGAATTTATGTTTCGGGATACATTTCTTACTCTGACGCCATATTCAGCTTTAAAAATTTGTAAGCAGAATTTTTCTGACCCAAAGAATAAAAAATTGGCATGAATGCAAAGTGTGTCAAAAGACGAATTCATTGGCACCCCTAACAAACACATTTTGGAAGCAAATATCTCGGGAAATACAAAAGGGAATCATGTGTCTAAGATGTCATTGCAAAGCTGAGACATGCGTCAAGAAGTGATAAAAGTTTCAGAGCAAATGATTGAAGCATTGAGACGCAGCGATAAATCAAAGTTTTTGTTGATCAACGATCTTCAACCAAGATAAACCAAAACTTTGATTTATCGCTGCGTCTCAATGCTTCAATCATTTGCTCTGAAACTTTTATCACTTCTTGACGCATGTCTCAGCTTTGCAATGACATCTTAGACACATGATTCCCTTTTGTATTTCCCGAGATATTTGCTTCCAAAATGTGTTTGTTGGGGGTGCCAATGAATTCGTCTTTTGACACACTTTGCATTCATGCCAATTTTTTATTCTTTGGGTCAGAAAAATTCTGCTTACAAATTTTTAAAGCTGAATATGGCGTCAGAGTAAGAAATGTATCCCGAAACATAAATTCATTTTTTGTTTGAATTATCTGCCCGAAGAAAAAATATCTGTCGGGTGAATATCTGTCGGGGAACCCACACATCCCTGGGTGACGTCTCGACAAAGTGCAAGTCTTACATAACAGTAATTTAAATAATTACTAACGGACATTTTTTAAAATATCTTCCTAGAAACGAGCATCACGTTTTCTTCTCGTCGTGTTTCTATATACAGAGCGGTAAAGTTGATTGACAAGAGGCAATGGTTAGTGTCTCTATCGTTTTATGGTACACGTGAAACACGACGTCGCTCATTACCATTTGGGTCTCTTCATCATCTATATCGAAAGAATCTATGATAAAAAGTAAACTTGTCATCCATGGAAGCATCAAGAAAAAAATAGAAAAATTCGTAAAATTATCATGTCGTCACTTCACATCATTAATGTTTATTAATGAGTACTGGTCAGAGAGAGAACTGGTATTATTTTGACATCTATTGTCAAATGAAGACTGCATGGTTACTTTGGGAGCGGAAATCGATTTAAAACTTTCATAGGAAAGTTGAAATCTGCAGATTTGAAAGAGTTCTCACCTCCTCTCAGTCTCTTTTTCCCTATATTCCTACTCTACAAGCTTCTCCAGCATTTAAGTTTAACATTTCGTCACTTCTTTATATTCTTCTACCAGGCTTTATCATAGTTTGTCGATCATTCAGACATACAGATGTATAGTTTGACGATCAATAAAGTACATACGTATATACACAGCTATACGTACTGTATGTGTACGAGGTGTATACGAGGCGTACATGTATATCGTTTCGTCCGCTACCGGAAATATAATTAATCAACATTAAAAGCTTTGCGTCCCTGCGCCACTATATATAAAAGATTTTTTAATGCAGTGACTTAATTTGAACTTGAGACTTTCATCTGACGGGCAGAAAGAAACTCCCTATAGGACCTCATTTTATAACAATCGAATTGCACTACACAGGACAGGCATAAAAGAAAAATGCTTTTTACTGTGATGGCCCCACCACCACCTACTTGAGTTTTGCTCGTCAAGGATCTGATACTTTTGGCGAATCTCATGGTGCCGAATAATATATTTATTGCTAATTAAAAAAAACAATTACTGCTATACAAATTCAGCAATTTTTGAAACTGCTTTGTATCTCGAATTATCGAATCTTCTTGTGAAATAAGGTACAAAACAAAAAAATGTAAATGCTAAAGCACTCATAACTATGAGTGAATTCATTACTCATACACTTAAAAGGTAAACTGAAGACAAAACAGAGAGTTGAAAAGACAGCTGAAAGTCTTAATTAAATTGAATAAAACTTATTTGATCTTTCCGGTGTTTTACGGCTTTACTTTCAACTATCGTGGCTACAAAATGTTCTGAGTAAAAAACTGGCGACAATTTAACTCGAAACATTTTACTGTTAAATTTCACTTTCGCTTACAACAGGGAAGACAAACAGACCTTATATAGGTTTCCAACTTCTTCAAGTGTCATCGTCGCACGGCTTATGAACTGAGTTGTCTAAGGTAAATGATATAATATTGATAGTTTTATCTTCAACGAATTTCGTATATGTTATGGGTAGACGACGCAAAAAATATTTAGTTAACTTTTTGTCTTCAGTTCGTTTTAGGCGTTAGCGTTAGCCAAAGCATAGGGTACAGAAAACTACTAAATTTAAAACTTTAAAACCTCAGTGTAACGAGGGAATATTGTAACTTCTATCTAGCAAGCTAGTGTACTTAAAATGGATCTACTAACAATGGCAATGCACTATTGTGTTTGTCATTTTGGTGATTTTAAATTTTTGCTTAGGCAGTGCTTATCCCCATGGTACCGTGGGAATAATTTTCTGCTTATCTGCATGGCACACTGACGAGATAGCTGCCATTCTACCGGTACATATATATGCTGTACGTGAATAGTTTATAGCTTTTTGAAAGGGAATTTGAATTGAGGATACTAAGAAGCTGTTGATCTGGATCAACACCCCAACCAGCGTTTTTTTGCATAAAAAGGCCATTAAATCTTTACTTCTATTAAACAAATTGTCAAGCAAAGTTTTGTTGTCATACTGCACTTAAACCGTAAGTACTAATACTAAACTAAATTATTCCCACGGCATATGTAGAAGATGGGGCAGCTATCTCATCAGTGTGCCATGCGTATAAGCAGAAAAATTTCCCACGGTACTGTTGGAATAAGACAGAAATTATTCCTACAGTACTGTGGGGATAAGCACTGCCTTTAGCTTAATTCTGTGTGTGCCTATGCTAAAGCTAAGCCTAAGATGAATAAAATATGTCAAAAAGGGCTTTGCTATAAGTTAAGGCCTTACAGTGTTTTAAAATAAGAAACAAGCTAATATATTTAAAGTAGCAATCTTTAGTTAGGTTTTTTTGTGCTATAAAATTATGACTAAGACTGCCACAGAGTCAGACCAAATTGGCAATGGTAATGGCTAGAGTTCCGGCACCGGAACCTGTTTTCTAACGGCTATGGATCCAGTAGTGCTATTATAATACAGTTGAAACATTATGTTTTTCTTTCTACAGGTGGCTGATGTTGAGATTTTGTTCTAGATAAGATTTACAACGATATGATAAAATTCGAAACGAGATGCTTCTGATGTTCAGACTTCTAAAGATATGTTCTTGTCGTTTTTTATATGCTTCTATAAGGCACTGCTGGATCCATAGCCATTAGAAAACGGGTTCCAGTGCCGGAACTCTAGCCATTGCCAATTACAATGGCTCTGGCACTGGAACCCATTTTCCAACGGCTATGGATCCGGCAGTGCCATTATAATATAGATGGAACATTATATTTTTCTTTCTATAGGTGGCTGATATTGAGATTTGGTTCTAGATTAAAGTTTAAGACAATATAATAAGATTCAAGACGAGATGCTTTTAATATTCAGACTTCTTAAGATATGTTCTTAGCAGTCTTTATATGCTTCTATATGGCATTGCCGGATCCTTAGCTATTAGAAAATGGGTTCTGGTGCCGGAACTCTAGCCATTACCCATCAAGACTGCCACACCATAGCTATTACTAACTACTGATATTGAGGGGAGCTACCAATCTTCTAGCATTGCTATTCCTCTCGTAAGTTCCTCTCATAGCCTTGTCTTATTGGCTCTCCTACCCACTCATCTCCTCTAGCACAATCCAATAACACATTGAGCCAAATTCTTCCCCTAGCTCTGCCAAGTATGACAGTTTTAATGTGACAGTTTTGGTCCAGATGTACACTAATTCAGTAACAAACAAATTCGGCAACAAAAATTTAATATAGACATTGACAAATTCTGCAAATGCAAATTTGGCAACAAAAATGAGGCAAATTTGGCGACAGATCTTTTCATAGCTAAAGACAAATTAAACCAAATTAGCTAATACATGTATACATGGCTTTCTTAAAATGCTTGTAAAAGTTTATTAATGTGAAGTAATCTACAAAAGTGTATTAAAATAACCAAAAGTGTCATTTGTCATTTTTCTTTGCATGGTGTATTTTTGCAAATCCCTTTCCCCAACATTATAACCAATAGAAAGACCTTATTAGGCATACAAAAAATAAGTTTCTTGTTTTTTTACAAGTCATTTTTTGCTTACAAGACCATCTAACCTAAAATTAATAAATATTTTTTAGAAAAAAAAACTTTTAGAATTAAAAGGATAAATGATAGATAAAACAAACTCAATTAAAAGGGAAAGCTAATATGCCTTGAAAAATACCATTGTACTACAAGACATTATACATATTTTTGCCTTGGGCACATTTATTTCAAATAGCTTCGGCTATAAAACGGCGTGGCATATACAATTGTCTTTCCTTTATTAATTATTAATATTAATTAGTTGTTTTTTGTTCAGTGACTAGACAAATAGTGACATGGTTATTTGTCCAGTTATTGAATAATAGCTATGTTTCCCTATTCATCCGGGTAATATTGCAAAAATAGGCATTTTGTTATTTGTCTAGTAAAATTAATAATGCTTAAATATCTATTTTACAAAAACTACAAGGGTGAATATTCTTGGACTTCATAGACTTCTTACTTGTATCTTTATTATGTTGTTATACAAGGGATGTCTTATACAAATAATGCATAGAAAAGGTACACTAGTATACAAAATATTAATCAAATCAAGAAATATAATGGGTATGATACGATTACGAATATAATGAGAAAAAAATACAAATATGTGAAAAGGTCTTAAAATCTAGAATATTTATCACTAAACATATAGATACTTGTATTAGCAATTTAACTGGACAAATAGCAAAAAGGCTATTTGTCTGGTCACCAGATAAATAGCAACTGCCTTGAATTTATTATATTAACTAATGATAGCCACAATCAAGTCTATAATCTGAATCATAGTAGTGTGTTGTGCATGCAAAAATTTGGGAATGCATTGGCCTTGCATGCCAAAAGTAGGCATGCACAATTGGCATGCATCACTCCTAAGAAAAAAGTGCACATATACACCTAGCATGCACTTTATATAATCATGTGGATGAGTTATTATAAAATAGATAAAAGATAAAAAAGTTCATTTTCAAGTATAAATTCCAAGTTATTTGGAAAAACATTATAAAATGAACAGTTGTCAAGTACTATTTGTTTAATTGTTTTGCTTTTATAAAGTTAATCCTTAAGTTATAAGAAAACTACTTTTAAGTGACTTTAGCCAAGAGCAAAATTAAGGCAAGTAAACACTACTTCTAAACTTCAAAACTTGTTATCATATATTTGAATTTAATACTAGAAAGCTGCCAAAAGTCTATGGCCAAAGTATTTTGTTTTTATTGAATATAAACATACAAAACAGAATTTGGCTATTCCTACACAGACTAGAATTGTCTAAGCTACTACTAAAAGGATCATAGACACATTTGACAATCACTAAGATAGTATTACTTTTTGTTTAATTTTGTTAAAATAGTTAAATAAAATGTGTACATATCTAACAAATAAATGTTTTATATATTTATGCTTATTATTCTAGGTGATTATAAACTATAATGATGTAGAAAAAATGCATCATGTCATATATAATAATATTATATTTTCTACTTATTATGACATAAGACACTAATTTAAGTTAGGGTCTGTAATAGATCTATAACATAATCTTTGAAAAGCATTACTTAGATAAGTTCTACCTTTTAGTCAGTAATTTTATGTTTATAGTAAAAATATTTTAGTCCTAATGGCTAAAATGCAATAAACATATTTCATCTTACATATCTATATTTTTAAACAAATTCTTCTTGCAATAAATCTTCTATTTGAAATTGTCATAATGATTTTTTACCATTTTAGACATAATGCTTTGCATATCAAACTATTTAAAAGCATAAAATTGCTTTTTGGTTAAAGTAAAAAATTTTCATTTTTAGTATATGATGTTACAATTTAATGCTACTATTGTACTTAGTGCCATGGAGGTATAAAATAGATTTTTTAAATATTTGCTATAAGGTATATTGAAATATATCTAAGTATTTAATTTTTAATATGAAATATTATATACAAATGTTTTGTATATATTTTCTTTATTGTTACTTTTTTAAAATGTTCATACACTTATGATTCATATTGTCTAACAATTTATCAAATTATCATGAATATTATTAGATTATAGTCATATATGCGCAACCTCCAAAATTCAGTCAGCTGTGCAACTTAGTTTAAGCAAAAAATGCAATATAGTTTTTGGCCAAATATGTAAAAAACCCTAAAGCAAAATTAATACAATTTTGGGTAAATGGCAAGAGTAACTATGATTGTCTTATTAAGCCAAAATGCCTCATTATCTACTTAGTACTACTTGGGTATTTATTTGGGTGGGCATTTTTGCAAATTACCTTGGTTGGCTGCCAAATCAGTCAGCCAGATTGGCTAACTGTTGCGCATGTGTGATCATAGTCCTTTGGTCTTATATATGGCAAAATAACACTATAAAAATAAAAAATCACAAAAGTGGTCATAACTTATTTATTTTACTAGACTAATTTTTATTAATCTTAATTTTTTTAAAAACCTCTCAAATAAATCTATGCTATGAAATGCAAATAGTTACAATTTTTTTAATTTAAGGAATCTCATTAAAAACCTTACCATAGAAATTGCTTAAAACATTGTTACTACATCATTTCTTTGGAGGAGTATCCAAAAATTAGTGATACTTTTAACTGTAGCTCTTGTTCTATAGCTTCCTGTGAACAAGAAAACAAAAGTTATACCCACAAAAGTAACAGCACAGAAGTCAACTTCTGTACTCATTCATTAAGAAGGCATCAATAAATGTCCTGTTTAAGCAATACCAAAGCACAATTGCAAAATGATGCTCACTGTGACTGACTGAAATTTGTCTATGGACAGGATCATATGCAGAAAAATAAAGCATTAAATTCATTACTTTACTTGCAAACAGAGGAGCTTGCATTTTGCGATTCGTTCATGATTTCATTGCCTATACTTGACAACACACATGGATGTGCACTCAGTTGTTGCTCAGCAAAGTGCCATCTTCATTCTTTGGGGCGCTGGCCATAGTGCCTCAGAAATTCATGCAAAACTTTGCTCTGCACATGGATCCTTTGTGGTCAGCAAAATGACAGATCAATCAGATGGGCAGATCAGCATCAGCCATACGTTCATCAACCTAATGTACTGGCAGACTCCATTCTGGATCTTCTTGACAAGGACTCCCAAATTACCATTAGAGAGATTGCTGACAAGTTGGACAAGCTGAAATCAACCATTCATCATAGCTTACTTGGCATGGATCTCATGAAGCTTAGCCTATAATTTGTAACTCAATGGTACAGGTACTGCTACTTTCATGGGTATAACTTTCGTTCTCTGGTATCAATTTTAAAAATTCAAAAAGCAGTCTGTAGAAAAGATTTGCCACTATCAGTTCATAAAATTTTTAATCATAGGAAGCTATAAAACAAGAGCTACGGTTAAAAGTATCACTACTTTTTGGACACCCCTTGTATATAGTGGTACACAGCAAAATTGAATAAAAAAGTTTGTATCACACTGTAGAGCTCAAATGGGAGCAGAATTTTTGGGATCGGGTGGGATTGGGATTGAAAATAATTTCGGGATTTGGGATTAGTATTCGGGATTCTGGAATCCGGGATCTGGGAATATATTACTTACTAACTAATGAATCAAGGATTCAAGGATAGTTTTATCTGACTATCTATGCTATTCAGCCTTGATCGCACAAAAGGCAACTGTTCCGCATTAATGTAATATTGAATTGCATTAGTTATACTGCTTTTTTCTTGTAAAATTCTGTTTCTAGAATTTCTTCATGAAAAGCCTCATAATCGTTAGTTTGTTATTTACGAGTACAACTCTTTACAAACCTGTTACTAAGTAAAAATCTGCTGCTTTATTTGGTGAATTCAAGGTCAAACTTTCAACATATTTATAGTTGCTGTTACAAAAATTAGCTTAGTATTGATTACTGCTCTTGATTGTTGAAAGCATCATCTTCATTATCAATCTATTGTGCTCCTGAATCCCGAGTTCTCTAAGCCTTCGGGATCCCAATCCTGAATTCCCGAAAAATCTTTGGGATCCCGAGAATTCAAGATCGAGATTGGGATCCCATTCGAGCTCTATATCACAGTGGTATACCCAAGCCAAAGTGTGTTATCAAAATATACAAAGCATGAATTGCATTTTTGTATATTATAATATTTTAAACCAAGAATTGATAAATATGCCAATGATAGCATATTTAAGTAAGTAAAACATAAAATCTGAAATTGCATTTTCTAAAACTTTTGAATTGATTCTAATTTGATGATTTTGAAGGTGATTTAGACTAAAGAGAGTTTTTAATTTTAAATGCATAATAAACATGCTTGGGCACAACTTAGAGATTTACTTAGCCATTTCTATTGGCAACACACATGTAAGTTGCTATTGGAAGGAATAGTAGTCAGATGATTGCTCTCAGCCAATAGCAACTTACATGTGTGTGTTGCCAATAGAAATGGCCAAGTGATTCCCAAGGTTGCGCATGTATGATAATAAAGGTATAGATATTGATTTATTATTTTAAATCAGTTGCCTATATTTTATTAGATTTAATATTAATGCCATTATAGCTATAGAAAACATAATATAGTCATAAAATTGTCAATAATGAATATATTTGTACAGAAATTTATAATTAGCTTTGTGCATAGCACATTAAAAATATGCTAAAATATATCCTTGTGCAAAGCCAAAGGTTTTAGAAATAGAGATACTATACAAAATATAAATAAATCATCACTTGACTGAAAAACTGATGTTATTATTTAAATAAATTTGTTAATTATAAAATTATTTAAAGTGCAATAGATGTTTAATTTTTTCTATTTATTTGTTCTCCATAGTCTTATTCTTACTATATTATTTAGTTATTTTATTTACTATAAGTCATATTCTTATAGTGTCATAAGAGGAAAAACTAAATTGGGAAGTTGGTAGATAAAAATAAAAAGCTATACAAATTATTTGAAATATTAAAAAGGGACATGGGTAAGCATTTTAAGATATAATATTTTTGAATTATGTAAATATTGTATTGGGTATTAGTCATATAAGGTGAAACATCATAACATGTTAGATATAATAACATATTAGATGTAAAATATTGGATCATGTTTGTGTTTTAATTTTTTTAATAAGAAAAATGTTTAATAGTAATCTATAAAAACTGTAACTAACTATACATTGTTTTTGTTATAGAGTTACATTTGTTGTGTAAGATATATCTTTAAGTTATCATGGGTATTCATAATTTATTGTATCTGGCCATAATTCTTCTACCCCTATCATATCTTTAGGTTTTAGCACTTATTTTAGGCTTTGTTTATGTGTTTAAGTCATGGTTCGTATTGGTTATCATAAGGAAAACATGTTAGTAGAAATTACAAGAACAATATTAAATTCTTAGCAGTGATTCGCTATGCATTATGCTAAAGTTTTTGAATATCAAAATTACATTTCTGTATTGTCAAGCAGCTGTTTTTTAAACGAGTCCAGTGCCTATAATTTATATATCGCCTTTACACACACAAGCAGAAGTTTGTACTATTGCACACCTGATTTATTATTTTAGGAAGAAAAGAGAATTTGGCTACTCCTACACAGACTGGAATTGTCTCGACCACTGCTAATAGGATCATGGACACATTGGACAATCACCTGGATGGCATTACTGCCAGCGCTAGCGTGCAGCTTTACTCGGAGGCTTTCCCTCCTCTGGCGACTGGATCGTCAACTGAGCTGAATGGCAACCATTGGCCTAAGGCGCCCTCTAAGATTGCCCCTATTAAAACTTCGGTAACCACCCAGGTAAAGCTGTTGGTAAATTCTTGGTTTTTTAAAACTTAAAGAAGTTAAAGTCTTATATGAGCCTAAAATATTTGCTTTCATAATTATATTCTTGCTACCAGATTGTTGAGATTCCATTTGAGGAGCGGCGCTTCAAGGATACGCAGAACGAGTTCGGCTCGGACCAGAACAAGATCTGCGCCCAGGTGCAGCAGGAGCACGAGGTGAAGATTGAAATTTCCAACAACGCTCGGGCCCGCTCCCTCACTCTGTTGGTTACTGGCCGGTTCGATAAGGTTAGCAACGCCGTTTCCGAGTTGCGCAAGCGTCTGCAGACACAGGCTCAGGTGAGTTGTCACAGAATGGCTTATCTTGCATGCTTGCCTTCTTGATATTGTTTGCTTTGAATTTCTAGGGTTTGTACACCTATTTCTTCCTTTATTTAGACTTATCTAGCTTACCTACCCTTTCTTGTATGTGTGCTACCCTACCCTAATCTTTCAGCTTGTGTGCTACCCTCCCCCAGTCTATCAGCAGGTGTGCTACCCTCCCCCAGTCTATCATCAGGTGTGCTACCCTTCCCCAGTCCATCAGCAGGTGTGCTATCCTCCCCAGTCTATCAACAGGTGTGCTACCCTCCCCCAGTCTATCAGCAGGTGTGCTATCCTTCCCCAGTCTATCAGCAGGTGTGCTATCCTTCCCCAGTCTATCATCAGGTGTGCTATCCTCCCCCGGTCTATCAGCAGGTGTGCTACCCTTCCCCAGTCTATCATCAGGTGTGCTATCCTCCCCCGGTCTATCAGCAGGTGTGCTACCCTTCCCCAGTCTATCCTCAGGTGTGCTACCCTTCCCCAGTCTATCAGCAGACAGCAGGTGTGCTACCCTTCCCCAGTCTATCAGCAGGTGTGCTACCCTTCCCCAGTCTATCAGCAGGTGTGCTACCCTTCCCCAGTCTATCAGCAGGTGTGCTATCCTCCCCCGGTCTATCAGCAGGTGTGCTATCCTTCCCCAGTCTATCAGCAGGTGTGCTATCCTTCCCCAGTCTATCAGCAGGTGTGCTATCCTTCCCCAGTCTATCATCAGGTGTGCTATCCTCCCCCGGTCTATCAGCAGGTGTGCTACCCTTCCCCAGTCTATCATCAGGTGTGCTATCCTCCCCCGGTCTATCAGCAGGTGTGCTACCCTTCCCCAGTCTATCATCAGGTGTGCTATCCTCCCCCGGTCTATCAGCAGGTGTGCTACCCTTCCCCAGTCTATCCTCAGGTGTGCTACCCTTCCCCAGTCTATCAGCAGACAGCAGGTGTGCTACCCTTCCCCAGTCTATCAGCAGGTGTGCTACCCTTCCCCAGTCTATCAGCAGGTGTGCTACCCTTCCCCAGTCTATCAGCAGGTGTGCTACCCTTCCCCAGTCTATCAGCAGGTGTGCTACCCTTCCCCAGTCTATCAGCAGGTGTGCTACCCTTCCCCAGTCTATCATCAGGTGTGCTACCCTTCCCCAGTCTATCAGCAGGTGTGCTATCCTTCCCCAGTCTATCAGCAGGTGTGCTATCCTCCCCCGGTCTATCAGCAGGTGTGCTACCCTCCCCCAGTCTATCATCAGGTGTGCTACCCTTCCCCAGTCCATCAGCAGGTGTGCTATCCTCCCCAGTCTATCAACAGGTGTGCTACCCTCCCCCAGTCTATCATCAGGTGTGCTACCCTTCCCCAGTCTATCAGCAGGTGTGCTATCCTTCCCCAGTCTATCATCAGGTGTGCTATCCTCCCCAGTCTATCATCAGGTGTGCTACCCTTCCCTAGTCTATCAGCAGGTCTGCTACCCTTCCCCAGTCTATCAGCAGGTGTGCTACCCTTCCCCAGTCTATCAGCAGGTGTGCTACCCTTCCCCAGTCTATCAGCAGGTGTGCTACCCTTCCCCAGTCTATCAGCAGGTGTGCTACCCTTCCCCAGTCTATCAGCAGGTGTGCTACCCTTCCCCAGTCTATCAGCAGGTGTGCTACCCTTCCCCAGTCTATCATCAGGTGTGCTACCCTCCCCAAGTCCATCAGCAGTCTATCAGCATATCAACATTAAACTGATCAGCAATAACTCAACCCGGTCCCTCAGTCGGAAGTGACCGTCCCCGCCGAGTTCCACCGCCACCTGATCGGCAAGCAGGGCGGCGTACTGAAAGAGATCAAACTAAAGTCTGGCTGCGAAATTTTCATCCCGCGCGAGAACGATGCTAATCCGAACAGTATTCGCCTAATTGGACCGAAGGAGAACATTGACAAAGCCCGGCACGAGATTCTCTGCATCTATGACGAAGTCTCCAAGAAGGCCACCGAGCGCCTCGTGATACCAAAGATTTACCATCCGTTCATTGCCGGGCCCTACAACCGTCAGCTGGAGAAGATTATGACTGAGAACGGCGTTCGCGTCAACATACCGCCGGTGCACGCCCAGCACGATGTTGATATAATTCGCGTGTCAGGCGAGAAAGACGGCGTTGTCAATGCCTGCCGGATTATTCGCCAACTGTACCAGGACGCTTTGGAGCGCTGCCAAACGGTGAGGAGTGTTTCCTATGTTCATATGCGCACGATATACCTAGACTAGGGATCGGCAAACTTTTTTCCTTAAGGGCCAGAGAGAGAGGCGAGGGAATAAAGTGGAGAGGATACGATAAAAAGGGAGAGATAAAATAGGAGAGGAGAGAGGAGAGAAGAGGGAAGTGGAGAAGAGAGAAGGGACACAAACCTTTGTGTCTCTTGAGACACCATCATTGCACTCAAAATTCCAATTAATTCCCGCTAGTTAGTCACGTTACCCGTCTGCTGCTCCATCACATCATCAATTTTGTTTTGATTCCGCATTTGACAGGTTAACATCGAGGTGTCCAAGTCGCTTCACAAATTCGTCATCGGTCCGCGTGGCGCCGGCCTTCAAGAGATCCTCGAGGCCACCGGTGTCAGCGTGGAGGTGCCGCCAGCCGAGGATCCATCAGAGACAATCGTGCTCCGCGGCGAGGGCACCAAGCTAGGCGTTGCTCTGACCAAGGTGTACGAGAAGGCCGACTCCTACGCTACCTGCACCGTACTGGCGCCAACTTGGATGCACCGGCATCTCATTGGTCCCGGCGGCGAGAATCTGCAAAAAGTTGTCGGTCTGCCTACGCACAAAGCCCAGATTAACTTCCTGCGCGGCGAGGACAAGATCGAGATTGACGGGCCTAAAGAGCAGGTGAGGCTTTTCAGAAAATCAGACCCCTGATTTACACCGGCCGTGCGACTTGCTTTTTGACCACAAATTTGACACCTTGACCACAAAACGGCGGGTGTAACTATTACCCGTAATAAGGCTAAATGCCTCGTCATCTAATTAGTACTACTTTTATTTTCGTGTGGCCATTTTTGCGACTTACCTTGGCTGGACCCCTCGCAAGCTGGCTGTATCGGCCGGGTATTGCGCATGTATGCAACCAAATATTCTTGTTTTTCAACAATTTATTGTAACTAATAAAATATAAAAATCCTGATTCCTCTCCTAAACAAATTTCCCAGGTTGTTGTAATTCACAAGAACCTCAAAGCCTGGGTGGACGACTACGTGAAGCGCAACACCATGGTTGAAGTGGCCGTGCCGCGCGAGTTTCATCGCCATATTATTGGCAAGAGCGGCGGCACAGTCAATAAAATTCGCGAGACCACCGGCTGCACCGTTCGAGTGCCGGCCGACATCGACGGCGAGGACGTTGTCCGAATTGAGGGCGAGCGCGACAAGGTGAACCTGGCTCGCGAGGAGCTGATGCAGATTGTCAACAAGCAGGCCAACGAGCGCTCCAAGGATCTCATCATTGAGCACCAGTTCCATCGGGCCCTCATCGGCCAGGGCGGCGCCAAGATTGCCGAGATTCGCGACAAGTACCCGGACGTGCTGATCAAATTCCCCAACGCCGATCAGAATAGCGATGTTGTCCAGCTGCGCGGCCCGCGCGACCAGCTCGCTAACGTTGAGAAACTGTTAAAGAAAGCGCACACCGATTTGAGGGACTCCAGCTACGAGGAGAAGGTTCGAATTGGCAAGGCCTATCACAAGGACATTATTGGTCGCAAAGGCCAGACTATCGCTAAAATACGCGAGGAGACAAACACCCGCATTATCATGCCGGACTCCGGGTCCCAATCGGATGTCATCACTGTTATCGGTAAACAAAAAGACGTGCAGAAGGCTGTCCGACAAATTAACGACATTGAGAAAGTGGCCGCTAATATTGTGGAAGAGGTACGCTTACTGTTACCTGCAACCTTTTACCTACCCTCTCCCTAATCGTATTTTTTTACCTTTGGCCCTCCTCAAGTTTCTCATTACAGCAAATTATCATCCCCTTAAAAGACTCCCCTATTCCCCTTTAAGCATCTCTCTCATTGGCCTTAACACCCCCTTGAGAGACTTCCCTATTCCCCTTTGAAAATCTCCCTCATTCACCTTATGAGACTCCCCTATTCCCCTTTAGAAATCTCCCCCATCCCCTTTAGGAATCTCCCCCATCCCCTTTAGGAATCTCCCCCATTCCCTTTAAGAATCTCCCCATCCCCTTCAAGAATCTCCCCTATCCCCTTAAAGAATCTCCCCCATCCCCCTTAAGAATCTCCCCATCCCATTTAAGAATCTCCCGTATTTCCCCTACGCCCCCTATAAATTGCACCCACAGTAATAAATCACATGTGTGACACTCCGCAGGTCGTGGAGATTCCGGCCCGCCTGCACCAGGGCCTGATCGGCCACGGTGGCAAGCTGATCCGCCAGCTGCAGGACCAGCACAGCGGCGTACGCGTGCACTTCCCGCCGGCCTCTCAGCCATCCGATCGCGTCACCGTGCGCGGCCCCAAAACCGAGGTGAAGAAAGCCAAGGCCGCTCTGCAGCAGCTGGCCGAGGAGCGACTGGAAGACAGTCAGGAGGCTGTGATTCACGCCAAGCCCGAGTTCCACCCGTTCCTCATCGGCCGGCAGGGCCAGAATGCTGAGCAGCTGCGCAAGGCCACTGGCGCCAGGCTAGTATTCCCTAGCTTGGACGAGCGCGGCAAAGAGGGCGGCGATATTATCACCATTATTGGGCGCAAGGAGGCCGTTGCTAAGGCCAAGGAGATGCTCGAGAAACAGGTTGGCCCATCATTTTGTCTAATTACGAGTTGGATGTATTGAAATTGTTTTTAGTATCTTCCATTCTCAAGGGTATAAAACACTGGATAGATTATATTTTATAGAGAATTATAGAGAGCTAGGGGATGTAGCCTAGCAGGGGGTTGTGGCCTAGTGGTCAGAGCCTCGGACTCACGACTGAAAAGTCGGGGGTTCGATTCCCGATCCTACTGGAACAATT
Organism: Macrostomum lignano; assembly: GCA_002269645.1. NCBI lineage: Eukaryota > Metazoa > Platyhelminthes > Macrostomidae > Macrostomum > Macrostomum lignano. The sequence continues at coordinate 307,462 of NIVC01000671.1, forward strand.
TGTGTCCTTTAGCAAGACACTTAACTCTGCATTGCTTCAGTTCACCCAGCTGTAAAATGGGTGCCCGCATTAGCTGGGGTAATTGAGGGTGTGTGGCGACCTCCCAGTCCTTGGACTGAACAGCCGTACGCAACCTTCAGATGCGCCGCGCAATACCTGCGGCTGAGCTGTCGGTTGCACATCTGGCCCATTAGGGCAGGTGTAATCAATTATTACTTTATTATTATTATTATTATTATTATTTAGAATTTAGTGATTCTCTCTGAATCTCCCTCGGTAGACCTAATAACTAATGTACTTTGCTTTCTCCAACTAGGTGAAGGACCTGGAGAACACCACCGAGGAATCTGTCGAGGTTGATCCCCGCTGGCACAAGGCTTTCATGGAGCGCCGCGGTTTCTACATCACCCAGATTAGTCAGGACTTTGGCGGTGTTCAGTTGAGCTTCCCGCGTGAGCCGGGCAGTTCCCGGGTTGTTGTCAAGGGACCGAAAGACTGCGTCCAGGGCGCCATCGCCCGCATCCGCGAGATTGTTGACGATCTGGCCGCCCGCGTCACCATCGAGGTGGCCATCCCGGCCATTCATCACCGCAGCGTGATTGGCCGCTCCGGCGACAATGTGCGCGACATCTGCGACCAATTCGACGTGAGCATCAAATTCCCCGAGTTCAACAGACAGCAGTCGCAGCCTAGCGACGCCAACGCCGCCCCTGCAGCCGCTGAAGTCACGGCCAACGGTGGCGGCGAAAACGCCGCAGCCAGCGGCTCGGAGACCAGCAGCAATCCGGAGGGCTCCGGCGATGCCACGCCGTCCAAGGCGGATCTGGTGTCCATCAGCGGCCGTCAGGAGCAGTGCGACAAGGCCCGCCAGGCCCTGCTAGACCTGGTGCCAATCGAGGAGCAGCTGGACTTCCCGTCCGAGTTTCACGGCCAGCTGATCGGCCGCAACGGCGAAGGCATCCGGCGCCTGACTAACGAGCTGAACATGGCCATCACTATCCCGAGCAAGGCTGAGCACATCGTGCTCAACGGTACGCCGAAACGCGTGGAAGCTGCCAAAATCCGTCTACAGGAGCGCCTGAATGAATTGGAGGCCGAGAAAGCCGACCAGGAGGCTCGCAGCTTCGAATGCAAGCTGGACATACCGGCCCAGTATCATCGCGAAATCATCGGGCCCAAGGGTGCCAACGTGCGCGCCCTGCAGCAGAAGTACGAAGTTCGCGTCAACATACCGAATCCGGACAAGAACTCTAACGAAATTGTTGTTATCGGATATCAGGACAAGGCCGAGGCCGCCGCTAAAGAGTTGATGGCCATTAAGGACAAGCTGGAGAACCAGGTGTCGGCTGAACTGTTCATCACGCACCAGGTGCACCCAATCATTATTGGTGAGTGCACAAGTTCTTTTTTCGTGCTGTTTCAAGTGACGCACGACTTGGCTAATCTGGCCCGTTGATTCCTCAGCTCCTACTATATTTAGATCCCTAATCCCCTGGTCCTGAACTGCTTTAGCTGGAGTATAAGGCGCCAGCAGCTTTTCCTACTGTTACGCCTACGCAGCTGCTTACTGAAGATTGCCGTGCTATTAATCCTCGCCATCTGCTGCTATTTATCCAACTAGGCCAGCGCGGCAAGAATCTGCGCTCCCTGATGGAGAAATTCGACGTCGCTATCGACATGCCCGGTCGGAACGCGCCGCCAGACGCGCAGAACACTGTTGTTGTTCGCGGCGCCCAGGCCGATGTTGACAACGCCTGCGATCACCTGCTTGACCTGGCCGGCGAAGTGATTGACAGGATGATCGAGCGCGGCGAGCTGGACCCGCGCTCGCTCCGTCCGGACGCCGCCAGCGAGCAGGCCGAGCAGCCAGCCCAGGCCCAGCAGCAGCAGCAGCAGCAGCCGCAGAAGCAGGGCAAGAAGCAGCAGCAGCAGCATGGCGGCAGCGGGCCGGGATTTGTTGTTCGCGACGCTCCTTGGGACCAGCAGCAGCTGGCCTCTAGCGAGCATTTCCCGTCCATTGGCGGCGGCAACGGCGACCCGGCCCCGCCGCCAGTCAGCGGCAACGGCACCGCCAAGCCGTCCGCCTGGTCCCGGGCCAAGTAATCATAATTAATTATTATATCAAGCACTAATAACTGGAAGGCAAACCTAGAATAACAATTGTTTTTTCTCGCTTCGCTGGGTGGCGGTTAAATAATGATTTGCACTTGAAAATTAAGACAAAAAATTCAGTAAACACAGACTCATTATTTACAGTGTGATACGACTCAACTTCATTACTTATGAAATTGCTTCTCATCAGATTTTCCTTCATAAAAATTTCCAACCCTTAAAAATCGTTTTGGTTTTCCCTCTTTATGCCCAATTTTGTTTCCATCCAGCAAAACAACAAACAACAATTGAAGAAATAGAACATGTTGAATTCTGTTGTCTTAGCCAATATCTGCGCTCATTGTTAGATGATTTTATTATTATAAAAGAATTATTATTAATACTATATACTGTAGTATGCAGCATTGTGCACTGGCTTTATGGATTGCCGTAAATGGAAACAAAGCTGCTCAGCGTACACTGCGCCTCTATAGCTGCTCCTGTAGGGACAGGGTGAGGTGTGTAGAACGCACGTGGCGCCTATGCTATATGCAAGTTTTAGATTAGCTGTTTGCAACACAAGCCAGCTGCAAATTGAGAGCCAGTCAGGTCCTGCCGGCTGTTTTTCTTGCCATTGCAGTTCGCAGCGTGACTAGCAGATTTCCTAATAGTTATCTAGTTGCAGGCCTGTGCGTCATGCGACTGCGCCCCCGTGCGGCATGCACACTTCTTTCTCAACTCTATTGTCCACCCATTTCTCTCTATTGCTTGTCAGGCTTTCTTTAGTTAGTTGTGTTGGAATTCTTCAAAATATGTAGATTTGGTGGCCTAATCTGCTGGGAGAGGAATTTCGTTGATAGGGCTTTTTTAGTGCTGTTTTTTTATCGCCGCCGCCTAGGGGCTTGAAAATGTCACTGTTTTCTCATTGTTGCCCTTGCCACTGTCTTAGCTACGGCTATCAAAACAAACGATGTGGAGGTGGGTGGGATGGGTAGTAGGGAGAGAATTCCCAGGGCTTTGAGGCGACCTTTTCTCCGTATGCCGCATCCTCTACAAGCTCCCTGTCTGTTGCGATGGGAAGAGAATGAAATGAGCTGCCCATTGTTCTTCAGGCCGTACACTGACGCTTCCCTCTTCCCCTTTCAGCTCCCCGTCTGAAAATTTGCCTCATCTCCCGCGCATCTGCCTGTTCGGGTTTTGCTTCATTCAACTAGCTGCTAGGGCTGGCTAAGGCACTTGTTTAGAAAGGCTGCAGTGCACGCGCGAGAGAAGGTGGGCGGGCGATGAACAATGCCCGAGCCTGGGGAGATATTCAGCTTTAGTTAGACGACGAAGCTGGGGAATGAAACTGGTAGCAAATTGAAGGGCGGGCGGAAGCTAACTTTTACAGAATTAGAATGTAATAATGCCTACAATAGTTGCTGAGCTGCACTAGTTCTATAGCGGAGTTAAATCCCATGCAAATAACAGTAGCGCTGTTTAAGGCGCACTCCGGATATTGGCGCTAGCAAGCTCTGCTCTATAGTCATGGGGCATTTTTTCTTGCCCCTCGTGCGGTTTTGTTTCTGTTGATCTAGGTGGCTGCGCTGCCGGCACAACAGCTGTACAGTGTACCCGGCCTCCCGTCATGTCCGCTGTCTGTTAAGAGTCCTGCTGGGGCGAGTTGCTATCGATCCTGCTCAGCTGTCTCCCTGTCTCCCAGCCCCGCTCCCCTAAAAAGTCTAGAGCTTTTGTTGGGAGGCGCAGGCTTCTCGAATTTAGACAATAAAGGCGCTTAGCGAATATGACTTGGCAGTTTCGCTCTCTAGCCCAGTCCAGGCAGTGTGTTAAGTCCTTTAGCACCCACTGGCTGGGGGGGGGCGATTGCTTGTCTACCTTATTTGACTTCAACTTGTATTTAGTAGCCAGGCCGAGTCAGCAGAAACCGGCCCGCCCCTTCCTCCGCCTTCAAAGTCAAAGCCAGGCGATTTCTTATCTGCAGCCTGGCACACCGCGGCTCCCCTCATGCATGGCCAACCTCCCCCTCCTTGCTCTCTCTCTCTCAAGTGACTGAGAAGCTTTGGCTTTGCGCGTTTTTTAGGACCCCCAAGCAGCGCTAGTTACATTTTACTCCCAGCCAGCGCGCGTTCTCTTCTGCTCAGCTCTCGCGCTTTGCAGTGCCGCGATAGCGAGGGGCAAAATAACTTTTGCTGACTGTAGGCGGCCAAGGCGGAGTTGGGGTTGAAAATTTAACAGATCAGCACAATTTTTCACAGTCAGCGTTCGTTCACGCACTGCTGCTTCTGGCGCCGAATAACTTTAAACAGCTTTAAACTCCACTTATACTACTGACTAAATCACACACTTGCGTGTTGAGCGATTAATAAATATTTGAATTGCTACATCAGATGCGCGCAGCAATAATCAGCCAGCTCTATTCTCTCCGCGATTTTAGTTCTGTGCCTTTTTCTGTCTAGAATAAAATTGCTCTAATCTACATTTATTCAACTATTTTTCAAACCAAAAAATGACCTAATTCTCTTTGGTCTGTCGTTAATTTTTCGCTCTCGCTCTCTCTCATTATCATTGCTCAATCATTGCTTGACTTCGTAGTCCCCCTGTTAGTCCCTGTCGCCAGTCATATTCTTGAATCGCATGGATTGGTCAAATTAAATCTTTTCTGATTGTTATCATTATATGAATATTTTATATCGAAAATCTATTGGTTGTAGAGATCTGCGTTTTTCTGGCGAGTTTAAGCAAAGCAGGATTATCTTTTTTTCGACAGATCGGATTGCTGCCATTTACTACTGTTATATAATACTAACTTCTGTTCGTCTGTTCTGTTGTAGTTTTGCATCCTGAATAAATTTTTTCATGACCTCGTCAATTATATGGTCAGTAACTGGCATATATTTTACGCTAATTTTTCAGATTCATATCTTGAATTAATTTTATTGGAGTCCCTGTTCTGCTTTCAGTTCTCTCTTCTCTTTGGGGGAGGGGGGGGGGGGCGGCTTCTAATTTAATTGGCGGGTTCAACTGCCACCCCTCTGTAATCGGGTGGCGGGATAGATTAACATTTTTACTCTGATTAATCACTGCTTATAATCTACACATGCCTGTTGTTTTGTCATTTGTTCTAGATTTAGCGCATCATAATTCTCATAGTTCATAATGCGTCACGTGCTCGGCCTTTAACTGACAATAATTATTGACAAACAAAAAATTCTCTTTTTCAAGTTTGTCACTCCCACAAGCATAAAAAAACATTTTTTGTGACTTCTTCTGCGAATATGTGCCACCCCCTTTCTGCATAACTCCTTGTCGCACTCGTAATTAATTGTGTTTTTGTGTTTAATGACCCCACACTGCGCATCATATGTGTTATTACTAATTGTTATTTAGCAAGCAAAACTGGCACTAAAAAACTGCGCATGCTTGACAAACAAAAAGCAATTACTATTTGTGATCCTTGTTGTAGCTTTAGTCCGTGCGTCGCACTATCATTTTTTATCACTGAGCCGCTGTGGGAGCCTGACAGATTTTGCGGGTGTGCAAAATAGTAGATTGCTAGCAATCGGTTTTTGTTGTTGCATAGTTGAAAGCCAAAATATAGTTGCAGGGAACAATAAAATAACAAAGCTGTATGAGTTCATAACCGCCAATGCAATGAGTCCACTATCTAGTTCACCAATTGGCACCGGTATAATCTACCTTTTACTATATCCAGGCAAAGAGGGCTTGCACGTTTCTTTTGTCGATCGGCATATCAAACAAGTTTGCATTTTTTTCTATGAATGAGAATCGCCTGATCAATAAACAAATTTGATTTAGGCAGTGCGGCGCTCGTCTCATTAAAACCCCCGTTTTGGTGACGCCTGGTTTAACTGGTTAATTCGTTATATTATTAATTATAAATTTACGCATTGGCGCGTTGGCTTGCCGAGCCCAAGATCGTACATGTTACGCTATGCTATACTAGCACACACTACTATATCATTGCGTTTTTCCTCAGTTTTTGTAGTTTTAAACTCTGGTAATTTTGGCTTTTATTTCGCTTAATCCGCATCGTGTAACTGTGTCACCGATCCCCACGGCACGCTCTTACAACTGTGTCTTAAAAATGAAAACCAAAAATTATTTTCTTTTTTTTGAGACTGGAATCAAAATCTATCAAAAATGTTTAATTAACAATAATAACAATACACGCGCGGCAATTGAGACACTTGAAGTAAATCGTTTGATACTGGTGCTGAATAAACTAGCGCATCTTAATTCCTGCTTTTATTTCCTTAAAAAGAAATCTTTCAAGGTCGCCAAGGCCGTCAAGATATCCATCAATCCTTTCGCTAGGAATTAAGAAAGAGCCTTTCCGAGGTCAAAAGCGAGTACATGTACTGGATTCCGATAGTCTGATATCGTACGATACATTATTGAGCAGTAAAATGTTTTATTCGTTGTGTGCGGTTCATTCGGTAAATATAGCAAGTTTATAAATCACATGTATAGCTCTTATACTCCGCAACAGCTATTAACCCCCTCACGCTGTCACGAGGCACAACAGTTAGTTGAGCAATGTCTTTGTGCAGATTTTCTGCTGGGCTGGACACTATTGGGTAGAAATGATAGCTAACTCCATAGAATTACATTACAACAGGTTTGATATTTATTCTTTAAAATGTTTCTAGCAAAAGCCAAGCCCGAGTATTGGTGGCGATTAATGCAAATGCATATAGTGTGTCAGTGTGATTGTCTGACTTCAATTCTAACCGCGCTGACACAAGCTAATTGGTATATAATCGAATACTGTATTATTATTAATATGTACACGAATACGAATCAGTATAATTTGATGTGAACAAGTTGGAAGTTGCAGGTCACATCATAAAATAATTGTCGAGCAGTTTAATTTTAATCATTTACTTGTAGTAGTAAAATATGTGTTTGTAACTCTATGCCGTAGGAGTCGTGAAATGCTGTTATGTTCATGTACGCATGAGGTAGTTACTAATTCAGCTAGGATTTTTATAATTATATGAAAAAATAGATATTTGTTAATAACGTCAAGTAGCTAAGGAGGGAAATATTGAGTTGACCGCCGTAGGACTTAAAGATTAGTATATGATTCTGAGATGAAACCAGGTTCGTTGAACGATTTTCATTTGGTAGGCCTAACAAAAAGGATGTATATTTTGCCAAATAAGTTCCTTCCGTAACTTTATTTGTGTTCTCAAACGTGCTATAGCTGAAAGAAAAAAACCACCAATTGTTTGTTTTAGTTGGAACAAGCCTACTTTGAAATTCGAATCCGGGGTCTCCTTAAAGTTTACACGCTCCGCACCGCCCCGCAGCGCCACACATTAAAACAAATTTGACTATAACTGAAGACATTTCAAAATACGTTTTTTGTAGGCTTTAATTTTTTATTAAATTATGTTTTTTAGTTTAAAATATAAAATTCGGTGAATAATAAGTGATATTAATAATAATATTAATAAAATAATAATAATTAAAATATTGATTAAAGTTATTTATTCTATTACTCTTACAACAAATAGTTTTCTCTACAATCAAATACTGCATTGACAAAAATGTTATAATGTGTAGCGGTTCGGGGCGGTGCGGTGCGTGCGCCCCCTTCTATTGAGCCAAGTATTTACTGCATTTTTGTTAATATAATGCAGCACTTAAACTTTGCCAATTGTTTATCTGTGATCTACTGAATACTTTTACTCTTGTTTGAAGCTAGCTGCCTTTAAAAATAGTTATATTGCTAATTTTGCCGATTTTTTCATATCATTATACTAATAGTAACAACAGCTAGACAGGTGCTGTTTCTGGGTCGCCATCATAAGCTCGAAAAATCACATCGTCGAAAACAAGGCTCCATCACAAGCTCGAAAAGTCACAAGCTCGAAAAATCACATCGTCGAAAGTTTAGCAAACATCATCACAAGCTCGAAAAGACACAAGCTCTAACCCTAACCCCAAGGCACTAACCCTAACCCCTAAGGCACAAGTACCCTAGCCTAACCCTTGAACCATAACCCTAAGGCACTAACTCTAACCCCAACCCTAACCTAACCCTAAACCCTAACTTAAAGGCACAAGTTCTAACCCCGACCCTAACCATAAACCCTAACCCTAAGGCACAAGCTCTAACCCTAACCCTAAGGCACAAGCTCTAACCATAACCCTAAGGCACAAGCTCTAACCCTAACCCTAAGGCACAAGCTCTAACCCTAACCCTAAGGCACAAGCTCTAACCCTAACCCTAAGGCACAAGCTCTAACCCTAACCCTAAGGCACAAGCTCTAACCATAACCCTAAGTCACAAGCTCTAACCCTAACCCTAAGGCACAAGCTCTAACCCTAACCCTAAGGCACAAGCTCTAACCCTAACCCTAAGGCACAAGCTCTAACCCTAACCCTAAGGCACAAGCTCTAACCCTAACCCTAAGGCACAAGCTCTAACCCTAACCCTAAGGCACAAGCTCTAACCCTAACCCTAAGGCACAAGCTCTAACCCTAACCCTAAGGCACAAGCTCTAACCCTAACCCTAAGGCACAAGCTCTAACCCTAACCCTAAGGCACAAGCTCTAACCCTAACCCTAAGGCACAAGCTCTAACCCTAACCCTAAGGCACAAGCTCTAACCCTAACCCTAAGGCACAAGCTCTAACCCTAACCCTATTCGAGCTTGTGATGGTGGATGCTTTTCGACGATGTGATTTTTCGAGCTTGTGATGGGCCCCCCTGTTTCTCTGTTCAAGGAATATATATTTAATAAATCGCAAAAATTTCATTAGAATCTTTGTGAGTATTAAAACATGTGAGTATTGTCGCGTGTGAGTAGTTACTGGCTTATTTGTTGTTTAAAGTAATTTGCAAATACATTAAGTGCATTATGTATAAATATTCATACCGAGTCTACATGTAGTTAACAATAGTTGGACCGATTCCTAAACGAGTTGACAGCCCAATTACTGCCTGCAGCTGATGGCGGCCAGATCGGCAGCTGGCAGCAGCAGCCAGGAGAGGCCGCTCAGTCGACCACCGGAGTTGCACAGGTTTCCTTTGGCAACAGTGCTGCCCATTGCCGCTGGAGTCCATGGCACTGGCGGCTGACCAAGCTCGATACTTTGCTTTTCTGTAATTGTAGTTTAGCGTCACGATTTTGTCCTTTATTGCATTGCTGCGCTAATCACAAACTGGCCATCAGCAGAAGGATTAACCAACATTTATTTCATTTGACAGTTGAATTAGGACTCGTTAAACGGTTTCGACAGGATGAAAATTGTTTCTCCGACTCAGATCGATCGGCTTCCTCTTTCTCTCTCTCTCCCTCTCACTCTCTCTTGGTCTCTCTCACGCTCTCTCTCGGTTTTGGGCGTAGTCGATCGGTATTCCTTCTTGTGGGGTTGCCAGTAGTACATGTAGTAAGGAGCGACAGCAATATGGGACGCCAGCATCTTGAAGCGCCAGTACATGTACATGTAATGTATACCAGTCTCCATAATTGAGGGGCGCCAGTAATGAGCGCTAGAATTGAAGGGCGCCAGTAATGAGCGCTAGAATTGAGGGGCGCCAGAACTACTCGAGGCACCATTGTAATGAGTAGATATAATTTTAATCAATTTGTGGTCTACGAGAATTGACGCTCAGAATTTGCCAATCTGACAAATTTTTATTCTTGCATCTTAACTGTTACAATTATCAACAAACAATTTTTTGTATATGGACTTTAGAGATTTAGTATAGTTGGATAGAATATGCAGTAATGCTCGAAAGATGATAAGGAGTTCAGCTTCAATACCAATGAAAATATAATGCGAGCGTAGATCACGTGACTGGAGTTAAAAGAGAAAATAGCCGTGTTCCGGTTGGCTTCAGCCAAAGTGGAGCGAACCATCTTTTACGTTAATACGCGACCTGTCTACTATTAGTAGCTAGTACTCGTACGTATAACATTTTTTGTCATCAGGCCCGAGTTTGATTTAATTATTTCACCAATAATAATAAATTGAATATCCCGCACCCCCTGTTCCAAACTAGCCCACATATTTTGGAAAAGGTATTAAAGATAATACATTACCAATACCATAATATTATTATTATACATAATGTCTTACTTTTAATTTGCCTCTGAGAAAAGAAATGTAAATTTCTCAACAAGACACCAAATTTTTTAATTAAAAAATTATAAAAAAATTCTTCTCTATATTTTATTTTTATTTTCCAAAAGCTGTTGATATTCAGGGGAGAATATAATTTATCGTTATGGATTAAATAAAGTGTCAATACAGTATGCTTTATATATATTATATATAGATACAGTCTCATGTTGTTAACATCAGTTGTAGAAGTTCATGATGAGTGTTTCCAAGGTCAGGTTGGCAGCCCAATTACTGCAGCCTACAGCTGATGGCGGCCAGGGCGGCGGCTGGCAGCAGCAGCAGCAGCCAGGAGAGGCCGCGCAGGCGCTCACCGGAGTTGCACAGGTTGGTGCGGCAGCAGTGCTGCCCGTTGGCGTCCGAGTCCACGACATGAAGGCATGTGTCGCTGCACGTGCGGGTGACAAGGTTGAGTAATTTAACTTTCTGCAATTGGAGTTCAGCGTCACGAGTTCGCCCTACATCAATACTTGTTGCAAACTGCTATTGATAAAATCTACAGCGAGAACTCACCCCGCAGTAGGTGCAGCCGGTCACTGCGGACACTTCGCTGCTTTTGAAAGTCTCACTGCACAGTGTGCAGGTGTAGCAACTGATGGCCTCAGCGGTCAGCATGGAGGCTGCGGTATTTCAACGGGGAGAATTAAAAAAGATTAGATTACTCATACCATATAGATTGCTAAGCTACAATACCTGCATCAGGGACAACTGTGTTTTGGTCTGCTAGTCACGGCTCGAATATATGTCACATGAGCACGTAGATAGCTATAGCTGGCAACTAAGGCGCTTGTAGCTAAAAGCGAATAGAAATCAATAGGCCTTCAAGTTTTTTCTGCATGAATTGAGGCGTTTCTTGTCCCCCTTTCTAGTTGTCCCTGACCTGCATTTACCTCCGAGCACAAGCAGTAGCAGGGCGACGCGCATTCTGTGGCAGGTGCAACAGCGAACGGCAAAATATGGCTATGGAATTGAAGGCTGTTTGAAGCTCGGCTTGGCTGGGTGCCGTTGCCGCTCAGCGCGGGAGTAGTTATATATACCTCGCAGCTCCAGAGGTTGCTATGGAGCTGCGAGGGGTTGGTTGCAAGATTCAAGCATCTGCTTCTAAAGGTTGCAGAGAGGCGGGGGATGGCCCCAGCTTTCTGTTACGCAGTTTTCTAATTGTCCTATCGGCTTGGCATTCTATTTTCAAAAGAATTTGACGCAGTCGCTTGCTAATACGAGCCAACTCAGATTCGGACTCGTCTACAGAATCCGTGAGACTATAAAAACTTATTTAGTCCCACGCAGGGGTAAAAGCAGGCGCCTCATCAAGCAAAAATACAGAAGCGATAGCTAAGGTTTCGCGGGCTCGCCTTGCTAGGCGGCGTTCTATCTCTAGCTTATTGTGTGCACTAGGAAAGCCATAAAACCCAGAATCTCTAGCCAAAACGAAAGGCTCCAAAAACTCTCCGGCATGGATTCTGTATGCACACGCATTCAAAAAGACAATTTCTTGGGCCAATGCTCCTGAAAATTTTGGCTCTGAAAACAGCACACCGCGTGTCTATTTAACAGGGCTTCAACTACCCCAGAGGGTCCTCAGCACCGACTTGGGGCTGCTCCGCTGCTCAGCGGGGAGGGGGTTGGTGACAGTTGGATTCGGAAAGTTAATTGCACGAGCAGAGCCAAGCCGAGATTCCAATTAATAGCCCCAAATTAATGTGGACTGCACTTGGAATCGAGCCTGGGCCGCTGGCACCTCAGAGCGCCGCGCTTGACTACTGGGCTACGCCCCCTTCTACCTCGTATTGAGCCAAGTATTTATTGCATTTTTATTAATATAATGCAGCACTCGCACTTTGCCAACTGTTTATCTGTCTGTGATCTACTGAATAATTTTACTTCTGTTTTAAGCTGCCTTTAATAAAAACAGTTATTGCTAATTTTGCCGATTCTTTCATATCACATTATACTAATAGTAGCATCAGAAAGGTGCTGTTTCTCTGTTTTAGGTTTGTATATTTAATAAATCGCAAGAATTTAATTAGAATCTTTGTGAGTAATAAAATTGTAGCACGTGAGTAGTTATTGGCGTATTTGTTCTTTAAATAATACGCATTAAGTGCGTATTTATAAATATTCGTACTGTAAGGTTGTGTTTGGTTTGGGCCGTCGGGGGTGGGTGCTGCTCTATTAGTATATGTACTTGCATCTCGCTCTCTTCTCTGTGCATGCCCGCCACCCCAGTTGGGTGAGTCACTTTAATCGATCTATTATCGCCGACTATTCAATCGGTCCTAAATTATCGTGGATGAAAATATACTTTGTAATTTTACTGTAAAAGTCTCGTCTCTTACATTGGTGGCAGCAAGAGCCCAGTGCAAGTGCACTAATGGCCAAGAACACGTACCTTCTACCGCCAAAGTTCAGTGGAACAGACGGCACTGACGTGAGAAAGTGGCTGCGCATCTTTGAGGATTTCGCCAACGATGCGAAATGGGACGACGCGACCTCAGCGTCGAAGGTGAAGCTGCTGCTCACGGGAGAAGCCCAACTGGTCGTCTGGGACCTAGCCGAGACAAGACAAAATAGTTTTAAAAGTATAAAGGAGGACCTCACAAAGTTTTATGGAGGCAAAGCCGACAGCTTTAAGGCCATGAGCGACTTCTACGCAAGGAAACGTGGAGGTGCCGAGACACTGCGTGAGCTCTGCTTCAACCTGAAGCTGCTACACCAGAAAGCCAGACCAGAGGACTCAATTGCTCAGCGAAACCGAGATGTGCGCTTCAAGCTTCTGCAGCTGCTCGAGGCCGACATTCGTGACAACCTGCTTAAGGCAGAGAACGCAGAGACCTGCAGCCTGGAGACTCTGCTGCAGTGGGCGACTCAGCTGAAGGAGCTGGCTGGGCGACAGTCGTGGCGGCAGTAGGAGCTGTCGGCACTACTTCAGCAGCCGGACCGGGCGAGGACCGCCTGGACCGACTGGAGAAATGCACGGAGGAGCTCATCGCGAGGGTCAGTGTGCAGTTTGTTATCTACACTCGGTGTCACCGTTGAATTGCCTTGAAAGAGCTAGACGTTCGCTGCGAGCTGAAGCCGGCAGATGTCAGGCCTGTGTCCGTGGACGCTCCATTCTCGAGCTGTTGGGAAGCGTGAGCATTGCATTGCGTGGGATCCTTGGCCCGCGGCCCTACCCCGCCCGGCCCCTAGCCCCATGCAGCCAGCCAGGGCCATGGCCAGGGGGTTCGATCATCATCTGCCATATCGTCATCTAAGCAATTCGACGTAATCTACTGATCTACTACAGTATTGGTCACTTCGTCATCTTCCAATAAATTTAAAGGCACTCAATGAGCTTGGTCACTTCGTCATCCACCAACTCTTACGAAATGTCGTGACTTCTTTGGCTACCTTGAGGCTCTTCATATTGCTTGCTCTGATTCTAGAACCAGAACCATTTTGTAAAGTATAACTTTTTGTCTCCTAAACTAGAGGGATATTAGTGCTTTAAAATTGTGATTATTGAATGGCAAAAGCCAAGAAGAAAGTAAAAAATTGTGCAAAGTGAGGCTGTTACGGCAGTCAAACATTCAACAAAGTTAAATAGTTATACTGCTTTTTTCTTGGAAATCCGAACCGATTCTGGTTCTGGAATCGATTGCCGTGAAGAGGCTCCTTATGACAAAATTTTTGACGAAACGCCATATCATTTTAGTTCTTTATTTAGGCCTTTTAGTATTAGCTACCCAGCCTACCCTTTATGTTTTTAGCCATTTAGGTGCTTACACCATTTTTCATAATCAGAAGCTGACAAGGACTAGGCCTAGTATTTGCAACTTATCTAAAATTAAAACAATATAAAATCTTTAATTTGTTACCAAATTTTCGAAAAAAATAAGTCACAAGTTTTGCCACCTACCCAAAAAGGCAAAAACAATGTAAAAGCTTGAAAAAATAAGAAATTGTCCAAAAGTTATCGATTTTGCAAGTTATCCTTAGCAAGTTACAATAATAATTTTACTTAACATTTGCCAAATTTTTCTATCTGTATCAGCCATTAGTTGCAATTTTGCATTTTATTAGAGTTATACTATATATGCATTGGGAAATTATTGTCTTAACAAAATTCTGCCAATTGCACCAATACCAATAAAGTTGACAAATTTATAATTTTCCTTAAATTGTCCTTTGACACAATTGGCATATAGGCTTCTTAGACTTAGTTAAGATATAATTATGCTAATCAACATATTACTAGGGCCTATACCAAACAGAACAAGACACAGGGTTATAGAACAGTTACAATTATACTACAACAATGCCATACCATCTGCATGATCATCATCATAAACAAAGAAATTAATTAGGCATTTAGATAAATTTGAATATATTTGTAATATTGTAACTTCTAGTTCTCGTCAGACTTGTATTTTTGTTTTTTCTTTGCGTCATTAGTCTTGACACTGTCATTGACATTAACAATGTATTTGTCATTAACCCACAAAATAATTAATGCAAATTTGTTAATCTGTTAGTTCAAAAAAATCTTAATGGCAGTCCATTAACGTTAATGAAAAATCTTAACACTTATTAATGCTTATTAACAGATTAACACTTATTAATGGACCAATGCCCAACATTGCATAGGCCTATAGTTACTGCAACTATGAGTAAATATTTGAACTTGTGCAAGTATTAAGATGTGGCAATGACATGGCATGGCAGACATCAATGTTATGTCTGACGTAGCAGTCTTCTTGTATGATACAGAATCCCACCGCTGAGTTACCAAAGTTGTCAAAGGTGTGATTCTTCTGCCTATTCAAAATCCCACTACTGTTACCAAAGTTGTCAAAGGGCTAACCTTCTATAAATACAATGCCACCAAAGTTGTTACAGGAGTGAGTTTCCCTCTATTAATGTACTCTTGTATTAATGTACTTATACTTATTGGTAGCGTGCCTATTTCTTTATCTATTTCTATATTGGTAGTGTCTATTTATCTTATTGGTAGCATCTGTACTGTACACATGTACTGTACTCTTTGGCCTGAGCAGTCTAATGGCACTGTCTATTCTATTTATTCCTATAAGTTCTCTCCCAGTCCTGGGCATTCCCTGGATCACAGGGTCACAGCCTTATGCATTTTTCCTGCCCTGAGGCAATTTATACACTCTATGAGGTTACTGCCCTAAGGCAATTCTCGCTCTTTTAGCAGTTTCTGATACTCCCAATAAGGGGCTTAATACTCTGGAAAATGAGTAAGTCTTTTTCTTGAATAACTGATTATTAAATTTGCTTGAAGTCAAACAACCATTTGAGAAGATGCCTTCTTGGCCTGCTTTAGGGCTTCTATTTATACCAATTTGTCTATATATTTAAAACAAACTTTAATTTTGTAGAATATTATTGACGCACACAACATTTAAACAAAGTTATTATTATTTGGCAGAAATTCAAATACTGTATTTTCTAAGTAAATAGATTGTTCGCGTACATACTACACTACCTCATGTCCATACATGCGCAACCCCCCTGATTTACACTGGCCATGCGACTTAATTTTTGACCAAAAATGCGACTTACCTGTAAAAGAAACCCTAACGCAATTTTGGGTAAACGGCAGGAGTAACTATGACTGTCTTATAAGGAATAAATGCCTCGTCATCTAATTAGTACTACGTCCGTATTCTTCAGGCTGGGAATTTTTGCGACTTACCCCTGGTCCACCACAATTTACGGTGGCCAGATCGGCCAGGTCGGCCAGCAGTTGCGCATGTATGCTCATGTCTATGGTTACTAGTCTGAAATAGCTAAAGGCTGTCTATAGGCCTAGCAAAAACCTGCAATCACTTCCATTTTTAAAGGATTAAGATAGGAAAGACTAGGATTCTGAAAGATTTCTTGCTTTGCTTGCTTTCCTAAGCAATCTTGATTGTCAATCTTGAGCAACAACTCTTCTTGATCATGGCTAGATGCCCTGTACTACTACAGTATCCACTAGCATAATTCCAATTGTGGATGTTTGACCTGCAATGATGTTGTTGTTTCTATGGTGCCATTGCCACCTATGCAACACCTTTAACAACATACTTTTTTAGGTAGCATACTACTACAATGTCTAGGTGCAACCAAATGTGACATAACAAACTCATTAACTATTTTTGCTATTTTAAAACTTCGTTAAATTTGATAACAAATTTTAGATTAGATTAGTTAAATTTGAAAAATAATTAAATGTGCAAAACTAGAGTATTGCCACTAATAGTACTATTATTAAATCAAGTTGATATTAAATGCATATAAATTATAAAATATGCTATTGTGTTAAAATCAAATGATTCAAGTTTTTTTACTATTTCTTTAAATTTATAAGCATCAGAGTCACTACTAGTCTACAACCATGGCTTTTTTATTAAAGTGCTCTCTTGTGTGCCTTAAGAAGATTATTTATTCTTGCTTTTTATATCTTTGGTTATTTTCAGAAATCTTCATTTGCCCAATCATATTCTTGCCATAGCTTGCAACTTGGACATTTTATTATCATTCTTCATTGTCTAAAAGCTTTATAAGTGGCAAGTCAGCTTAAAGTATAGGGGCAATCTTTAATTCAGCCATGTTCTTTGGTTAAATTGAATTGTAGCAAGCTTTGGATGATAGTTGCAACCAAAATTGCTTAGGTATTGAACTCTCATTGGTATAGATAGTTTCAAAGTATTAGAATCAGAGTCGCAACACAGTGCCATTGACATCCTTGGTCAAAATTCAGAATTTCAAATTAAAAACTGGGATTCCCATTAGCATCAGTCAAAAAATCATAATAAAATAACATACAAATAGCTCTCATCTCTACTTACCCTATACATTGTTAAACCTCTCTGACCCACATTTTGCAGAAGTGAGAAGTCTTAAAATTCCAAGAATCGCAGTAGTTATTTAAATTTATATTGATGTGTCATGGCATGCTATGACACAAAAACATAGTATGGCATGTGTTAAGGCAAATGCTCAACTGTCTTGATTTTATCATGTAAAGTTGTTGTGTCTCAAACAGCTATATTGAATATATTTAATACACTTCTAGCTTAGCACTTGCAAAATAGGATTGTTGATTGAAATTTTGAGATACTGAATTTCTGAGATTTTGGAATTGGGATTAGAATCCCATCCTACCTAAAGTTTGAAGCATTAATTATTGTTACTTACCTTGTATTGTAGATTGTTTCACTGATATTTTTTATTTGCTGCAGAAACACATTATTAACAGTGAATTATTTAAAGAAATTCACAATCAACAGCCAATTAATTATCAAAGCAAAGCAATGCCACACCGAGAAGAGCAGATCGCCCGACTTCAGCGCGAGCTCTCAGACCTGAAGCTACATTATCATCAGCAGCGGGTCAGGGCCTCCATCACCATTCCTGAGCTGGTGCAGTACATCACCAGCCATTCCAATGAGGATGCTCTAGTCAACCCGACTAAGGATAATCCGTTTAGTCCAAAAAAGTCTTGCGAAGTTCTTTGAAAACTATGGAAACTGAATCATGAATGGTTGAGGTTTCCAACTATTCAGGGTCACTAGAGTGTTGTCCTTTTTGTCCAATGTTTACTGTGTTTCCAATGTGTCCAACTTCAGTTTTCAGTCACAGGGCTGTCAGGGTCATTGTCAGCTGGATATTGGATGTGTGTCAGTTTTCAGTCACAGGGCTGTCAGGGTCATTGTCAGCTGGATATTGGATGTGTGTCAGTTTTCAGTCACAGGGCTGTCAGGGTCATTGTCAGCTGGATATTGGATGTGTGTCAGTTTTCAGTCACAGGGCTGTCAGGGTCATTGTCAGCTGGATATTGGATGTGTGTCAGTTTTTGGTCACAGGGCTGTCAGGGTCATGGTCAGCTAGATATTGGATGTGTGTCAGTTTTCAGTCGCAGGGCTGTCAGGGTCATTGTCAGCTGGATATTGGATGTATGTCAGTTTTCAGTCACAGGGCTGTCAGGGTCATTGTCAGCTGGATATTGGATGTGTGTCAGTTTTTGGTCACAGGGCTGTCAGGGTCATGGTCAGCTAGATATTGGATGTGTGTCAGTTTTCAGTCACAGGGCTGTCAGGGTCATTGTCAGCTGGATATTGGATGTGTGTCAGTTTTCAGTCACAGGGCTGTCAGGGTCATTGTCAGCTGGATATTGGATGTGTGTCAGTTTTCAGGCACAGGGCTGTCAGGGTCATTGTCAGCTGGATATTGGATGTGTGTCAGTTTTCAGTCACAGGGCTGTCAGGGTCATTGTCAGCTGGATATTGGATGTGTGTCAGTCATTTCCCAAGTAAACCAAGGAATTCGTTCAAATTAAATTAGATTTTTTTATTTTCCCAATCGTGCTTTTTCATTTCTGCTTCTAAAAGTTTTTTTGTCGAATTCAATCGCAACGAATTCTCAGTGCTTTTTGGTCGTTTTCCAAATGTTTTTGCCTGCTAAGTTGTCAGCCTGTTTACCCATTTCAATATTTTATTAGTCCTTTTTATTTAGCCGGAGTATATAAGACTCCAATTCCGAAATTGCTTACAGTTACGAAGCATTCGATTTCCGTGTGCTAATCAATGTGTATTTAATGATTAATCTGTTTCGCACTTACTAATTCCTTCTGGCTTATTTTTGCGGACTAATTAATGTGCGGCAATTGTCCACTGATTCATTTACACCATTTATATAATTTTTGTCGGCTTGTAGTTTCTTGGATAACCCGGAAAGTTTATTGGGTTTTGCTAACTGACATCGTGCAATGCATATCGAACTCAACTATAGCCAGGTATCTGAGTCTTTTCTTTATCAATGTTATCAGCTATTTAGCAATTTACATTTCCTACAGTTTACCAATGAAAATGACCAAATCCCAAACCGGAAGTCCTACAGTTTACCAATGAAAATGACCAAATCCCAAACCGGAAGTCCTGCAGTTTACAGATCTAAAAGACTAAATTCCAAACCGGAAGTCCTGCAGTTTACAGATCTAAAAGACTAAATCCCAAACCGGAAGTCCTGCAGTTTACAGATCTAAAAGACTAAATTCCAAACCGGAAGTCCTGCAGTTTACAGATCTAAAAGACTAAATTCCAAACCGGAAGTCCTGCAGTTTACAGATCTAAAAGACTAAATTCCAAACCGGAAGTCCTGCAGTTTACAGATCCAAATGACCGAATTCTTTATAACTTCCTAGTGGTATAGTCGATACAGATATAAGGCCGCCACACAGTGCTGATTGACGTAGCAGAGCCGGTTTAATTAAAACATTCCAGCCCAGCTTCGTAAGCCGGTGTTATGCTAGATGGAGAAGCCGGTAGTGTTTTAAGCGGCGGCGCGTTGAGGCAGCGCGGCTCGAGTCGGCAAGACTCTGAGATGCAGCAGCAGCAGCAGCAGCCTTCTAAGCAGCTGCATCAGCAGCTTCATCTACAGCAGCATCATGCTTTGTCGGAGTCAACCGTTTCCATGGCGCTGCAGATGGCTCCGCCGCTGGCCGTGGCAGGCCTGGGCATGTCTCTGGCCGGCCTGGTGCTTGACGAGCTGCAGCGCTGGCCTGAATTTGTCCGCCACCCGGAGCTGCTGGTCATGGTGCCGGCTATCATCGGATTGAAGGGCAACCTGGAGATGACCCTGGCTTCCAGGCTGTCTACTCAGGTTGGACTGCTCAGTTTCTTTTGGGGTGAATTAGGGGACTTCTTTTGGGGAATTTAGGTAAATTCTCTTGGAGGAATTAGGGAAGTTCTTTTGGGGGAATTAGAGAAGTTCTTTTGAGGGAATTAGGGAAGCTCTTTTGAGAATTAGGGAAGCTCTTTTAAGAATTAGGGGAGCTCTTTTGAGAATTAGGGAAGTTCTTTTGAGGGAATTAGGGAAGTTCTTTTGAGGGAATTAGAGAAGTTTTTTGGAAGAAATTAGGGAACTTCTTTTGGGGAATTTAGGGAAGTTCTTTTGAGGGAATTAGAGAAGTTCTTTTTGGGAATTAGGGAAGTTCTTTTGAGGGAATTAGGGAAGCTCTTTTTGGGAATTAGGGAAGTTCTTTTGAAGGAATTAGAGAAGTTCTTTGGAGGAAATTAGGGAAGTTCTTTTGAAGTAATTAGAGAAGTTCTTTTGAGGGAATTAGGGAAGCTCTTTTGAGAATTAGGGAAGCTCTTTTAAGAATTAGGGAAGCTCTTTTGAGAATTAGGGAAGTTCTTTTGAGGGAATTAGGGAAGTTCTTTTGAGGGAATTAGAGAAGTTTTTTGGAAGAAATTAGGGAACTTCTTTTGGGGAATTTAGGGAAGTTCTTTTGAGGGAATTAGAGAAGTTCTTTTTGGGAATTAGGGAAGTTCTTTTGAGGGAATTAGGGAAGCTCTTTTTGGGAATTAGGGAAGTTCTTTTAAAGGAATTAGAGAAGTTCTTTTGAGGGAATTAGGGAAGCTCTTTTGAGAATTAGGGAAGCTCTTTTGAGGAAATTAGGGAAGTTCTTTTGAGGGAATTAGGGAAGCTCTTTTTGGAAATTAGGGAAGTTCTTTTGAGGGATTTAGGGAAGTGGAGTTAGAAGATTCTTATGACGGAATTGGAGAACAATTGAATTAGAATTTCCTGTCCAATCAAATGAAAAGTTTAAAAAGCTGTCAATTTGTGGCACAGCTGTTTAACAAAACTGGACAAAAAAAATCAATCTGCCAATCTGATCAACCAGGTTCATCTGGGCACGTTCAACGAGAATTCTCGTCTCCGATCTCTAGTCTGGGGCAACCTGGTGCTCACCCAGCTGCAAGCGGTTCTTGTTGGCTTCTTAGCGGCTTTGGTGGCCATCCTGTTAAACTCTACTGGCGGAGGAAATAGCGCGCCTCATGGCTCGTCCAGCGCGCCTGAGCGAGGCCTGTTCCTGCTGGCCACCAGCACCGCGACCGCTTCCTTGGCTTCTCTGCTCCTGGGGTTGGTGGTGAGTGAGCTTTGCGCCTTGGTGTGACTAATTACATTGGATCTTAGGCTGTTTTATTTCTCACTTCATCCTAGCAATATAGACTTTTGAAATACAGTGGCGTCCTACTTATCCGAGCTTGACCCACTTCAATGACCTACTTATCCGAGCGTGACCGATTTCCATGACTTGCTTCTTCGAGCTTGACCCACTTCAATGACCTACTTATCCGAGCTTGACCTACTTCCATGATCTACTTAACCGAGCTTGACCCACTTCAATGACCTACGTATCCGAGCTTGACCCACTTCAATGATCTACTTATCCGAGCTTGACCCACTTCAATGACCTATTTATCCGAGCTTGACCTACTTCCATGATCTACTTATCCGAGCTTGACCCACTTCGAAGTGACCTACGTATCCGAGCTTGACCCACTTCTCCCTGCTTGACCCACTATTACCTACACATCTCTTCTTGACCCCCTCTATGACCTACTTATCTAAGCTTGTCCCACCCCATGACCTATTTATCCCTGCTTGACCCACCTCTATGACCTACTTATCCGAGATTGACCCACTTCAATGACCTACTTATCCGAGCTTGACCCACTTTAAGGACCTACTTATCACAGCTTGACTAGCTTCTATGAGTCTATGACCCGCATCTCCTAGCACCGTGACCCACTCGCCGTCTCAGCGGACTGCAACGCCTCCCCAAAACCCACAGGTGAGCGCAGTAATCGTCGCCTCCGAACGCTGCCGGCTAAACCCGGACAACCTGGCCACCCCGATCGCGGCCAGCCTTGGCGACTTCGCCAGTCTCTTGGCCCTG
Organism: Macrostomum lignano; assembly: GCA_002269645.1. Classification (NCBI taxonomy): domain Eukaryota; kingdom Metazoa; phylum Platyhelminthes; family Macrostomidae; genus Macrostomum; species Macrostomum lignano. The sequence continues at coordinate 329,440 of NIVC01000671.1, forward strand.
GCTTGGCTGGCCAGGCAGCTGGACGGCTCCGGGATGTGGCCGATGTCCTGCCTGCTGGCCGGCTACGCCTGCCTGCTGCCCATTCTGGCCGCCGCGGCCGCGCGCAATCCGTTCGCCCAGGCGGCTCTCCGTCAGGGCTGGCTGCCCGTGCTGGCCGCCATGCTGGCCAGCAGTCTGGGCGGCCTCGTCTTCCGCCGGTGCGCCAGTCGGCTGCCTCTGCTGGCCCTGTTCCAGCCCGTCATTAACGGCATCGGCGGGAATATTGCCGCTATACAGGTGAGCTCCGCTACTGTCACTCTGTCTGTCACCCTGACTGTCACACTTAGGAATAATTCCCCTATTCCTGTCACTCTGGCATCCTGACTGTCACTCTAGCATCCTGACTGTCACTCAGCCTGTCACTCCTACTGTCACTCTAGCATCCTGACTGTCACTCAGCCTGTCACTCCTACTGTCACTCAACCTGTCATCCTGGCTGTCACTCCTACTGTCACTCAGCCTGTCATCCTGGCTGTCACTCCTACTGTCACTCAGCCTGTCATCCTGGCTGTCACTCCTACTGTCACTCAGCCTGTCATCCTGGCTGTCACTCCTACTGTCACTCAGCCTGTCATCCTGGCTGTCACTCCTACTGTCACTCAGCCTGTCATCCTGGCTGTCACTCCTACTGTCACTCAGCCTGTCATCCTGGCTGTCACTCCTACTGTCACTCAGCCTGTCATCCTGGCTGTTATCATGGCTTCTCATTCTTACCGACCTTCGCGCTCACAGGCCAGCCGGTTGTCCACCTGCGCTCACCGACTGCCCGACGAGTCCACGGCCGACCGGCCGCCAGCCTGTCAGCAGCTGTTCTGCGGCGCAGCCGGGGGCAGCCGCGCCACCCGACTGTTGCTGGGCCTGGTGGTGCCCTGCCACCTGCTGGCCATCTGCTGCGTGCTGGCACTGGCGCCCGACGGGGCTTTCTCAATTTCAGCAGCATTTCTAGTGTGCTACCTGGCCGCCTGCCTGCTGCAGGTACGCTTTCATCTCATTGATTGTGTGTTGGTCCTTGAGGGCATTGTACTGGTATTCTGCCTATTTCCGTTTTTGGTCAATGGGAGTTTCTGAAATTCCCCTGCTCCTTCTAAGTAAATGGGATTTCCTCTGTTTATTTTAAGTGAATGGGATTTCTCCTGTTTATTTTAAGTGAATGGGATTTCCCCTGTTTCTTTTAAGTGAATGGGATTTCCCCTGTTTCTTTTAAGTGAATGGGATTTCCCCTGTTTCTTTTAAGTGAATGGGATTTCCCCTGTTTCTTTTAAGTGAATGGGATTTCCCCTGTTTCTTTTAAGTGAATGGGATTTCCCCTGTTTCTTTTAAGTGAATGGGATTTCCCCTGTTTCTTTTAAGTGAATGGGATTTCCCCTGTTTCTTTTAAGTGAATGGGATTTCCCCTGTTTCTTTTAAGTGAATGGGATTTCCCCTGTTTCTTTTAAGTGAATGGGATTTCCCCTGTTTCTTTTAAGTGAATGGGATTTCCCCTGTTTCTTTTAAGTGAATGAGATTTCCCATGTTCGTATTAAGTGAATGGGATTTCCCCCGATCCTGTTTTTTAATGGGATTCCCCCTGTTCTTTTTGAATGAATGGGATATCCCTATATTTCAGTATAGGGGATTACCTCTTTTTATTCCTGTTGACATGGATATGGAAATTTCCTTATTATTTATTTAATCGTCGGGATTTTCCCTACTTATTTAGATCAGGTTCGAGAAGTTTTAATAATGGGATTGTTGGGAATTGGGAAATAAATACAATTAATTTCATACTATTGACAGGTGGCCATCCTGTTGTGGCTAGCCAACTGGGTGGTGTACTGGATCTGGTCGTTCGGACACGACCCGGACAGCGCGTCCATTCCCTATTTGACCGGCGTTGGCGACTTTCTCGGCGCTGTCCTGCTGGCGGCCGCCTTCGCCGCGTTGACTGCGTGGCAAACGCTCTAGAAACATCCATAAATCAATTTAATGATAATTAGGACCACTATTCAGTGGAAATTCTTACTGTACTACTAATTCTGTCTTAACAGTAGTATAAATGGTTTTCTATTCTTGAAGTTAAATGTTAGCTTCTTATATTTTACTTGGTGACCTTGTAATTTTACGCGAGCAAATTTAACTTTTTTAACTTTGTAAAATTTTAATTGTATATTTAAATTGTGGCGTTCCTTGCCTCTCGGTTCTGTTCTTGCCTGATATGACTGAACAGCAGCTAAACACATTCCAAACAAACATTTTGCTTCTTATTTTGTTCTCCTTGGCAACAAAACAGATCCCCCATTTATCCCGTTGCATTGTCTCGGGCCCACGGGCTGAAAACCCCAAGTTGCAATCCACATTGCAGTGCCTGAATTGCAAAAAGCCCAAATTAATAGGGCCGCGCCAGGGGAATCGAACGCGGGACCTGTTAGCGTGAGGGTCGAGCGCGTTAGCAGATCCTCATTCCCTATGCTTTCGGGTTCATTAAATGTCCTTCATGTTAGCCAAATCTAGCTATAAGATGTCTTTCCCTGTTTGCTTCGCTTTGCTACTGGTAATTTTTGTAGGTGTCTGTGCACTGTTTTACTCTGTCAATGTCAATGCTTGAAGATGATGCTTTGCAACATTATAAATATTTATTAATTAATAGCACTTGACAGTCCGCTGACATTCTGAAATAAGACTAAAACTAATTCTGACATCGAGTTTTCTCCTGTTTTTCATTTACATGCTTAAGAGTTGCCCTCCATCCCTTCAAGAATCGCCCTCAATCCCTTCAAGAATCACCTTTAATCCCTTCAAGAATTGCCCTCAATCCCTTCAAGAATTGCCCTCAATCCCTTCAAGAATCGCCCTCAATCCCTTCAAGAATCACCTTTAATCCCTTCAAGAATTGCCCTCAATCCCTTCAAGAATCGCCCTCAATCCCTTCAAGAATCGCCCTCAATCCCTTCAAGAGTTACCCTCAATCATTTCAAGAATCGCCCTCAATCCCTTCAAGAATCACCCCAATCCCTTCAAGAATCGCCCTCAATCCCTTCAAGAATCACCCTCAATCCCTTCAAGAATCGCCCTCAATCCCTTCAAGAATCACCTTTAATCCCTTCAAGAATTGCCCTCAATCCCTTCAAGAATCGCCCTCAATCCCTTCAAGAATCGCCCTCAATCCCTTCAAGAGTTACCCTCAATCATTTCAAGAATCGCCCTCAATCCCTTCAAGAATCACCCCAATCCCTTCAAGAATCGCCCACAATCCCTTCAAGAATCGCCCTCAATCCCTTCAAGAATCACCCCAATCCCTTCAAGAATCGCCCTCAATCCCTTCAAGAATCGCCCTCAATCCCTTCAAGAGTTACCCTCAATCATTTCAAGAATCGCCCTTAATCCTTCAAGAATCACCCCAATCCCTTCAAGAATCGCCCTCAATCCCTTCAAGAATCGCCCTCAATCCCTTCAAGAATCACCCCAATCCCTTCAAGAATCGCCCTCAATCCCTTCAAGAATCGCCCTCAATCCCTTCAAGAGTTACCCTCAATCATTTCAAGAATCGCCCTTAATCCTTCAAGAATCACCCCAATCCCTTCAAGAATCGCCCTCAATCCCTTCAAGAATCGCCCTCAATCCCTTCAAGAATCACCCCAATCCCTTCAAGAATCGCCCTCAATCCCTTCAAGAATCGCCCTCAATCCCTTCAAGAATCGCCCTCAATCCCTTCAAGAATCGCCCTCAATCCCTTCAAGAATCACCCCAATCCCTTCAAGAATCGCCCTCAATCCCTTCAAGAATCGCCCTCAATCCCTTCAAGAATCGCCCTCAATCCCTTCAAGAATCACCCTCCATCCCTTCAAGAATCACCCTCAATCCCTTCAAGAATCGCCCTCAATCCCTTCAAGAATCGCCCTCAATCCCTTCAAGAATCACCCTCAATCCCTTCAAGAATCGCCCTCAATCCCTTCAAGAATCGCCCTCAATCCCTTCAAGAATCACCCTCAATCCCTTCAAGAATCGCCCTCAATCCCTTCAAGAATCGCTCTCCATCCCTTCAAGAATCGCTCTCCATCCCTTCAAGAATCGCTCTCCATCCCTTCAAGAATCGCTCTCCATCCCTTCAAGAATCGCCCTCAATCCCTTAAAGAATCGCCTTTATTCAGAAGAATTCTGGAACTTCAAAGTTATATTTTGTCGGTAATCTAACTGAATTCCCTCAGACAATTCAATATGGATTTTTCTACTGAATATTTTATGATAGCTAAAAAAGTTTTGGGGGCTGGGTGGGAATACTTGCTGTATTCTGAATCGGTCTGGCCCATAAGTCAACAATGTTTGTCAGTTTTTCCTATCCAAATTGATTAGATCTGATCATAATTCGGAATCAATATTTTTTTATGATCTCATGTGGTCTTCAGTCTGGAGTTGCGACTCTTTAAGCTATTTAAATGGGCTGTCAAATTCGACTCTCAACTTTTTTACTTACAGATTTTTTTGTCCAACCCGAATTTGTCGATATTCGATACCTTTGGTGGAATTGGCGATGGCCTGCCCATTCAACCATTACTGCCACTTGCTGAATGAAATGAAAGAATACATTTATATTGTTACTGGCCCAACTTCACAATTCTGTACAGAAGTGTGCTTGCAATACGTTACATTTATGAAATTGAAATCCGAATGACTGTATCCAGGGGGTGTCGCCATGGATTCTATGGTGGCAGGGGGGGGGGGGCACAAAGCAAAGAATCCTAGGAGAATCCGTCAAGTTAAAACTGATTTTTGGCGCCTGAGGCACTCATTTTAGCGCCGCAGGCACTCATTTTAGCGCCGCAGGCACTCATTTTAGCGTCAGAAACACTCATTTTAGCGCCGCAGGCACTCATTTTAGCGTCAGAAACACTCATTTTAGCGCCGCAGGCACTCATTTTAGCGCCGCAGGCACTCATTTTAGCGCCGCAGGCACTCATTTTAGCGCCGCAGGCACTCATTTTAGCGCCGTAGGCACTCATTTTAGCGCCGCATGCACTCATTTTAGCGCCGCAGGCACTCATTTTAGCGCCGCACGCACTCATTTTAGCGCCGTAGGCACTTCTTTTGAGCGCCACAGGCACTCATTTTTGGCGCCCTGGGCACTCATTTTAGCGCCGCAGACACTCATTTTCCGGCCCTGAAGCAAAACTCTTGATATCCATAACGGGTAGGTCACAAGGTGGTCGGCGGACCTGACTATCTGAAATTCGATCGTGTTGAACCAGTTCAAAAGTTTTTTCATTTTGCTTAGTAACTACGATGTAGCTTACATGTATAAAAAACGTCGTATATGGGCAGCCATAAATTTCTAAACCGATTCTGTGTTGCTATGAGCGTGATTTCGATTTTGACATTAACAACAGGTCACTCGCAACCTGCAATGGCCGGCAACGCAAACAAGGTGTTAATCCTCTGATTTAGCCATACATGTAGTAATCATGGGTTCATTTAGCCTCTAGGAGAATGAGATTAAAATGTCAACAGTGGCCTCTGTGTGTTTGTACACATCCATCAGCCAAGGCTAC